>CM051030.1:47708152-48308152 GCA_027627225.1 Congeria kusceri
TTAATAGAATGATGCGACTTATATTAATAATATAATTTTCAGTCAACTTGTCACCGTGTTTATCTTATTTGTACTTGTGGCATGCCCCAGATTGGAGTACACTGTATATAGTAATATCTCATGCTTTGCGCTTCTTAAAGGGGTTCCGATCAAACTTCATATAAAGATTAAGGTCTTTAAGATGAATTTAAGAGTATAAGAACCTCAGTTCAGGTTTATAATATATTTTGGAGCTTTACCTAATAGATGGATTCAAACGAAATGGAATACATTTACATTAATTTAAAATGCACTTTACAAGAAACAGAACAGTTTTCATTGTTAGAGAAAAATCAACAACGTATTTACAGTAATTAATTTTCTTTAACAAACAAGAATATTTTTTAATTAATAGCTACCTTTTAGCAGTCGGTCATAGTTTTAGGTCAACATTACTTCTTGTGGGACATGTGTCGTTTTTGTTTGTTTATTATGTTGATTTTAAACTCTAACAGATAACGTGAAAACTTGAAATCAGACAGAAACCTGTCAGATATCACGATGTATAGCCTGTATATTTCAAATTGAAATACATGTCATGCAATTTTAAATAAGTGAATACAATTCATATATATGGTTAATCATAGTGTATGCATCGAAAATATGTACAATATTGAGTGTTAAATTTGGTAAGACACGTACATTTCGATCAGACAAATCTGACTGTCTGACAGGTTTCGAATTGTGTGCCCTAATTGCTTTTACAGTGAAGAGGTTTATTTTTATAATATGATAAAATCATTTTAGCTTCCATCAAGCATACAAAGTGTTCGATGATGAGGCATTTCGAGCTCTGATGAATGCGTTCAGAGAGGAAGCATCAGTTCCACAGCCACCAACGTCTCTGTTTTCACCTCTTCAACCATCAGTCTCTTGGCTTGCACAATTGCAATTTCTTTCATCCATTCCGAATTACCACAAATGGCAATTCAAGAAAGTTTCCTTTTCTCAATGGTTGCCCCTATGTGACAATAAATACAAACCAGCCTCAGCACGAAATCAAATTCTATATAACTTCCATGATGGTTCCCTATCTGAAGTGTTTAATGTTTGCATTAAGCTTAAACACATGGAAAGCCACCCTTCTACCTCCACTGTGAGACCGTCTCCATCAGTGTCATTTGATCAGCATGATTCAGTAGATGATGACCAGCCCCCACCACAGAAACGAAATCGTAGAGAAGTGAAACGAAGGTTAACGCTGGCAGATTTAGAAGTCAATATAAGGTCTGCTGACCCAGACTTCTCCCGTGAATCCAATAATCAAAATGAATCTTTTTATGAAAAATTTAAGTTCGCATTGATTTCAAATGGTGATGTCATTTGGCGCCATTCATCAAGTTGCATTAACATATTTGCAATGAATGATATAAGCTTGTCAACGGGACTTTTCCAAGAAGATTCATATGTTCATCTATCATATTCCAATGCTAATGAACATCCTGATCTGTCTTGTTCATGTGACATTTACTCGACATTATTTCGTTTGGCCACAATAAACATTCCTCCTCCAGAATTGGCCACTATGGATGTCACTCATGTCAAATGTTGCCATATGCGTCTCTTTGAAGAAATGATCCAACCTTACATGCATTTGATTATTCAAAATGTAACTGACCCTGAACTTTCAGAAAATAAATTTGTTAAAAAAATGAAGGCAAACATAGAAACAGTGAATGAGTTGGTTAGTCCACTTCCAACACAGTCACGGAAATATGTACAATATTCTGTATTTTCTGACCATGACTCTAGCTGTTCCATTGTGAAACTTCGTGACAACAGGTTACACTGTCTCTCTGGTTATTGCGATGCAATGTTTTCGTCTTCCAAAAGATACGTTGTTTACATTGACAAAGCCGAAAACCTATGCCCACATTTAGAAATATTAAAAAATCATAAATATACCTGGGAAAACGAATTACGCAATAGTGCTATAGCCAGTAGCTCGAATGAACAGGCTAGTGAGGATGATAGTGAAGAGACAGAGACATTGGGTTGGGATGAGGCAAATCAGGATGACCAGACCACACAACCTGTACAAGACCATGATATGAAGGTATATTTATTTAGAAGTTTAATTTTATATAAACTAATATACCGTAGCTGTATTTGTATAGTCATAACCCAAACTGTAGCTGTTATTTGGAATATATGATTTACATTATTACCTTCAGTACTGACAAAACCTTGACCATTATATTCTCAAAAGATCATAGGAGCTTATCAATACAGTGGACCAGTGCTTAACTTTAATCAGGTTTCATTATTAAAATGCCAATATCAGAATTTCCGAAAGTGCTTAACCGAAGGACCGTACTGGCTCAATCAGTTAGCGGAGTGAGGTTTAGTTTTCCGTGTGGTTATTCTATCTGCCCTTGCTGTCTTTGTACTTTAAATATGTGCACGCAAAGCAGGTTTTATACTGTATGTATCCTTTTAATCAGGGTCATCATTTCAACCCAGGAAGTGGACTGTGGGAATACCCCAGCCTTAGCAAGGAATCACCACTTCCTGATGGTAGCGCCAATCTGCAAGAGAGCATTCAAGCACAAACCCTTATTTGTGACAGAACTTATGGAAGGGATGATGCAGGATTTCTTTCGACCGACCAAGGGGGCTTGCAGAAGCTGCGGGTGCGTTCGTTGCCAGCTGAATGCAGTTGTGGTGTAAGTTGCACATGCATTATATCCATATATATATGTACAAGATTTGTTTTGGTTTGGTTATTGTAAGACGTTCGAATTACATATTTAATAAGGTTTTAAAGAAATTCAAGAAACTATGACATCAGACATTGGTCTGAATGGTATTTTTTAAAGGGGCGCTATACTATGATTTTGAAGGGTTATATATCCTTAAGAATTACGTCGAGTAAAATGCATATGTATAGATGACATACAAGATAAATATATAGCACTAATGACTTGGTTGCAGCATTCATTATTTAACACTGCCTATATGTTATAATGAACGGGATTTCATGCTTGGTTTGTGTTAATATGGTCAATTGTACAATACTGGGTATTTATTTCTCAAAATGTTCATAAATTTCAGGCTGGTTATGCTGAAATCAACAAAGTTCACGAGTATGAGACAAAAGTATATTTGCTACATGGACCTGCTAAATATAAAGTAAGTAGACACGTATACTGGGTCTCAATATTAAATGTGAAGTCAAACAAACAAGTGATTAAACACATAGAAGCTTTTGCACTTGTGGTACCAAACTGATGTTATGTATATAACTTAAATGAACAGTGCGTTCATTCTGTTTTCATTTACTGGTATTTGCATTACAATGGGTCACCATTTATTTAGATTTCAGTTGTGAAATGCCAAGCAAACACGAGGAGCTGTGATGTTGGCCCAGAAGGATGTGGGATACATTTCCTCAGCCGCGAGACAGGAGCTGCTCATGCTATTGGCTATTGTTGATGCAATTCTTAATAGCAAAACAACATTTACGGCTTTTTGTACTTTAAAAACTTTACAGTACAAGCGAGCAAATGCTAAATCTGTACCTTTCATGTCACTGACTTCTTTTATTGCATGGTGGTTTTCCTGGATCTGTAAATTTAAAATTGATTTTCGGGAACCATGTAATTTTTGTAAATTTAATCCTAAAATGTTGGCTGCTGATGGAACTAAAATTGGAATTAATCATTCTTACTCTTCAGTAACAGCAATTGAACACCGACTTCAGAAAGTGTTGTAAATCCATGTAATCGAAGAAATGATCGATCTTTTATTAATTTTACACAAGGATCTAGAGACTCCAAAACAAAAACCAATTGTAGGGAACACCTTATGTACATGGCTAAAAAGAGTTTGGGGACAGTGGACAAATCTAATGAGATCACACTTGAAGTGGAAGAACAAAGAAATACGATCCTGATCGTAGATGCTCAATTTCGACCTTTGTTGTCTAGATTTGTGTCAAAAGCGTTCGGCTTTAGGTTAAGTCGAAAGTTAGCATTGCTTTTTAAAATCTTGTCTTCCAGTCACTCACTATCAAATGTTGTTCCCTACAGATATTTAGATTCATTTATGAGTGTTTTGCTTTCTCTACAGAGTGGAAATTGCACATCTTCCGAAATAAATTCGGTTGGAATTTTCTCACCAGAAATCAGAGATATTCTCTTTGCAGTGCATGGATCAGATCATTTGGACATTACCGTGTCCTTTTTTACTCACTTATGTTGCAGAGTTACCCAAATATTTGAAAATTGTAAAGAACCTGATACCGCGAGTCCACAACCAGACTCTTACAACCCAGCCAAATTTGGGCGGGCTTATTATTTCACACAGCATGGTATGCAGTTAAGAGATATACCCGTGTATAGTATGGGGAATGGGGGCTCGAATTATGATGATACTCCTCAAAATACTACTGAACTATGTTCAAAGAAGTACCCCGAGGTTGGAAGAAAGGGAAGCACATACCTTTTTCTGTGGTTTGATCCACAACATTATGGCCATTGTTATGGCTACCATATGATACCGGGTCAAGAGGGTCGCAAAGATCCAGCCTCGTCAGCTTATGCTTTCATGGAATCAGCTCCAGATGAGTTATTCTATGATTTTAGTTGTCAACTTGAGGAGTATTGTTTGAATCGAGAACCAGGGTTTGGAAGAACACACGTTTTTTTCATGATGTGTTCCATGGTTTCACGCCTAAATGTCCCCAGACCTTTAAGTCCTCAAGACTTAAAATATTGAGCAAAATAAACACAGAAGTATGTGAGCAGACAAATTCGTTTTTGCAAAGAATGAAATACTCTGCCAGAGCTATGTCGATGAGTAAATTTATTCACTTTTTGCAGTTTTTCATTTATCAGTGGAATAAAAGGAAATTGACAAATTTTATGGAAAGATGCAAAATAGCTGTTAGACATTCTACTTAAATTTAGAATGCAATCTCCATGCCTGTTTATAACTGCATTAGTCCTTACATTTTAAAACTGTGCAATAAATTAACCAGTGTGTGCTATCATTTGCAGTTGGACAATTGTATTGTTATCTTATTCCATGTATTTTATGCAATACAAAGAAATGTTACTGATTTAACACGCATGTTAACTGTTCATAGGCAGGTAACATAAATAATGTAATAGATGTGAATTTTGCAAAATGGATGTTCACATCGTATTTTGTTAGCCCACTTTATTAACCTGTTATATTGTTGTTTTTTATTTTCAGTTTTGTGATTTTATTCTCATATTTTTGTGACGACATTATATAGCAATGAATACCATTAAAACATCATTGTATCAATAGTTGAACATTCCATTGTTGTTTTATTTATGAATGTGCAAATTTTGCTTATACTTTAGTATAATAAATATTAAAAGGTACACTCCTATATACGTGTTTCTTTCTTGAAAACCCATTTCAATTACCGTCGAATGTTTGCTTTATTGAATATGACCTGTAGAATTCTTTTAAATTTCAAACATATGGCGGTTTAATTGAGCGATGAATGAATGGTTCCTCCAATGTATGCAAAATACGTGTTGGGTGTCAGTGAAATAACATGTATATGTAATATGCAAATATATAATGGATATGCTGAATACTAACGTTTCTGTAACAAGCCTATTGAAAGGATAATATCACCAGAAGCAACAGCATTCATTGTTAACACTAAAGATGTTCGTTATTACGGTGTACACACTGTGTGTGTTCGACACGAACATTTCAGAATTTATGCATGATGCTGAAAGTTGCCTCTTGCATCACTATAAAATGAATGCTGATGTTGTGAAATGAGCATCTGATGAAAAATTTACAGCACCTTCTATTCGTTCTCATTTACATGAAATAGATTGGTATTCGAAGTCTAGAGAGTAATAAAAGGACCTAATAGGAAGAGGGAAAGTCTTGTCGCCTTTTTTATCCGATAGAGCAGTTATTGTAAGCGCTTTCTTTTCTTGTACATGCCGTCATGGAATGCTTCTAGTTTTCATTAATGAACTTGTATCATAATAAAACGCAAGGAAAGTTCTTGTCACTATACGAATGTACACAAAAACTCTTCGTTTACAATCGTATCGTACACACTGTAGCTTTGTTTAACCGTGGCAATATGGAAATAAGCTGAAAGTACTGAAAGTAAATTAGCAGATAATGGATAGGTCCCCGGTACATTTTTCCTACCCTGTAGTTTCGTTATGGTCCCGTCATAGTGTTACGCTATAACGTTTTAGTAGACATTTGACACTCACGTTCTGCAAAGTTGCCACCCAGTTACTAGGCTATTCGATGTACTACGTAGCTAATGCGCTATCGCTTCGCTACGTTACATTTTTTACAACGTACCACAACGTGTTATTACATAGCGTTGCGTGGAAGAACGCAGTGCATAGCGCAGCTAAGCGTAACCATAACGAGAGTGATTCGTTTACTTTGAACTACGTACCTGCCCACTTGTGCCACGATGAGGCGCTTTACGGCCACGTTGAACTCAGTACCTGCCACGTTGCTCAACGTAGCTAAACGAGGTGACGAAAACGTGATACTATGATTGGTGTATAACGTTTCAATAATACACAACGTATCAAACCTCACCATCAGTGCACTTTGCTATCCAATTACGGGAAACATGCCGACTTGGCAGTCGTGCGTAGTACGGTCTTCGTTTACTATCCTCGAGACTGTCTATCTATTCCGGTATGTTTAGTTTCGGTAGCAGTTCTTCTAAATGCAGAGAGGCAGCAGATTGTATGTATAAATTTCGCAAGAAAAAAAACCCAGTTATACTGCTTGTAACAAATAGCGTTAGCAGTGCAAACATCCACGTTAGTCCTTTGGTAATAACGTTAGTCCATTCGTGATATGCGCACTCTCTGACGGCACCAGTGAATGTACAGATAATTGTGCGCATATGTTTTGCTGCTGGATCTCTAATGTGTGATTGCCTCTTACATTTCAATGTAAAAATATGTCACAGTACGCGATTTACACGCTAGAAAGAAAGAAGTGGTAGATTCTCGCTAAAAATTACGATTGTTTTGGAATGCTAAAAGTGTACGTAGTACCGGGAGCACAGGGACCTGCGGGAAATTGGAGACCAGGTACCCGGGTCCAAAATTTACTACCCGTCCCGTTCTCTAAAAGGAGATTTATACCACTGTATGTGGAAGAAAATGTCACAGCATAGTCAAAACTAACAACAATGAACTTTTAATAATGTAAAACATTGTGCTTCATTATTTACAAGGTTCTAGGGATTGATCTTAAAGCTTCACGTACGGAACCCCCATTTTTAAACTATAAAAAAAAACAGAAAAGGAAGCAAATGGTGGATACTTTAGCATGCAATCCAAGAGTGCAATGTTGGTAGTAAAGTAACTGGACATGTATTGATAGGGAGACGGCAAGACAGGTCGTCATTTTGTAAGCAAACTGCAAAGAAAAATATATAAATAATTAAAATTTATAATATACATGCACTATGCGGTGTATAGCTCTTTAAAAATTAGTCAAAGCCTTTATGTAAAATCTGGTACATTATCCAGCATTTGGCTAGATCTAAAAGTATTACAATAACAAAGTTTTGTCCACACAGAATATATTGTTAAACGTAAAGGTAATTAACTGAAACGAAAAGAGAAATTGAAAGAAAAGTACTTAGTGTGTTTTATAGTAAATATGTAACGCTAATGTGTGTGTTTTTGTTCACTGTAAAAGTGTTTTGAGTACGGATGCAATCAGAATTAATTGAACTTGACGTGGGTATAGCATCTTTTTGTGACATATTTATTGTGACTATTAATATGCAGTTTTATTTTCAAAACTCTTTGTTTGTAATATTTTGGCGGGAATCTTAGTTTAGTGATTTGTAACCTAAAATGTTCGAAAATCAACATCTCCTAAGCGCCTGTTCTTTACAATTGGCAATGAGCGTCACGAACATGCAGATTAAACGAGTATTCGTTTAAACTTCGGATACTATGATTGTTTCAGGGATTTGTCGGCTTTGTTGTCAAAGGCAATCATCGAGTAAACTATATGCGCTCTATTAAGTTAGTATTATGGAACAACAAGCTACGCACACAGACGTGTAAAAGAATTACAGTATATTAACTAGACCTATGCGGGATTAATTCTAGAAACTCAAACAGTAAATTAGACGTTTTTATAGTCTCTATACAGAATCTTCATTTTTCTTCAGATCATTTAACAAACGACTTTATTTTATAAAACATGTGTTAAATAGGGAACAAAAATGGGGTCTCGTGCAAAAATGCCATTATGCCAGTGACCTCATGTGTTATTGTTTTGGTATCTTCATTCACTTGTTTTGGTATCTTCATTCACTTGTTGTTTATCAATGAGGCACATCATTTTTAGATTGTTTTTTTTTCTTCTTGAGAAAACATGGCGTGTATATAGTCATTGAATTCAAGGTCCTTCTCAGAGATGTAAATCTGGGTGCATCCAAAAAATGAGTGTTGCCAGTACACCAAAATCTTCCCTCTTAATTAATATAAGCTTGAAATATACCGTATATAAAAAACATGTTTTGTAATTGGTAAGGGAAGAGTCCTTACTAGAGCAGACAACAGTCCAATAGTTAATCTTAAGACTTTGAAAATGACTGTTAAGTGACACGACATATATTTTTTAGACAAATAGCACAGCATTAAAGACAATACATTAAGAGATATTAACAGAAAAGATATTTTTCTTGGTTTATTTGGCATACTTGAATCATTCGATTATTAAACACAAAGATAAACAACACTTGGAATGCCCTCAGAATTAACCTAAAATGACAATATTTGTGCAAATTCCTGATGAAAAACAGCGAATACATTACAATGATACCCGACCTTCAAGTTAAGACCAACTGATTTTTTTTAATTTGACACATTTTGCTGACATTCTTTTTACGATGTAACACATAATATTTGTATCAAGTAATTTATAATCCTGTACCACTGAATAATTCAATAAAAAGAAAACAGAACATAAGCAACAATTTTATATGAGTTTATTAAACAAAAAGACAACAACAGAATTTAACATATCATAATGAATATTCGATGACATATTCAATTCAGCTAATCATTATTTAATTAAAAAAGTGTAAATCAATGCTAAACAACATACAAGTTATAACTGAATGACAACGTACAAGTTATAACTGAATGACAATACAAGTTTTGATGTCGTTCATTGACCATACAATTGGTAATGTACAAAATTGTTATAAATAAGTTAGAATATAATTGCACTGCAAATAAAATTCTGGTTTTAATAAAATTATTTTTAACCGACTAGGCACACATTAGTAAAATGGCCGCTAACATTTAGGAATAGTACACAGTCAGGAACATTATAACATGCCAACTAATCATCGTT
Organism: Congeria kusceri; assembly: GCA_027627225.1. Classification (NCBI taxonomy): domain Eukaryota; kingdom Metazoa; phylum Mollusca; class Bivalvia; order Myida; family Dreissenidae; genus Congeria; species Congeria kusceri. The sequence goes on from CM051030.1 coordinate 47,717,558, forward strand.
ACATAATGAGATACTATGTGTTTAGCAGTTGCTAAAAATCAGTGACACTGGACACAGTTACCATTCCCGGTATGTGTTCAACACTCACAAAATTGTAATTTTATAATTTAATTCCACAGAAGAAACAAGATGCTGTGTTCAATTAACACACATGCGCCTGGTTGGTGCTGGACTCTGGACTCTCTAAGTCTAAATTAGGTCAAGGTCAAAGTGAGATTAGGTGACATGGGTGGATTAGGAATGGTCATAAGCAACAACTGTATAAGTATCCAAGTGTTGTAAGCCGTGTTGGTGGTAGACATAATGGTAAAATGTAGTTAACCAAGAAATAGCCCATTTGAATTATTCCAAATTAGTTGATTTATTGTAAGTCCAAATTAGGTCAAGGGTAAGGTCAAAAAGAGTTTGGGTGCTATAGGTGATTTGGAATGGTCATAAGCAACAATTGGGTAAGTAAGTGGTGTTGATGCACCAAGAAATAGCCCATTTGAATTATTCTAAGTCCAAATTAGGCCAAGGTCAAAGTGAGGTTGGGTGATACAAGTGAATTGGGAAATGTCATAAGCAACAACTGTATAAGTATCCACGTGTTGTAGTAAGCCTTGTTGGTGCTATAAGAAACAGTAAAATCTAGTTAACCAAGAAATAGCCCATTTGATTTATTCAAAGTCCAAATTATGTCAAGGCCAAAGTGAGGTTGGGTAATATGGGTGGATTAGGAATGATCATAAGCGACAACTGTATAAGTATCCAGGTGTTGTAGTAAGCGTTGTTGGTGCTATAAGAAACAGTAAAATCTAGTTAACCAAGAAATAGCCCATTTGATTTATTCAAAGTCCAAATTATGTCAAGGCCAAAGTGAGGTTGGGTAATATGGGTGGATTAGGAATGATCATAAGCAACAACTGTGTAAGTATCCAAGTGTTGTAGTAAGCGTTGTTGGTGCTAGACGAAATGGTAAAATCTAGTTAACCTCGTATGGATGGAATTATGCACGGAATCACGCACGGACGGAATCAAGGACGGACGGACAGGACAATCACTATATGTCTCCCATACCAAGATGCTGGGGGCATCAAAAACGCTTTATTATGCAATACTTGCATATACTTGTAAAACTACAATACAGAAAAATTACCCCAATAATAAATTGTTTTTAATGCATGTCTTTTGTTGAATAATAAACAACAGACATTATCTATGCCATATAACGATCATTATCACATTACTGTATATATTTGGACCTTTTAACCAACCAAGTAACTAACTGCTATCACTGTGTCAACATATTTTCAAAATAAAGATAAAATCATATTCGACCTAGCAAAGTAAAAACTATAATATACAATGTCAGATAACCCTCAAGAATACCTTGTCAAAGTCAAACATGGTAGTAATTATTTTCAAATACAGGGTCTCAAATATCAGCATGGATAACCTCTGTTGTGCTTCACAGAAACTCGAGCCTTCTGAAAAACAATAAACATAAATAGATCACAATCAATTAAAAATATGTGCCATTTGTTTTAAGATTTTATAGTAAGTTCTAGTATCTAATCCAATTATAATTATAAAAAATATGCTCAAAATTCTTGAACACTTATTCTGGAAGGAGAAATGGACAAAAGACTAGCTTTGCCAGGTTTCATGGTGAATAAAGATCCTGATTTATAGTCATTTATTGCATAAATTAGCACCAGGGCTAATGCCGACAAAATAATTAATTACTTAATTTATGTAAATACCATTTTGAAAATATGAAAATGGGGCAACATAACAACAATCATGAACAAATTTCTACTGACATGTTAAATATGGTTTAATATTATGTTCAACATTAGTGTCAGCTATGTCGCAAATATGGCAATGGTTGGTTTATATAAATACAATCATGTTTGAGAAACAAGAACCATACACTTGGATTCTCACATCCAATGAAAATACATGGGGCATTTTTACTTGATCATGGATCCTGTGCCACCACAAAGTTTAATACTATCGACTAAAATAAGCTAGTTACAAAAGATTATGACTATCCAATACTTTCACCTACAAGCAGTTGTAGCTACATGTTCTTTGTATAGCGGTGGAGGTCATGAGGACCGAAGTAACAGCAGATGCATGAACAATTACACATAAAGCTTTTCAAAGTCTTGTCTGATCAAAATTTGTTGCAAAATTTGGGGTAATCAGTCTGCTATTTCTGACAAAAATCAAACTGAACAGGTTAAGCCAACTGTATCTCTTCTAAGGCTTATAAGGCGTAATTTATGTATATTTTAACAATTATTTTGGATTATAAAACTGCAGTGGCTTACTGCAACAACATGTGTGAATTTGTTTTCATATATAAGAGTAGATCAAGCTGTCTTCATGCAACTAAACATACTGTGTAGTTCATAAAGAACAGCACATTATCTTTTCAATAATTCCATTTGCTCCCCAATTTACTGCACTGGAGTTGCAAACACTGCTGGAAAGGGCACTGTTATCTGAAATATAACAATAATACAAATCATCAATATAATAAACTGCATTATGCAATTAAGAAGAGCTGCCTCAGGACAGTGCGCTCGACTATTTAACTGCTTTATGCAGAGTTATGGGCCTTATCACTACAAAAAAGGGGCATAATTCTGCTAAACTGCTGGTCACAGTTATGTGCCTTGGCCAGTGATCTTATATAATGACCCCAAAGACATGTGTGAAGTTTCAATTGAATATCTGTAGTAGTTACAGAGATATGTACTTGTTGCACGCAAACCTTATCCTAAATTTTCAAAGTACAAAAAGGGGCACAATTTTGCTAAATTGCAGCTCAGAGTAATGGGCCTTGGTCAGTGACCCTGAAGACATGTGTGAAGTTTCAATTGAATATCTGTTGTAGTTACAGAGATATGGAGTTGTCACACACAAACTTTAACCTGATTTTCTTAGTACAAAAAGGGGCATAATTCTGCTAAATTGCAGGTCAGAGTTATGGGCCTTGGTCAGTGACCTTATACAATGACCCTGAAGACATGTGTGAAGTTTAAATTGAATATCTGTAGTAGTTACAGAGATATGGACTTGTTGCACGCAAAACCTTAACCAAAGCATTACGGCGACGCCGACGCCGACGAACGGGTGAGTAGTATAGCTCGAACTATTTGGTGAATAGTCGAGCTAAAAATAGTAAAAAATAGACATCCATGTAGATCAACATACTGTACACAAATTGGTATATATATTAATTAATATTTACATTTGTTATGAATTGTTATGAACAATGTAAATGATTACAACAATTCTAGTAACAATCTATGGATTCTGTAAGTGAACATGTACTTGTACATACATTATGCGCTAGTCCAACCCTATGGCTCTTTGCTATATAAGAGCACTTTACTCAATTTTTAACTAACATAAATACACTGAGTCTAACAGTAACTGTCTTACTTCATATCTGCCCATTGCAAACAGTCTATACAGTCTATTTCATAAATTAGTATCAGATGACTGTACTCGTATATTTACTGTTTTAAATATGCATGTAGTTGATATCCATATAGAACAATGTTAGAAACTGTTCAACAAAAACTCTGGATGTCTGATAATCAATTTTAACAATTCTCACAAACACTGTCTTTATAAGCCTTATTACAGTGAATCATGTGCAGTAAGTATGTACAATATACCTTTAGAGAGTTCATAAAGTTATAATCTACATAATTATTGCAGATTAGTCCCTAAATATGTAAATACCAATATTTTGTCTAATACAAAGGTCTAACAATCAGACACAAGTATGGAAAATAAAATTAAGTATGAAACAAAGAAAAAAAAAATTACACTTTGATACATGTATATTAAATTACTTACAAGGCCAAATTTGTTGGTTATTTCATAGGCTTTTTTGTAGCCAAATGGAAAAGTATGTATCTTTAAATAAACTGTGTTATTTTCTACAAAAGAAATGGACTGAGCAGTAAGGCAAGCAGTAGTAGTTTTTCAACGCATCATTATGTGTAGACACCTGGTGTGTCCCGTCATTCCTATTTTTCAGTTATTCCAGTATATGCAAAAGTCTGTCAGACCTCGTACAAAGCCTGTACAATTGTATGAGCTCCAGGAAAAATGGTCAGAACACTGGTCATCATGACTGGTCAAAAATTCTGGCCTAGTATCTACTTCCTTGTTCAAGTGGCCCGTAAAATGGAGTTCAAGCCAGTAATAATTGAGGGATTACCAGACTTGGTGGCCTGTCAAGTATTTTGGAACCTTTGTGGAGACAGTTACAGCAAAACTCTGGACACAATTTGAACATTGAAACTGCAGTCAACAGCTATTTGTTTATTTTATTTCTTTTGGATTTTAGTGCATTGGATGGGAATTAAACCTGGGTAGACATGTTAAACCTACAAATAGACAAGCACAACTGCCAATAATGCATGTAAAACAAATCAGTAATATATACGGTTTTGTATTTGAACATAACCTACCTATGAATTGACTGTCTATCTTCATGATAGTGCTCTCTAATGGCCTAGGCTGTCCATTTCTGAGGAAGGTCTGACGTCACTACTAAAATACATAATTATTAACAACATTAGTATCAAAATCAATCATATACGTTCAACCAAACAGTATGTATATTATACTTGCACATTTATTCACATCAATGGAATCACCGATTAAATGTATGGCTGTCAAATAAACAGTAGTGTTAATATGTATTAAATTAACCAGTAGACAGAAATTTATCGCTCCTCCTTTCTGTATGTCCAAGGTTGTTTATCCAAGGTTTTAAGTAAATCGATTGGATTATGCAACCATGTGCTATTGTTTGCCACTGAAATACAAATCCGTAATTGGTCAGCTCAATCCTTGGTTGACAAGTATCTACTGGTCAATTTAGGGATGTCACCGAATAATCAAATATTTGATTATTCGAATACATTACCGAGTATTTGAATATCAAAATATTACTCAAGCAAAATAGCAAAAATATTTTTACATAATGAACCATTTCAGTCTAACTATCTGACAACACAATCTGTTGTTATAACAGTTAGCCATTATTTAACACCTTGGAGGCCTGGGTGATCAACTTGTGAAAACAGGTAACCTGATATTACAATATTAAATAATTTGAAAATAAATGCTCAATTCATTCGCATTGTGGTTCTGTGTGCTGTTAACTGAGTAAGTTTTTTGGATCAACTTTTAATTTTCACATAAGCAGGCTGTCATCACTAATGCATTCAAAACCAATCTTGCAAAGCCCATATTTGTGTACAAGCCTACCTACTGAGTCACTGTCTTTATCCTGGGCTCTCACTGGTACTATCATAGTGGTTTTCTGCCTGGGAAATGCTTTTTGCACCTTCTGAGCCCACTACAAAAGCAAACATTTATATTTTATAAATAAAAATAACAATGTACACAATTGCCGGTACAATGTCAGACACCCAGTATTTGTAGAAGAACTTGACCTTTGACCTAGGGATCTAATTAATGAGCGCTACACACCATCTCTTTGCAGCAAACATTTGTGCCAATTAATTAAACTAGATGCTTGTTAGCAACATGTCGTGCCCGTTGTCAAGAAAGCAACTTGTATTGTAATTATTTAAAATCACATTTTCTAACAAGCAGACCTTCTCCTTTGCCCTCTAAGTGTGACCTTGACCTTTGAGCCAGGGACACAGTATTGCGTGTGACACGCAGTCTCCATGTGGTGAACATTTGTGACAAGTTATTTTAAACTGTCTGATGATTTATGAATTAACAGTCCGGGCAAGCTGTATTATACCCAGATTTGACATTTAACCTCTAAGTGTGACCTTGACCTTTGATCTAGGGACACAAGTCTTGCATGCAAAATGCTGTTTCCATGTGAACACTTGTGGCAAGTTATTTTAAAATTCCCTCATGACTGATGAAATTACAGTCCATACAAGCTGTATTATGGCCATATTTGACCTTTGACCTCTAAGTGTTACCTTGACATTACAGTCCGGACAAGCTGCATTATGCCCATATTTGACCTTTGACCTCTCAAGTGTTACCTTGACCTTTGTGCTAGAGACACAGGTCTTGCGCGCGACACGGCGTCTCCACATGGTGAAAATTTGTCACAAGTTATTTTGAAATTCCCTGATGAATGATGCAGTCCGGACAAACTGTATTATGCCCATACTTGACCTCTGACCTCTAAGTGTGACTTTGACCTTTGAGCTAGGGATACAGGTGTTGCGCGTGAACATTTGTGGCAAGTTATTTTAAAATTGCCAGATGAATGTTGAAGTTACAGTCCAGATAAGCTGTATTATGCCCATATTTGACCTTTGACCTCTAAGTGTGACCTTGACCTATGACCTAGGGGCACAGGTCTTGCGCGCGACACGCCGTCTCCACATGGTGAACATTTGTGGCATGTTATTTAAAAAATTACAGTCCGGACAAGATCTGACGGACTCACGCACTGACGCACATACACCAAACCGACATTGTGACAACTAAGTCGAGCTCACCACAGGCCGGCTCGAAAAAACCCTCCATCCTTGGACAAGTGAAAGCAAACAAAAAAGCCAATTTATAATTAAAGGCTAATAACTCTCTGAAAATTCAATGGCATAAAATATTCCCATGTCCTCTTAATAGTGCTGTATATAATGTTTCATTGAATTTGAGTAACAAATTCCTGAGATCTCATGTGGAAACGAAGTACCAATTGGATGAAAGGGCAACCACGGTGGAGTGTAATGGATAAAATCTTTGGGGAAGAGCATCAGACATTGAGATGAAAAGTAGAATTTGGACTGAAAAGCAGCGACTACAGGCATATGTCCCTCCACCCCCCCATGGAGAGCATACCAACAAAAAACAAGCACCTCAGCCGAGGGCTTGAACCTTCTACCTATGGATCAAAGATCTATCACCATTCAGAATGGTGGCTGATTCAGCAAAATAAACTTATTTGGATTTACATGTAATTGTTTGCATTCATTAACGTGTATTTTTACAATGTATGTAAATACATATGTTGTTAATTAAGGGTATCACGTTTACAGATTTTTCTAAACGTTTAAATGAAATGAAATAAACGAAACGTTACCGTTTAAACGGTATCCCTATGTCCGTTTTAAAAGCATCAGTGCCATCACATTTCCAAACTGAAAGTAGTAATTATTTCCGGAAGTTATATTCAGTGCATATCCCATTCGCGCAATGACGTCATATTAAAACCAACTGTTCTCGTCGTTGTCCAACCATTGGGTTACACTTTGTCTACTTACATGCCGTAATATTTTGTAACAAAGACGAATTAATATCGAACCCACATTTCTTCAATAAGAGTAAACCGGTTTTATTCGTTAGCACAGTTGGTGAGTTGAATTCGTAATACAGATTGCATAAATGAGGACGTAAAAAGCTCTGGATAAAAAAAGACAAAAAAAACAACAACACGTATTTATTGCATTTGAAAACGTATAGATCTGTATTGCATTTAACTATATTCTATTTCTGTGTTTTCCGTTTATATTGTACCAGATTGCCATGCTGTGCTGTTAAGTTCATGTTTCAAACGTTTAATCCTTGTGAGTGAGATACTGATTTCGTTATAGAAAGCGATACATATTGATAAATAAACCTGTTGAACCCGTTCGATGTTGAGTTATGTATAAACTCAATTAAACCAGTAACCTATACAGACTTTACGGAATTTATTTGTAATTACTAGTAGGATAGTAGCGCGATAAGCCACAAATTGACAACGCTTCAATCGTTGAATATTGACATTTATGGTGCAGGGTAAAATTTTACTAAGCTACTTACGCAATTCCTAAACTTTCAACCGTATTTTAAATTCAGTGAAGACTATTCAGTTTATTAATACTTTGATAAATTTTATGTTTTCGAGCGAAGTCATAGCATATTTATACATTCCAAGAAATTATTAACTAATTATCAATCTGTTATATTTAAAACTCAATTACTTTAAAATGTGTGCGTAAGTCTACGACTAGCGTTAGTAGTTTAGTAAAATGGTACCCTGACCATTTTATTTAAGTGTTTATATTTGAAATACTGAGACAAACAATAAAATTTTCAGTGTTTTACTTAACAAGATGTACATCAAAACGAGTATCTGTTCATTAAATTGGCTGCATCAGGAATGAACTCGCTGTCGTGGTTTGCGTACCCGTCGTCCCGTAAAGGTTTACTCACTAGATTTGTGGAGGAACACCAGTTTGTCCACTGATGAAGAGTCTAGGGACGCCCTAAGCTTAGTAACGGTAGCTCCAGCAACGGAAAACACTCGCTCCGATGGTACGGAAGTTGCTGGCACACCGGTCAATTTTCTCGCAAGAACTGCAAGTCGGGGATAGGTGTCCATGTTCAATTTCCACCACAGAAATGGACTTTGACTTAATGGGACAGCTTTATCACACAGATAACGCTCAAGTTCTTCGGCACCATTTGACGGTGTAGCACTGGTTGTTGCCTGGAAATATCCACCTAACAAAAATGCCATGTCATCTTGTTCAAGTTTCGATCGCTTGCTTGGCCCTGGTTGAGAGATTATATTTGGGCTATCGGCGGTTGGTTGAGACATCGGTAACTGTAAAGTGTCCACTCGCTCAAGCACGCTCTCATGAACCAGTTTCCGCTGGGGCTCCGTCAGAAACGGCAGTGATCTGTACCTGGGGTCAAGAAAAGTGCATATGACCGGCAAGCTTGATGTGATTTCGTCACTGTCAATGTGATACCTTTTCACCAAATCAGAATGCACGTCTTTCTTGAATTTTGCAACAGCGGGAGTGTCTTGGTCATTCTCAGCGAGGTGGTGGTTTATTATACTGAAAAGTATCGGGTAAATACCACCGACGGTAGGGTACAGCTCTGAACACATTGTTCTCGTTGCAAAATATAGCGGTTTTAAAACCGGGACCAGACCCTCAATTATTTTCAGCTGGTCATCAGTTTTTTTAGGTCAAGAGAACGCGCATCAGCGATTTTTGTTACGGCTGGGTCGTGCAAGACGGCATACACCGGTAGACGCTGTTCGAGAAGCCTTTCGAGCATGTCGTATGTTGAATTCCAACGTGTTTCACAGTCAATGATTAAGCTTGGACTTGGAGCCCATTTGCTTTTGTTTTTCTTCAAGTGCATTTGAGACGACAACGGATTTTCGGAAGTGTTTTACTAATCTTCTGCATGAAACCAATGCCTTTCGGATAGTCTCCGACTTCTCAAACCCACTGCGAATGGACAATTGTAGCGTGTGTCCAAAACAGCGTACGTGAGTCCACTGAAGTTGTTGTACGCACGCCACCATATTTGACGCATTGTCAGTTACAATAGCGGAAACATGCTCATCTTTTATGCCGAATTCCTGGGTTATCGATTTGATTTCCGCTGCTGTATTTTCTGCAGTGTGTCGCTCTTTGACAGCTCGAGTGGCCAACACTCTGTTGTGGTAATTCCAATCTGCAAACAGAAAATGGAATACATTAAACATCTTCTTACACGCTTAAATTAGCTTTTTTTTTACAAGATACTTTATCATTTTTGGCATAATACTAAAGTCAACATTCAAATTTCACTAACGTGATGAGGTATTTTTTCCTACATCCAAATTGACAAACTCGTACATGACGTATATTTGTTTACTAAATCATTGCATCACTACAGTAAACTTAAAATATGTCCTATTTCATTATAAACATGCCGACGAATTAAATGTCAAATTTCAAATAATTAAATGATTAATGTACTGTAATGTACTGTGGGTTCCATAAACTGATTTGGCATGAAATTATGTTATTAAAAATATATCAATGCATTTATAGTTTGTGCTTACCTTCATCAATGAAGTGACAAGTTACTGTAATATAGCCCTCCGTTGCAAGGCTAGTCCAATGGTCCGATGTCAGTGCCACGCCAGTCTGCTTGGATAATACGTTTAGCAGTTTGCTTTTTTCCGACTCGTACATTTTTGTAACGTAAGTTGACACTGTGCTAGGGCCAGGCACGTCATACGACGGATTAAGCTCTCGACAAAAGTCAATGAAATCTTCTCCATTTACAATGGAAATAGGTCGGAGATCTCGCGCACACATGAGGGCTAATTTCTCTGTGCAAACTATCCATTTTTGCCGAGTCATCGTGGGTTTGGCAAAATCAGTCAGCTTCCGCTGCTGTTTCTCACTATCGTCTGCGGACGTTTTAGTTGCATCCAGTCGCACAGACTTGTGAACCATTTTTATGTGGTTCGCCATGGTCCCCGTACTTCCACCTTTGTACGACAACTCGGTTGCACACAAGTTACATTTAACCTTTTCTTTTCCGCATACTTCAATTTTAGTAAAAAAGTTCCAATACGGAGATTTTTTTCCGCGACCTGTCTCGTTCGTCATATCTCTAAAAATGAATGCCGATGAAGAAACGGCGGGAAAATTTCCTCGTGCACTTCGTGCCGACGCGCGTCGAATGTTCAAGACGATTCGGGGCATGCTCATGCAACAAATGGCGGGAAAATTTTCTCGTGCACTTCGTGCCGACGCGCGTTAAATATTCAAGACGTTTAGTCCGTACATGGTGTATTGTTATGTTTACGGTATTGTGAATAAGGGCCATCTGGCGCACGTGATACAAATACGAGTCTTTTTCAGCAGCTGTTAATAAGCTTTGCAACGTCGTAACGTAATGAACTAAAATGGATTCTGTTGATATTGACTGTCGTTTAAACGTTTACTGTTTTTGTAAACGTTTTTGAGCAAAACACGAAACGCGACCGTTTAAACGTTTAAACGTGATACCCTTATTGTTAATAATATCACCGAAAACCATTACAAATGCTTCTCAATTTTATCAATAAAAATCATGTTTATTCCTTTATGACACATTATTTCCAATGTGTTCTGTCAGGCATTATTCTGTTTCTCTGGAACACAAACAATTGAAAATTGTGTCAATTTAACAACCTGTTTAGTGTTATTAGGTCCCTTTAAGATTTCTTGACTCATTCACATAAGTAATAATTCATAAAGATCTTTTCTGGTAAAAAATTATTGTGCTCGATACGTTTGATTCAGGTGGAAACGTTGGGAATGCAACGCTAATAATAGTTTTAACTGAAGGAAGAGAAGTATAGGTGCCTTTCATTACCCTGACGTTAGGTGTGCAATCAAAAACAATATCCATTGAGTGTGATTATCACCCTGGAATCCAGACAAAAGCCTGCTCATTGTTTTTCACGCCCCAAACTTTAGCCAGCGAGTAATTTTGACAACTGCCCGTTTGTTGAATTTACAAAAAGTATTTGGAATTTGGTACTAAGTCCTAATTAACAATGATTGGAATTCCAAATTCAAAATACTTTAGTCATACACTTCATACTTTTAAATTTATCATCAGTGAACAATTGTGTGGGTTTTATTTGAACAAGCGGGATAATGTTCGGGGTGTGAAAAACAATGAGTGGGCTTATGTCCTTGTTTTTAACACCCTGTGGCTATCTGCAGCCATTAATCTTCTTGACTGAGTTTTTGTCTAGCGCTGTTAATTTTGCATATTGTTACCAGTCTTTAGAGTGGTCACAATTTTATGTAGAAGCTTAAATTTAATGCGAATTTGGAATATTTGTGCGTCGTGTATAAATCTATTTATACGGTGAGATTACTGTCCCTGAGGCTTCATGGACCTAGGCTAGCCTTTGTTTTTTGCAGAATGCATATCGGTGATGAAAAAATATGGAATAGATCTATATGTTTCATTTTGTATGCACAAATAACAAAATAACAAATAAAAATATTACATTTCATTAAGAAAAAAGTCATTTTCAAAATATATATAACTTTCACAAAAGTTAGGTTTTCAAAATTCCACTGATATATTCGTTTTGAAAAATGTGAATTTAGAACTAGATGTAAAATTTATCCGAATATATTTTGTCCGAAATGTCGACGAGTTCTAATTCCTATGCTAAACACATTTCTTATCAAATCAGCTCGCATAAATTTAGACTTACCATACAGTTTGACTTTTCACTTGATGACTGGTATATGATCGGAAAGGAAAATCGGTTGTGTTTTCCTCGCTGGTCTTCAGGGGCAGATGTTGTTTTTTGGATTGTTGTTGTTGTTGTTGAACGAAATAGCCTCGATGTGGCTGCGGTTCCCGCAAAATACCCGCCAACCAATCAAATCATACCTTATATTTCTTTATAATCTGATTGGATCCTACCATTAGGACTGTGATCGCCCTCCTAATCAAATCCCTGTCGTCATAACAAACCATGTGATGATGATCGATTTAAATCTTCTAGATATTATATATGGTTTTAATTAGTTACTTTCTTTTTCTGTTTTCATTATTGAATGCAAACGATATATAAAAAGTCCAATTATGTCGAAAATTGCACTGAGTTGCATTAAATAAGTAAAAGTTACAAACACGTAAACCTTCAAGATGTGGAGGGATTTTGCTTGTGATGGCAGTGGTTACCGTTAACCGATAGGGGTATCACAGTTTGCCACGAAGCATCCGGAACATACGTCTTGTTTGTGTTAAAACTGCCTGGTTCCCACTAGTCTGACTCATGGACCATACAATATGGCAGACTAACGGTATGTCATACAAAAAAACATAGTTTTCTAAATTGTTTGCGTTCGTTTTGCATGACGTTGTAGCCAAACATCCTTTTTCATTTTAGTATATCGCTATCTATTAGTGATTTTTATCTCGTTGAACGTATACTGAATAACCTGTCTGAACATCCATACATATATTTCGGATATTCGGACGTGTTGTTTACAATAAAATCCACCAGAAATTTAGTAATGTTTATTTATATATCTTGAAATACAATCTTCTATTATTTTAAATAATTAACAACAAATTATACATTTCGATCTTATGTTAATAAAAACCATTATCCTTAATAAAATAATATGAATTGGTCAAATAAACTATAAATAAATAAATATATTACTAATTTATTGATGTTTATAATTTATTTAAACTGTTATATTTTTCAGCGTGCGGTTTCCACTGCAAGGCATCAGTACAACAGTAAGAAGATAGAAAGAACAGAAAAAAACCACAACATGTGTGATACTGATCTCTTCCAACTTCACAAGACAAGAAAGTTCATAAACAGAAATTTCGCTGTTCATCTGTGTGATTACTATTGTATCTAGTGGATTGATCATGAGATTATAAATTTTCAAATTTTGAAAAACAACTTTCTACAATAAGAATTTTATATTAGTAACTTATAAAATGTGAATATTAACCGTGTGTAGCAAACAAAGCAATAATGATGACATCTTACAAACTTTGCAACATACTCCAAGCATGTGTTGTCCTTTGGAAAGGTGAAAGTAAACTTATTCTATGTTTAAAATGATAATTTAATTAATTTTATCTGTAGCTTTAGAGAACATTGAGCAATTATATATAAATATGTTCAATTATGTAGTACTGATTTGTTTGATGGTGTGCATTGCCTGAGCCTATACTGCATAAAATTATTTCAGTGAACATTTTAATGTAGATATTTCACTTTAGGAATATGCCCATTATTTGTATACAGTTGAAATGGTTGATTTGCAAATATATATATGTCATACTTCACATCATGTATACATTTATTGTGAAAGTAAACATGTTCAGTCATTAAAATATGTTGTATGCAATAAATTGACAATTGTATTTCTCTGATGAACATTTATTGCACTTATGTACATTAGCATTGTGTCATTATTAACCAGAAATATATATGTAGATGTTTTGGTTTAGAAAAGACATAAGAATATATGTGTGAATTAACTGTGTTACTATTTGTTTGATTTGAAATTATAAATCAAATAAAGGTTTAAACAGTGTAATTAAAATGTGTTAATTATATGTATGGCCAAATAATATCACTTATAAGCTGGCATAAGTCTTGTACATAAAATGATTTAGTCAATATTTCCCGTCATATCACTGTAATAAGAGTGACATGTACAGTGTTTCAGCTATAAGTTTCAAGGCATTTTCATTAATTGCATAAATTAATTGTAATTTCCTTTCTCTGTAAGGCATGCCTACTTTTCGACCTTCTAATCATAATAACTAAGGTGTATATGATTTGTTAATTAATACTGGTAATAATGAAACATAAAAAAACACCACTGTGCAGAAGAACTTTATATTTTATTTTATTTTTTAAAATATATAACAGTCAATTTCAAGATCCTTTGAATTGCCAGTACAATTTGCCAGCCATGCGCACAAAATGAATGCAGCATTTTCTAAATGAATCAGCAACCTGAAAATAAATACAAAAACAAGAATTATACAGTAAGTTCTACTAGCATCAACTACTACTAACTAGATCTACATTGTTAATGTATTTCCAAATGTAATAATTTTTAAATGGTGATGCAATACACATTTACTTTTGCTGTAATACTAATTACTTTAACACTAACTTAATATACAGTAACGTGATTGGTCTTTATAGCATTATTAGAAACCAAATTAACTACCAATACGCATTAACTGCTTACACTGAATTAGTTCCTGAACACTTATCCGAAATAGACATCAAGTTAATTTGGGGGAGCTTTTTAACAAAACTACAATTTATGCTGAAATGGCAAGCATGCATATGAAAAGACAAGACAAAGGTTGAATGAAATGCGGAACGATATTACAACGACATGTAAAGAAGTACTTAATATTCAAGATTGTTTAAAATTGCCTATAGAAAGTAACGTACCTCAGCCATCTTGGTTTAACCGGTGTTACCATAGGAGATTTGGGTGATGCCAGACCTTTACCACGAAGTAAGTAAAGATCGGGTACCAGAATAGGTTCCCACCGCCTGGTAATAATAATACTCCCCCTTGCATCAATTCGTTAGCATACTTTTGATAGGTTAGAAACCATTAAATAAAATGTATCTAGAAAAATGCATCTCATTTGTTTGTAGCTACCCGTAAAACACAGAGTGCTCTAGCGATTTCGACAAAAGCACAATGGTTGTCTATACTTGAACTAACGAAACTTCAAATTGCAACTAATTCTGTGTTTTCCCGACTATGAGAATTTACTGGTATCTAACCTTATAAATTTATAATTTTAATATTGATAAATTATTTCCAGTAGTCTCCGTGGGTGGGGGGTGGGGGGGGGGGTCATCACGATTTCAAAATATAACGAGTTCTGCTAAACAGATACTTATTTTAGTTGATTATGCTATGCACCTATCAATATTTCCCTCGGAAGGGGGTACGGCGGGCAAACCCAGGGCAATTTGACTAATTGTATTTTTAGGGGTCTAATTCCCCAACCTAGAGCCAAGCATTTTGTCTAAATCCCTTCAATGGGGGTAGCTTAATTGGTGTATCAAATGGCCCGGGGGCCAATATTACCGGGATCTAAAATCGGTACGAAGTATATTTCCCGGGACCCGGAATCATTCGGCGTGTCAAATTCCTGCCTGTCGGAATTTGTCTTAAGTCTTTAGTCCCGTATATGACTTAAGTCTTAAGTCCCGTATATGCCCGCCGCTCCCCCCCCCCCCCCCCCCCCCTATATTGATAGGTGCACTACTGCAAATACGCACAAACCATAACAATTGTTTTTATTTTCCCTTAATTATTAGCAAAGAATTCACAATTCCCGTAATGTCAGCAATAGCTTGGCTGAATCAAAACTTGTGAACTGTTTCGGTACCATTTACTGCAGGCTGCGCACATTCCTTATCGTAAGCATAAGTTGTTGTTGTTTTTTTTATTTCCTCTGTACAAGCATTTATATTTATTGGACATCACGTGTAGAGATGTAAACATCACTGGCAACAAATCTTTGCGGATTGCATGACCCGACACTTCCACAAGTCGTCATAAAATTTTTACTTTTCAAGATTTGGTATGAATATCGTTTAAATTCATAATATAATAGCCTTTGTCTGTGAAATATTATTTTATTCAACACTCAATTAATTTATGACGCAACCAAGCAAATTAAAACTATCGGTCAAAATTCAAAATTCGCAAAATGTTGTCATCAAATCTTGAGGAATTGGAAGAAGCACTTGTCAATAAATGGAGGAATAGTAATAAATAGGAAAATATCGTTTAACATTGTAGACACTCCACAGCGTTTTTAAAGCCTTTTAACCTTTTATTACAAACTAACAAATTATTGGTTGACTATGCAGAGTCTAAGTCCTAGAAAGTGGTCTGACTTAATGGAAGATAAATCGATATTGCGTAAGAAAATGCGATACATGTATATCAATTAGACAAAGGTGTCAATACGTTTCATATATATATATCGTGATAAGTGGATATAATATATAATAGTGATATATAAATATATATAATGTAAAGTGAGTCAGGATTAAGAATTCAACATAAAACAAAACTGAAAACACGTCGCGTGGATTAAAAAAAATGCACTTATATGAAATATGCCGACCGGTTTCGCGATATATATATATAGCCATGAAAGAACATGTATATACATACGTAGGTTATCATCGAGTACTTCAGACATTTCAACCAAATGTTGGAGGGTTCGCCCGTCATTTATAGGCCTACAGTCACTGACATTCAGATCCAATGAGTTAGAAGGTAACGGGGTTTCGTGTGTTGTGTACACGTTTCAGGAGCAATGAAGGTACACACAATAATATATAAGTCATCGTACATTCTCAGATGAACGTTTAAACGCTATATACAATAGTTTAATATAGTTCACAATATTGTCCGTAACATTTTGCTAATTATGATGTTCGACTGATTGTTTTAATTTGTTTGGTTTCCTCATAAACTGCGTACGAAATGCATTTATAATTAACTGGCGGATACTTAAGGCCCTGTCACACTGTGGAGGATTTAACGTTCGAGTTGTGTACGAGTCCTGGAGAGTTATAACTCGCCGTAAAGTGGACGAGTTGGTCGCGGAATCGTTTCAAGACGACATGTGTTCGAGTTCTCTTCAACCTTGACACGACACAAGTACGGTAATCACAGTTGATCACGAGTTCAGCCGAGATATGCATACGACATCTTTTCGACAATCGAAGACTTGTCTTCGAAAATGTACGAGTGTGTACGAGTACGAGTCTGTACGACTTGTGAGGACATGACCACGAGTTTCTGAAGACATTGTACAAGAAACGGAAGAGCAGATGTCGTAGTCTCCCAAACTCGCAGCAAACTCGTGTTATGTCGTAGAATGATAATATACGGCGAAACGCTAGGACAGGAGAAGACACGTCTACGGAATGTGTTCGAGTGTGTTTGAGAGTGCGCCGAGATTCCTTCGAATGTCTTCGACACGTGTACCAGAAAAAAAGTCGCCGAGAAGCGGCGATAATTTTAAAAGGTTTAAAATTATCGCCGCTACTTGGCGAGTTCTGGCGACATAAGTAGACATCGCTGCGACGAAGAACGACATGTGTACAAGATCTACACGAAACCAGGCGAGTTGTGACGAGTTACAACTCGTCAAAACTCGTAGCTCAAATTCGCCACAGTGTGACGGGGCCTTTATGCAGTTGAATTAACCTCTTTGCAAGGGTTGTCATATGTTCATGGAAAACTGTCGCTGATTATATAATGGCTGAATGTATTTGTATGAACATAGAGCTTTGGTCGATAACTTATTTCCTATTTAAATGTATCCACAAATCTATAGAAGCCACACTTATGTTTATAATTACCATGGGTCAATTTACAAAGCCGGTTTTATTGACGATTTACTACGAAAGAAGAAAAACCGAAATAATTATGTTCGCAATTACAAAGCTTATACCTTAATAAAGGTTACTCTGCGACAAGTCTGTGATCAGAGGAGCATTAGCATCTTAAATGCACGTACTATCTAAGACCTGTCGTCCACTACAGTCCCGATGCTTTGCGTAGGGGTTGCCGATAAAAATGTGCTAGTTTCGGGAACCATTCGGAATAAAATGGGCGGAACTTGGCCACCGTACTTGTTCGGCATGTATTCGCGGAGTGGCATACGACAGGTTGCGGTGTAAACCCCAAAACCTATCCGAAGTCACCGAATGCGACGCGGAAGAATGCCGACAGCTTCGGAAATAGCTTCCGAATGTTTCCGATCGTGCGGAAAGGTTGCGGAATAGTTGCGGATTTTGTTTTCGATAACATGCTAAAATGTTTCCGATTGGATGTTCGGGTTATATGAACGACGCCAAATGACGCCGAACTATTGCTAGACCGACAAGAAGACATCATTGATTGTGGATCAAAGAGTATTAGAGAATTACGCCAACAATTTTGGATGACATACCCTAGCGTCCAACGTCAGACAAAAAATAACAAGATTCCGTATCGCCCTTCCTGCTGGCCTAAAGCTTGCGCAGGCAATGAGTTACATGACATCTGTGGACACGTACGCCTCCTTGGTGTACGACTTCTGTACTTCTGTGCTGCTGTGGAAAGTGTATGCCATTTTTTCCCAGAAGTGTCTACTCCCCAGCGTCAGTAGTATAATGATGAAGTTCTGGTCATTCCAAATACTCCAAAGGCCTGATGTGAAATGGCCGCCGAATTTGAGAGAAGGTGAAACATGCCCCATACTGTTGGCTTTCACTTGGCATTGCCTACTTTGAAAGCAAAAAGAGTGGGATGATTATGGGCATCCCTTAGAGACTTTTTCATAGTTTTTTTTCTTCTCAGCTTGGGCTTTCATATAAAGGTTTTAGCCTTCAAGACCAAGACTAAGGATCATACCTTCTGTAATGATCAAAGACTGACTGACATGTAACCTCACGCCAAACTCCATATTGACTAGCATGTTCATGACTTGCACCATGATTAGTGTTCAATTCACAAGAACAATGCCGATTTTGTCACTTCGAACACTATCGGCAAATTGACGGCATCACTTCTGCTGCCGCGCTTTTATAGTTCGGGAAACACGACTAACGCTTGGCGTCCCTTCCGCTGACAATCGGTTTCTTCAGCGACGATTCGTCATTTTTCATTACATGATCGGCATAGCTTCCTCTTGTACACGCGAACAGAACTCTTCCACTCGTCGTCTTCGGAGAGCGTTCGACATCGATTTAGCTTCCTTCATGGACCGTTCGGGGTAGCTAACCGATTACGAAGCCTCGCAGAAGGCTTTCCGAAGATGTCGAGTCAATGGCGATGGGTTCCCGAACATCCAGAATGGTTGCCGATGGTTTACCGAAGACCCCGAAGCCGTCCCGAATAAAACATTCGGCGTCCAAAACTTTTAAAATTTGGATCCCGAAGTTTTTTTCTATCCCGATCAAGCCCCGAAGTGCCAAGAAGGTTCCAGAATTGTTAAGGAAGGACACGGAAGGGTTCCAGAACTTTGCGAAGACATGCCGAAACACTCCGATTTTGCCAAATTTGCTTTCGGGAAACCTTCGGGGGCCTAGTGGACGGCAGGATTAAAGGGACCTATTAACAGATTGGCAAATTGACAGTTTAAAAAAAAATGTCATAGATCCCAAAAAGAAAATAACATTATATATAAACACGCGAAATAACGCTACTGACAACGAAATATATTGGAAATATAGTATCCTTTATGAAAAATAATCAATTGAAATTGATACAATTATAAAGCGTTTGTAACGCTTTTCATCGGTATTTTGGAAAACACGCGACATACTTTTAATCACGATGGTCGTAGGTTCGAGTTCTGGCGAAGGCAAATCTTTTAATAATATTTTTTAAATATAATATTTGTTTTTCATTAGTCCAATTGCTTTAGTTTATGCAGTTTAGACATAACATGACATTTTTCAAAAATACGAAAATCTGTGAACAAGTTCAAAAGTATTCCAGAAAGCATAATGTAGCAGTAATTATTATGTTGTTAACTGTGGATATTTCGCCTATTGATATACATCATGTAGTACCGGAAATCGGCACGAATAAGAATAAATACACAGCAAATACAACACATATAAATATACAGCTGCGCGTACTTTATAAGTTAAGAGTTTTATTGTAAGCTTTTGAATGTCAGCACTAATACTTGAAACGTCTTCTTATAATAAAACGCATTCAAGCCATGCACGTGACAAATCTGCATTGTATATATTCTACTGATTCTGGACACATTTTGTTAAATAAATATTTTAATGTTTCTATATTAGGATACAGTTCGAAACAACAGCCTATCTGGTGTTTTAGTTGTTCGCAGAACAACTAAAGATACCGCAGTACCAAAATTGAACAGTCAAACAACTATGATCCTAACGGCTTTAGGCCAGTCGACTACGCGAAAATAAGAAGTGCCGTTTTGAATATTGTTTAATTTGTCAAATTTATTCATTACGATAATGAGTTTGATTAGAACATGACATGTCGGGAAAACTTAAGTCAACAGCTTTCAATGTAGGATAAAATATGACTGTACTCGCGGAAGAAAATAAAATAGTACGTTATGCGACGTCCTAATTCATTAAAGAATGAAAATCTTGGGTCAAAATCTAACCCTTACCTATTCATCTCGTTATCGCCGACTCAAGGTTATTAGTTGAGTAGTGAATTTGTTTAGTAGGGAATGTGTATTACTCATTTTATTATTTACGTGGCTATCATTATAACGATAAGGAACAGTTGAGCCGTTATTACGCAGTAGTGGTCGATTTGTACGGAGCATTCCGGATATAGTCAATGTATCACGATTGAGGTCGGATACACTAATCATATCAGAAACTACAACAGGCAAAATTTTAATCGCGAAACGTCGCAGCGGCAATAGTCTAGTAGCTACATGTCGGACACGCACTCTAAAGACCCGAGTTCGATCCCGGCAGTGGATGAGAATTTTGACATATACTTTTTTGACCGTTTTGCTACTCCGGATGCTTAATTAATTTAAAGGGAATACATTTTAAGCCATAACCAAAAGAAACCAACACTATTGTGTTAGTAACTCCCTTTAAGGAACTTAAAACACTTGCTAATACGGCTGAAAGCTTGTGGCACAGTCTTTGCATAAATTTTTAATATTCAGCATCTTGTTTGTTTTTAAGGTTAATATTGAGTTTTTGTTTAACTCAACAGCTTTTGATCTTCGACAGCGCAATCATCTGTCTTTCACAGAGAGTGTCCGGTTATGAAACTCATAGTGGTCGTTTTTCACTAAATACAAGTATATCCAGATAACGTGTGTTAGTAATGAATATTTAATGCCGGAATGTCAACTAGGAATGCCATTAAATTAATATATATTTGTAGCCCAAAAAAAGAACATGCAATTGAAAATCGGACAAGGAATTTGTCTCATTAGGTTTCTTTCCCGACATTCTTTTTTTATTTTGCATCGATTTTTTTAAAGGATTTAAATATACTTGACTGGTACAGAGTTTTAAGCTGTGACTTTACTAGTTTTGTACCTGATTGCGTTTTAATTAGTGGCGTACGTTTTACAATAGACCTAACTTCATCAGCTACACATTTGACGCAATAAGTATATTGAATTGAAACAATTCAAAACGGCATGATTGAGAGAAAAAAAACATAATTACACAATGACGATATATTTATTTCAAAATTTGGTGTACATGTTTACGAGGCAATATTGTATTTAAACTTACAATTTTGAAGAATATAAATAGCTTAGCAATGGTCAAGTCATATTTATAATATTGAACAAATGTTATAGAAAATACATAAATGGATATTTTCGTTTTAACATTTACAACCACTGTATTTAAGGTGAGGTATATCATCCCTATCTAATTGTCCAGAATGTGTATGGTGTGCCCAGTGTTACGCAATAGCGAGAACCGCAGTGCCTTCAGCGCTTTGATTGATACACGCAATTAGAAACTCAGTGTTCATGACCACAAAATAGACTTCAATACAATTTTGTCAATCTTCTACCGGTATTTAGGACATTAGAACTTACGTTCTATTACACAAACCCCAGATAAAATATCGCCTTATCTCAGACAATATTGGTTAAGGCATGCTTATTCTTGTGTGGACTGGAACCTAGCACGATGACGATCATGCAGGGAGTTTTTATATTATTTACGTGTATGTATATTCAGTTTATACATGTGGTTATATAGTCCATGTTTTAAAGATATTTATTTTAACTTTTGCATTTATCATTACACGTTTTGCTGTTCTAATGTTTTTGGTGTATATTTATAAATTACATAGATGATATATTTTGGTACAGCATTAGCACGGATAGACTCGTTACTTCTTAACCAGACTTATTATAGCAAGTTTGTTGTTTAGTTTGTTTATTGTTGGGTTTGGTTATTACTTTACATACGGTACATGACGCATTTCAAAAACAGATTTAGTTGGTCTTTCTGATCTAGCATTCAGACATGAGAATGAAAATTTTGAAGAAAAAAAAACAGCTGAAAACCCCAATCCCGCTTCAAATCTTTGCAATTTTACACAGATCTGACGAAGTCCAACAATCTTTCTGATGAACGTAGACAGCTGAAAAGAGGTAGATGCTCATGGCTGAGCATTATAATGAACACATTCACTAATGGTTAGATGCAAGGAATTCAGTGTATCCCTCCGTGGTCCGAGTTCCTTTTCTCTTCTGTTATAAAGGCCATTTTAAATTTTAGCAATCTCAGGCATGCCTTTAGTGGTTATTTCTAATATCCTACGTGTGTCTGGAACATTTTGGTGCATTTCATTGGAGGGTGAACTTTTGGGGTGTTTTTACTGTGGTATAGGGCTTTTGTCGAAATATGACTGCCGAAACTCTGTGTTCTACCGGTGTCTGCCTTCATGTGAGACGCATTTTCTTAGAAGTAACATGATATATCTTTTTATTGCATTTTTTCGGAAGAGGACATATTGATCTTTAAATTGATATTAATCTTTAAATTGATACCCGGCTTGCACAATCTGAAATAAAGGAAAGGCTAGGAAAATGTTTTGGAAAGTTTGCCGTTTTATAATTGGACCCTATGGGAATTGGATTTACTGGTATCTAACTTTATTCATTATATCTAACCAACAGTGTGTGCGTCAGTGCTCGCGCAAATCCCACATCGCCAGTGTGACGACATCGACACGAGCGCGTGCCAGCTGTTGCAGGCCAGCAAACCGGACCTGTGTCTGGACCCTAGCATCAGCCAGTCAGCCTGCCCCAGGTTCTGCAAGCTGTGTCGTGAGTAGTGTTTTGTGCCGTCATATCCTAAACTATGATACTCTTCAGGTGTCATATCCAGAAAGCTCCTGATGAACTTTAACTTATGTAACACTTTTTTAAGTACTATAGTAGCATAGGACTGCCTCACGATAAAGATTTGCGAAAAATGTCGTGTTACCACTTAAGTTTTGTGTTATTTATCTTATATCTTAATAGCGTTGGCGAATTTTTTCGACTTAAGATACTCATTTGCTTAATAAAAAACAGGACTGAAACTGCCCAGAACTGACATTAGAATGTCAGTTAATAAAACTTATGTGGTATCACAAATAAAAACTAGTTAAAATTTGCGTCGTAAGATAATTATCACGATAATAGTCGAGTTAGATAACTGCAACACGAATTGGTTTGCGAATACATTTGCGATACATGAAAATAAAGGGGTATCACGAATATTAACTAGATAAGATTTTCATTTTTAAGATAATTATCATGATAATATTCGTGTTAGATAACTGGCAACACAAATTGGTTTGCGAATACATTTGCGATACATGAAAATTAAGTGGTATCACGAATATTAACGTGTTAAGATTTGCGTTGTAGGATAATTATCGTGATAATATTCGCGCTAGTAAGATAATGCGGAAGACCTTGCGCACCAATTAAGCGTAACACGAATATCATCTAGTTAAGATTCGCGTTGTCAGATAATTACCATGATAATATTCGTGTTAGCAACATAATGCGGAAGACCTCGCGCACAAATTAAGTGGTATCGAGAATATTAACGTGTTAAGATTTGCGTTGTAAGATAATTATTGTGATAATATTCGTGTTAGATAACTGGCAACACGAACTGGTTTGCGAATACATTTGCGATACATGAAAATTAAGTGGCATCGCGAATATAAATGTGTTAAGATTTGCGTTGTAAGATAATTGTCATGATAATAATCGTGTTAGATAACTGTCAACACGAACTGGTTTGCGAATACATTTGCGATACATAAAAGTTAAGTGGTATCGCGAATATTAACGTGTTAATATTTGCGTTGTAAGATAATTATCGTGATAATATTCGTGTTAGATAACTGGCAACACGAACTGGTTTGCGAATACATTTGCGATACATGAAAATTAAGTGGCAACACGAATATTATCTAGTTAAGATTCGCGTTGTCTGATAATTATCATGATAATATTCGTGTTAGTAAGATATTGCCGAAGACTTAGCGCACAAATTAAGTGGTATCGCGATTATTAACTAGCTAAGATTCGAGTTGTAAGATAGTTATCATGATAATATTCGTGTTAGTAAGATAATTCGGAAGACCTCGCGACCCCAAGAAAATATATCTAATGTCAGTTCTGGGTACTTAAAGGCCATTTGGTATATTAATAAAATATCTTGCAGCAAAATATTCGCAAACTCTATATTAATATCCAGATAAATATCATGATAAATGAGTGGTAACACGAATCTGTTCGCGAACGCTAAGTAGTTAACACGAAGATTTTCGCGAACCTTAAGTGATTATCGTAAGGCCACCACAAAGTACAAAAAAGCAAATACAATTTTCCCTGTAAAAAATCAATAATGTTTATTCGAAATATGTCAAAATAAGAAGCATCTCTTGATTCTTTACAATAATAAAACAATCAAATACATTGTATGACCCCCGGCATCTTGATGCGGGAGGCATATAGTGATTGTGCTGTCAATCAGTCCGTGACAAGGCTAAGTAGATTTTACGTTTCGTCTAGCGCTTATTACAACACTTGGATACTTACACAGTTGTTGATTATGACCATTCCCTATCCAACCATATCACCCAACCTCACTTTGACCTTGACCTGGAAATAATTTGCACTTAAAATGGGCTGTTTCTTGGTTAACTCGATTTTGCCGTTTGGTCTAGCACCAACAACGCTTGCTACAATACTTGGATACTTACACAGTTGTTGCTTATGACCATCCTCAATCCACCCATATCACCCAACGTCACTTTGAACTTGACCTAATTTGGACTTATAATAAATTAATAATTTAAAAGTGCCATTCCTTGGTTAACTAGATTTACCGTTTCATCTAGCACCAACACCGCTTACTACAACACTTGGATATCTACACGGTTGTTCCCAATCCAACCATATCACCCAACCTCACTTTGACCTTGACCTAATTTGGACTAAGAAATGGGCTATCCAGCACCAGCCGGGGGTATGTGTGTTTATCCACCACAGACTATTGTTTTAAAATAAAACAGTCACAAACTTTATTTGTGTTATGATTTTATGAAATTTACTTAAGATTTTAATTACGAGACTTGTGGATATGGGCCCAGATGCACGTCATAAAGATCTTGCGCTTCGGTAAGGTTGTGTTTTATGAAGCCAAACGTTATCTATGACGCAGTGCCAATATTTCTTTATTTATTGTTGCATCTGTTCGACAATAATAATTATGCTATTATAAGGTCGATGTTATATTGCGTCTGGATCCAAGGAAGTGATTCATCATCATGGATTATTCCATCTAGCGAAGCATTGCAATCATAACGTATATAATACTAGTCTATAACACCCTGTACACATCTACACAACACTCTTGTGTTATTTAGATTGATAATAAGACATATATTGTATGAATTACCCGGTGTATATAACCCAGTTACATACCGAATGCAGACATAGTGCACTGCTGATCCTTGCTGAGCTAGTTTCGAACTCTTTCTGTGTAACCACGTGTACATGTCAATGAACTTGAAATCTCGGGTGCTGGATAGAATTATTATCTCTCTCGTTTACCGTTCGGAACACAAATTTATGGCTGTACAATGATTTGATCCAATTATAAATGGCGTGTTTTCTGATGGAATTACATTTCAACATCATTGAATGTCGTATTATAATTTTAGCAGAATTTTAATGCATGTGCGTAAAGTGTCGTCGTGGATCAGCCTGTGCAGTCTGCACTGGCTGAGCCGGGACGGCACTTTCCGTTAACAGTGAATTTATGTATACAAGAGACTTCCTTTAAACAGAAAATAAAAGCGGAAAGTGTCGTCCCGGATCAGCCTGTGCGGACTGCATCGGCCGATCCGGGACGACACTTTACGTACATGCATTAAGCCCGGTTTTCCCACGACACGCATCAATTATAATCTACACAACAGCGCTGGAATGTTACCACTGCAACGCCACGGTGCTGGATTTCCATGAGTGCAACACAACCAAGCAGTGTATGTCGGGCGAGGTCAGTGCGTGGCTGGGCCCGAGACTACGACCGTTCTCAATCTCAGTCTCTTATTTATCGGAAACAAAATGACCAATGAAAATGATTGTTTCATATCAACTTTGAGTGGCGTTGGTTAATATGTTAAGTTTAATATAAGTTAGAGATTGCAAACTTTCGTATTCGTTGGGCCTGGTGTGGATTTTCGTTAATTGTGTTTGTATGTCACTTGTGCAACACACAACTTAATATATTCTCGATATAAAATATATAAAATAATACTAATAACAGCTGTTATGCCCCATTGACTTGCTAATATCGGTCCGTCGGTACATCGGTCGGTCTGTCGGTAGACCACTTTCGTTTCTGCTAGCCCTTCAAGTATCTACAATTGGCCTTTCTAGCCGTTTCCGCCAGTTTTCATCTGATTTCGCCAAACTTCATGGACATGTTTATGATCATAATGTCTCGGCTAAGTTCGATAATTAGCCAAATCGCCCAAGGCATTGTGGAGTTATAGCCCTTGAATTATATAGAATAGGCCTTTTTAGCCGTTTCCGCTCTCTAAGTCCAACAGTTTTTATCCGAACTTCACCAAACTGCATGAAAATATTTGTGGGCATAATATCGGTCAATTTCTATAATTAACCAATTCGCTTCAGAAACTGTGGAGTTATGGCCGTTGATTTATCTAAAATTGGCTTTTTCGGCTGTTTTCGCTCTCTAAGTCCAACATTTTTCATCCGATCTTCACCAACTTGATGAAAATGTTTGAAGGCATACTATCTTAGCCAAATTCGATAATCAACCAGATCGCCAAAGAAACCGGAGTTGTGGCCTTTGATTTTTTCTAAAATTGGCCTTTTGGCCTTCACCAAACTTGATATTTTCAAGATTGCTTTTAACCTAGAGGGGGGGGGGGGGAGCATACCTGTATAACAAACAGCTCTTGTTATAATATTTTGTATAAGATATTCCAACTGAATGGCGAAGTGTTGCACGACAGTTGGTTTATTTATACGTTTTAATGCATTCACTACTAGACATGCAAAGTGTTTAACACGTATAAAATAACTTCATTATAATAAAGAGTTGAAAATAATTAAAGTTGACATGACTTCTTTAGCTTAAGTTATTAAGCAGGCAATGTAACTAAAATGTTTTTCTTCGCTTACGTTCACATAAAACGTGTGCAAATACTCATGCTTGCGTAGGAAATTCATTTAGACAAGCATAAACATAATTAAAATCCTGCAGACGTGCATATTGATTTGTATCCCATAAGACACGACAGCTCTGCGATGGTAAAAGTGGTTATGCGGGCGAGAAGGTTGATTTTTCTGCTATAAATGGTTACTTAATGGTGGAACTCCTAGCTGTAAGTTTGGGCTTTAATGTTGATTTGTATACCGCAAAGTAATGGCAGTTCTACAACCCCCAGTGTATTGTTGCAGGCGTGCATGCTGAAGGAGCTCAAGGCGTATGTGGACGGCCACCACGAGTACGAGATGACGTGTGCTCCGGCTGAGGTAACTGGTGGTGTATTCACTCACCATGACTTCCCGTGTAATTCATGTGCATTCACGCATCATGACTACCAGTGTATTTCATGTACATTCATCCACCACGACCACCAGTGTATTTCATGTGCATTCACAGGCCATGACTACCAGTGTATTTCATGTGCATTCACGTACCATGACTACCAGTGTATTTCATGTGCATTCACCCACCATGACCACCAGTGTATTTCATGTGCATTCACGTACCATGAGTACCAGACTGAGTGTATTTCATGTGCATTCACACACCATGACCACCAGTGTATTTCATGTGCATTCACCCACCATGACTACCAGTGTATTTCATGTGCATTCACCCACCATGACTACCAGTGTATTTCATGTGCATTCACGCACCATGACTACCGGTGTATTTCATGTACTTTCACCCACCATGACTATCAGTGTATTTTATGTGCATTCACCCATTATGACTACCGTGTATTTCATGTGCATTCACGCACCATGACTACCCGTGCATTTCATTCACCCACCATGACTACCAGTATATTTCATGTGCATTCACGCACCATGACTACCAGTGTATTTCATGTGCATTCACAAACTATGACTACAAGTGTATTTTATGTGCATTCATGCATTATGACTACTAGTGTATTTCAATCTCCAAAATATTCTTGACACACAATATTGGCCAATGAAAAAAAATGGTTACATTTGAGCTTCGATTTCAATTTGGCTTATTATACGAGCATAAAACCTTTCGTAGTCACGGTGCCGAAAGCTCTCCAATGCGCTAAATAGAAAGGTGTTGGTCGACTTTGTGATTTTATGGTCTTTGATATACGCTAATTGCAACAATAACACTGGTGCATACTATGTTTAAAACATAACTTACTAAACCTGCAAAACCATAGCAAGAGAAATTCTCGATTAAACACTCAGTACGTATTTATGCCTGCTATACAGTACGGGCATCGAACACACGTCGAAATAGCACATAGCTGTATTTAACTTTTTTAACTGGAATGATTATGAATGGAAATGACATTAGTTCGCGCAACATCTATTTAGAACATAATACATGTACATGAAACTGAGGATAATAAATAAACGTTTTAGCGACTTCAAAACGGCAATGAAATTGCAAGCGAAACGCATGACACAATGGGAAACATGTATTGTCTTTTGTCTTTATTTCCGCAAATATAGGTTCACTGGGTCAACTGGAATCTGGAATGTATTGGAGTTTGAATATTGGAGTTTGATTTATACTCAGAATGCATTAAAGAAGTCCTTTTTCAAGGACACACCCAATAACTGTTTTTCATAGGAAATAACTCCAGAGATCAAGATGTCATAATGTCGCGTTGGAAAAATATAACATGTATGTATTGATGCTTCTATATGCACAAAATTCAGAGATGTACGAGATATTTCCGGATTCACAAACATTTAGTCAATAGGGAGGGCACGAACTATGTACATAGGCGGTCGTTCGGAAGAGACGGTGTTCACAAACATCAAGCTATATATGACTGATAAACAGATCGCATATATATGTTACCAAAACTCTGCATAACAGATTTGTAGCAGATAAGCGATTTCAATGTTGTTGTTTGCATATGAGTTTCACGTGCGATTTAGACACATATTTTTTCAGTCGATAGTTTCGAGCTTACACCATTTGAGGAAACACAATAAATCAGATCTTGTGACATTTAAAACTTCATTTGTAACCACGTTAGTCGTACATGACGCTTACTACCGTTTACTCGTTGAATTATTATTCCGTATTTTCAGTTTCGATGCAGATAAGCCAAGCAAAGGAGGCGTAGACGAGTTAAACTTTTTACTTTTTCTCTAAGTAACGTTTCTGTAAATATTTTCAGACCTGTGATAACGGGGCCAGTCTGTCTTTCCCGTTCGGCAGACGAGACTTGGAGTCACGTGATCTGAGCGTCTCGTGCTGCGGAAGTGACTACTGCAACTATCCAGCGGGTGCAGCGACGACACCCACGCTGACAGGTACACGAAATCTTAAAATGAACAGCACGTTGATTAAAATTAGTAATACAGCTGAGGCGTTCGATATCACGTCTAGTTGATACTGTAGAATCAAACTGCACATATTAACCGGTACATACTGAAATGAAGGCATATAGAGCAAAAAGAATCATTGATCAAGATGTTTGTGTTATATTGACGTCATTCCCTTATTATTGATGCCACATTTTACAGCGACTAGCTGCCCTAAGGACATCGTGTTTCTTGTGGACGAAGGTTCGCGTGACCTCCTCCAGCACCACGACGACATTCTCCTAGCGCTCGCCACCGTGGTGAGCTCCATGTCCATCGGCACGAACCAGAACCAGGTGGCGCTGTACGGCTACAGTAACCAAGTAAGCGCCAAGTTCGACCTCGACGACCACACCACCCTGGCCAGTCTGCTGCAGAGTCTACAGACCAGCGACCTTCTTGTTGCCAGACATCTGCTGTCGGACGCCGCCACTGCCATAGAATACATCGTGCACACCGCGCTGACCTCAGCTCACGGCGACCGATCACAGGTCCCAAACACCGTCGTCATCATAACCGATGCCGACACCGCGCAACGGTCAACCGTCACCATCCAAGACCACGTGGCCTTGGCGAGCAAGAGCAAGAACGTGTTGGTGGTGAGCGTGGGGCAAGCCCTGCGGCCGAACGCTATCGAGACGCTGGGGGACGCTGTGGTGCACATCAACAGCTCCCGCAATCTCTCTTCGGACCTGGCCGCCAAAATCCTCGCCTTCATAAAACACTGCTGATTTTGTTGATAATAAAATAAAATAAAAGCACGCACATTACTAGTATTTGCTCGTTTATGAGCAAATTACAACTTGCTGCATGTAATGCAAGTTAAATCATTAATATTCGTTAATACGTTAACCAATAAACACAGTGTACTGCACAAGTCCGGACCAATAGTTTTGTAACCAAATTAGCATTAAACGGTTTGCCTGCACATTGATTTACATTCCACGAACACTGTATTCTATCGAAATCATTACGCAATGTCTTCATGGGTGAAAGCTGGGGCGAGACGGGCGTCGTTTGCACTTACACGGCAAGAGCCTTAAGTCTGCAGCTATAAAATTAAAGACACGGTAAGCTCAAATTATATTTAATGGGCCGGATATTCTTTGTGTGGATGGGAACATCTTTGTTGTTAATACACGGACAACTGCAAACCGCTTCCTCGAAATAAGTTTTTTTTTAACTTTCGAAACCATACACAAATTTTGGAACTAGAGAATTATTATTTATGTGTTATCACTTTTAACAGCTACTATTTAGTAAATTCAGAAATACTCTTTTGTAACAAAGATTTAATGTCACTCTGGTAGGCAAGTTTTCAAGGTGTCCCAAAAGACTTAAGTGCACCAAATTATTAAAGCGAACAAAAGATATTTACATTTATTTTAATAATTATATACAATATACTATAAGAAACAGAGCATGGGCCCCGGGCCCCTACCCCGGGGATCAGTCATCATCATTGTCACTGTCCTCAACTTTCTTGTCCCCCACCCCCTAAAATCTCCATCCCCGGGGATCAGCCAATATCAATGTCACTGTCCTCAACTATCTTGTCCCCCCCCCCTCAAAATCCCCACCCCCTGGGATCAGCCGTTATCGTTGTCACTGTCCTCAACAATCTTGCCTTCCTCTGCTCGCTTCTTCAGCTTTGACACCAACTCTGGAATAACAGCACAATCCATTGTCAAATTGAAACATTGTTAAAGACGTTCGAAACAATTTCCTTCATTTTTTTTCCAACGACAGATTTTCTTAAAACTTGGCACAAACATGCATCAATGTATCCTTAAACTAAAACAGTCTTAAAAAATATGGGTCACCGGCCTTTTCCGGAAATATTGAATTTTGAATACGGTACCTGTCGAAGCCTTTTTTTCAGTTTGTGTTACTTAGAATGTTGAAAAATATAAAGTGTTTATATTCAAACAAAGATGGAGATTTTTAAATGCATCTTTTTTTATAATGTTTCGTTTGGTAATATACAAGTGCAGTTTAATGATTAAACGCGCTTTATCTACAGTTATAATTTACCAAATGACTTGTAATGGACACTTAATGAGGTGAATTTTGGATTAAATTTGCCTGTGAAAACATCAATAATTTATCAAATATACGAATATCTTTTTTTCCAAACGACATATTTTGTTAAAAGATCCCACATGCATGCGCCATTGTATACTGAAACTAAAAAAGTCTTTAAAATGGGGGTCACCGGCCTTGTTCCTGAAATATTGGGTTTTGAATACGGTACCTGTCGAAGCCCCTTTTTCAGTTTGGATTTTTATCAATGTTTTAAGTATATAGGATAGTTATTTTTCAAACAAGGTTCTTTCAACTGATATGTTTGTACATGCTTTGTTTTGCAATATACATGTGTATGTTGATAATAAAAACGATTTACCTGCATTTACTGCTTAAATAATGAATTTGACTGGACATTTAAGTGTGTCAAATGGGAACTAATAATGCTTTCTGAAACTTCATCTTTATCAAATGCATATTTTGTTCCAAACGACAGATTTTCTTAAAATTTCGCACAGACATGCACCAATGTATATTTACACCAAAACATTAATAAAAGGAATGGCTTACCGAACTTGTTTGGGGAATATTGGATTTTATATAGGGTACCTGTGTAGCCTTTTTCCTGTTTCATTTTAACATAAATACACGACGTATCAATAGAATGAAGATATTTAATGGATCATTTCTGAACTAAATTTGTTTGGAAATACATCGAATAGTGTGTTTTTGATCATTATATATGCTTTATGAACTTTTACTATTAAAAATATTGATTTTGAATGGACTTTAGAGATGCAATTAGTATATTGTAACCTATATACAATAAAGAAAAATATGAAGCAAAAGGAGAAATTAACCCATTAATTATTTTTGTTGCGAACGTCTTTAAACGTTATTCTGACCTGGAATTATTTTTCATTTGTAAGATCATCAATGACTTATTCTTTTTTATTAATTGTAATTTTCCTATAATTGGTTTTGCTTGGGGGTTGTTGCTTTCAATGTGAAAAAAAATGCATGTAGTTTTGTTGAATGCGTGTGCACGATAGATCGAATTCATACCACATTTTACCATCCTACTTTGTGCATTAATTCTGTCAAATTGTGTTTAGTATTTTACAAAGATAACATACAAATACATGTACTGAACAGGATAATGAGATATACATGTAATTTGTTGACTACAATGTTAAGATTGTATTGTATATCAAGAGCAATGAACATAATTTTATATCATAAATTTTTATCATAATTCATATTTTGTTTCACATGTACATGTATGTAACAAAACCTGATTTACCAGTACAATAAATGTATCCCAGAGTCTGAATATATCATTGATATTATATCAGACAATTTTAAAACCAAATTTCTGCAAGTACCTTATTTACCCAGTAATGCTAATGTCTAGTTCCACACAGGGACTGAACCAAACTGGAGTGAATTCCATTCAAAATATTGTTCCATACTACTGTAACATCATGGTTCTTTCTATTAATGCATATGATAACAACCACTAAGAGCCACGTCTACAACAATGAATTTTCTATAGATTAAAGGGAGACAATTCCTACAAAATTCAAACTGTTAGTCTTGAAAAGCCCAGAATTACGAAATGTAACCGAAAAGTAACTATTTCTTTGGAGCTACTATGAACAGATCATATTCAATTTCTCAGGTACATGTATTTACACAATTCAAGTAAATTGAATGCATTCATAATATTATCTGCAATTGTTCATTTCATTGTAAAGGGATTCACAAATAGAATGGCAGCTTTAAATGTAAAAAAATTTGAAATTCTTAACTTAAGTGACATTATGTTAAGATAAACTTAAGATGTTTCTGCAAAACGACCCCTGCAAGGTAACTGGAGAACAGTTTACACCCGACAGTCATCAGTGGATTCTCACCTTTGGCGGGATTGAAGACTCCCATGGTCTGTTCATTGCACACGAAGCATCTCTGAGATTTCCTGTACTGGGCGAGGGCACACCTCTCACAGAAATAGTGTCGGCACCTAGAACAGGCAAATAAACCGTAGAGCTACCAAGAACAGCAACATAAATAGATGGATCAAGAAGATCTGATTGACAGTTAGTGATGTTTTCAGTGATTTTGTAAATATGCCCTTTTCTGTGAAGTTGTGCAAAATGCGCCATAAAACCCCAACATTGTGAAAATATTTGTTATCATTAAAAAAGAGAAATATAAACTAGTATCAAAAATCAAATAATAACTAGTGATTTTCTTGTATTTAATCAAACTTAAAATACAAACACATGATAAATTTGAATTCAACACTCACGCAACCATTAAACATAAAAAAAAAATCATAATTTTTTTATCCACTTTTCCATTTGTTAATTAAGGTCAAAAAATGGTGAAAAAAGTATACTTTTTGGCTTTGTGAATGGCACCAATTATCGGAATGAAAATAAAGCCAAAAAAAAAATGCGGACAGCGGATTAAATTTTATCCCTACAGAGTCTCAAGACTTGCTATTTGAGGTTTTTTTTATGCAAGAGATGTATGTTGAAGACATGAACAGGTATTCTATAATCGTAAATTTATGCCATTCATTCTGAGAACTATCAGTCACATTATATAGTATAAATTATACTGTATAATAGTTTCTGGCTGTTTAGCGGGTTCTCTTATATCGCATTTAACGAGACTTGTTTGCTTCACTAACAGTCGGTGACATAAGGGGTTTCCTCAACCCGAAACTTGTTTACATCAACAAATTGTCAAAGTTTTATCAAAGCCTTTGCGATTGATGTTAAAATTCATTTATAGTTGGAACGTAATAAATTTCTAGTATGAAATGAACACCTGCTATTGTTGCAAAAGAATTATTCATAGTATGTTATAAAGAAAATGATGATCACAAGTTGTAAAGGAAATTTTCGTCTGCTGACCTCCTTTCAATAACAACATATTAAAACCAAATGAAGAAACATTTACAGGGGGATAACTACAATTCTAACAAAGACAAAGAACAAAATTGTCGTTAAACTACCCAAAAAACAACGCAAAAACAAGTCCCGATTCTGAGCGGAGCATTGTAAAAAGTAGTTCCAATTACAATTGCAAAAATATATTTCAAATCATGTTCAAATCGAAATAATTTTAGCATTATCATTGTTTAATGTCCAATAAATAACTCTTTGTCATTCTGATGCGTGACTATTAAACAACTCGGATTTACGGCCTCGTGGTTCAATTCCTACGCATCAGAACTCCAAATCGTTGGTAATAAATTAAATAGCGATCTGTCAAAAAGACTTATTTTCATTAAACAATAAAAATTGCTTTTCATCGTTTGGATAGGAACAATACAATTGAATTTCTTGTGTAAAAACATTACTGCTCCAGTGTGATAAAGTTAAAACATGTTATTCTCCACATTTTAAACAGTAAAAGTCTATGTTTTGTCAATCACACAATGAACACAAAGAATTAGCGATAACACTGTTTTTGTAACTATGGATAAACCCAACTTACTTTGTTACTATAGGATTTTCAAATGACTTGCGACAAATGAAGCACTTGAATGGAATATCTTCCTCATCACTGCTGATTTCATAATTGGCATTATCTAGAATGAATGTTCAAGGAATGTGATAAAATGCATACCAGTATAACTGTAGCAGACCATTTTAAGCTCATAAGAGAATCACAGTTTTCTTGTAAATAATATTCAGATAAGCTTCTTTTCCAGTGAAAATAACAACTTTAGAATATAATATTTGAAATTACTCAAGTTAAAATAAACTAAAAATTCATGGCAACTGCAGCAAGGACAATAGTCATATAACAAATCCTTTTAAAAATCACAGAATAAATGCTTAGAATAAGATTACTCCTCTAATTTGCAATTATTTGAAGCACAAGAAATCATTTCTTTACAGTTTTATATTTGTTGCACATCTTAGTCTAGTTAAGAATTCTTATTAAAAAATTGTCTTTAATTCGTCTGTCTCCGTACCTGCCTGTCCATACGTCCCTCGATCCATTTCTCGCTCCAGCTGCCAGCCATGCTTGTAGTCACTGCGATCATGTAAGAACTTGCAGCTGTCTGAAATACGATATTGGTATATCAAGATACAACATTTATGGATAAAAGACCACTACCACAGTGATTCTTCGCAGTAAAGTATGCATGTAAAAAGGTGGGATAAGAAGCTAATTTGCTTCATACACTAAAAATACTAAAATGAATACAAATCCATTTATTTTGCAACAAAACAAAGGTAGGAATCCTATTAAATCAAAAACTTAATTTTAGCAATACAATTGGAAAAGGCAGTAAAGCTAATTTAGCCAGACACAACAGTGGAACATACCAAGACTCAGAAACTAACAATAATACATGTAATGGGTCAAATGCATGCATGTGCATAGCCATAAGATAAAAATAATTAAGTGAAGCCAACTAGGGTATCTAAATAACTAAATATGAGGCGCGTCGCGGGAAAACCGGACTTAATGCATGTGTGTAAAAGGCACTTTCCGCCTACAGTGTATTTATGTTTAGAAGAGACTTCCTTGAAACAGAAAATACCATAAAAGCGGAAACTTTACGCACATGCATTAAGACCGGTTTTCTCACGACGCTACATATAAACAAAACGCAATATGGCTTGTGAATAAATCTGATTATTGCCAATACAAAATGCCTATGATTGATCTCACCTCCAAAGCCACACATTCCCGTCTCTTTGAAGTCTTTACAGATGTCAGGCTGGTAGTCCCATCTGACTGTGGCCCTCAGGTGGGCCGGAGCACGTAATGGGCCCTTCCTGTAACAAAGTACTTAATAATGCATCATACTGGAGTGAGAACTTTCGCATATATATTACAGGGACATGAAAATGCACTCTTTACACAATCAGAAATATAATATTCTTATATTTATCTAAACAAATTTCCTTAAAATTATATATACATTTAGTCATGTATATAAATCATCACAAAACTGAAAAGCACACGAGTAAAAAATGAACATATATTTAGTGATCATAAACACAAAAGAAGTTGAAAATGCGTTAGTAAAGACGTTCTTAAAACTTACAAGTATGATCAGATATTAAAGAAACTAAAAAGGGGGTGATTTCAAAAACCGAGGAGAGAAAAAGCCTGGAAAAGGTCACATTCAGGACCAAGAAACAGTATTAAGGTCAAAAATATTAAAGCATTCATTACCTGACAGAATTACTAGCAGCATTGCCCTGTGCAGTGTCCTTTTTCTCATAGAACACCTGGTAGTTGTTCATTCCCCTGTACACCTTATCATCTTCTTTGCCTTTCAGCTCCTGCAAGCAATAAACAAGGTGTGTCATGGGAAAACGGGGCTTCAAGCATGTGCGTAAAGTGTCGTCCCGCATTAGCCTGTGCAGTCCGCACAGGCTAATCCAGAACGCCGTTACGGCACTTTCCACTTATATGGTATTTTCTGTTTCAAGGAAGTCTCTTATAAACATAAATCCACTGTAGGCAAAAAGTGCCGTCCCGGATGAGCCTGTGCACAGGCTAATCCGGGACAACACTTTATGCACATGCATTAAGCCCGGTTTTCCCACGACACGCCTCAAACTTATTCATGGTGCTTCATAAACTAACCGTTAGTTCTCCGCAAATGCTATACACTCTAATGTTTTATATAGAAGACACATGTAAGTGGGAAACATGAAAATACTAATTAAAAGATAATATCACAACTGCTACAATCTAGCTATTTTTACAATTAAATCATTCAACTGTAATAAAATTGATTTGATTTTTTTTAACAAAGGGCAGGTGAGACAATTGGAATTTACATCAATCATAATTATTAACGTTTAATGATCTAAACAATATGAAAACCCATGTGCAGGGAGGTTCAAAACAAAAAGCCGCATCAATGTTCAAGGTAATAACGTAAACATTTGTTCATTGATTAAATAAACCATAAGTGACCTTGTTGATTTGCTGCTGTATTTCAAACAATGTTCGAGCATCTTGGGCCAGGTCTGTGTCTATCTCAACCGTAGACGTGGCGCCCATGTCAACAGGTCCCTCACGTTTCTGCAAGACATAGATATAGATCTGCTAATCAATGCATGAATTTTTATTTGCATTTTTTCATTAGCCAACAATTAGCACAAATACATCATTCAGCACATTGAATATCCATACAACCTTTGCTAGAAAGCAGTCAAGACAAGTTTCACTTGTGAATTACTAACTTCCAACACTGTAACTCTTTACAAGTTAAACATTTTTACTGAGAATCTAATCTGTTTAAACTACCGAAAAAAAACTATTTGATTAGGTCCTTTTAAAAATAACAAACTACTAGATATGATTTGAAAACTTAAATGCCTATCAATTTACCCCAGTCTTTGACGAAGTGTATGTGACAACTGCAGATTTTCGAATTTCTTCATCGCTCTCACTAGATGATACATCTCCTTTACCAAACTTCTTACTATTTGTCTGCAATAGTATTAGTAAATATATACTCACATTTTTGAAAGGTGTTCAACAAGGTCAATAAAAGGATATCTGAGAAACTGAAAATATTTTATAAATAAAGATCTGTCCTACAGCATAGTACTACACATATATGAAAAGCTGTCAAATATGAATAGCGCAAAATATTTCTAACTTACTTAAATTACTTACTGACTGAACAAATTTTGATGGACCTTTCATTTTCTTTGCCTTGACAGCAACATTTCCATCATCTTCATCACTACTTTCTGCAAAGTATAAAATATTTATTATAAAGCCATATAACTAAAGACTACACATTGGCTTAAAGTATTATGGTCATGGCAAAACTAAACATTCTACATCAACTACATTAACCTTTTAGTCATAATTACATAGAAATCTTCTTTCACAAATATTCACAAATCCAACACTGCTTATCAAAGTAAAATAGTCTTTCACAAATATCAAAGTTAAATTTTGTTTTTTATCCAGAGGTATTTGGTCGATTCGGCCCAATTACTAATTTGGCCCACTATTCAAATACACTCAAAAGGAATGTTTTTTAAGTTATAGAAGGGGTTAGAAACTGTACATATGTGTGTGAAATGCATTAATTGCACTGGTTTTATTGTATGCAACTGACAGAAACGATCCATTTAAAACTCTTTTGAAATGCTTTGCATGGGAGTAAAGAAATGTTCTAATTTGGTTATATGGTGAATTCCTTTCGTAAATTTTAGTGTATATCCATAATAAGAAAAAATCAAATGATAAAATATTGTGTTACTTGTTTTAGTATAGTAAGAAAAATACATATATTTGCAGCTTGTAAAGTGTGGATATATACGATATGAAGGCAGTGCCTTCCCCAGGAATTTTTTTAGGTGTCCCGGTCCCGATAGGGGTAGGTTTACCGGTTAGGGAGGGGTGTCCCCTCCATACCTCGAAAAAAAATGTGTGGCACGTGTCAAATGCCGTTATCTGGTGCATTTTAGCTCAATTTAA
This sequence comes from Congeria kusceri, assembly GCA_027627225.1. Classification (NCBI taxonomy): domain Eukaryota; kingdom Metazoa; phylum Mollusca; class Bivalvia; order Myida; family Dreissenidae; genus Congeria; species Congeria kusceri. The sequence continues at coordinate 47,757,050 of CM051030.1, forward strand.
GGCTAACACCTTTTAAATTATGTGTAAACGTTTAAACGAAATGTAATAAACGAAACATCATCGTTTAAACGGTTTACCTCTAGAATTTTAGAAGCAAAAGCGTCATTGTTGTTGCGAAACTGAAAGTAACATTTTTTTCCGGATGTTTATGTCCAGTGCGCATCACATTTGCATAGTGATGTCGTGATCAAATCCACTATTCTTGTCGATTTTTAGGTTACACTCGCTCTACTTACGAAGCCTCTTTTTTTCGAGTAATTATGTTCATATGTGTCTAATGTTTTAACAATGTTTTAATTGTTACAACTGTTGAACGTTAGTACTAATTAGATAATTGGTGAATTGTAAAGATCTTTATTAAAAAACATGTATATTATAAATGCTTTGTTCTTGCATGAACGGCTGGAAAATTTCCTGGTGCACGTTGTGCCTACGCGCGTTAAATGTTAAAGACCTGTTACATGGTCGGTACACGCATGCTTTCCAAGCGTGGAACATGACGTCGTGGTTGTCGGCTGACAATTCGCGCTCATTTGTAGAAAACACGGGTACATAAACAAGACAGCTTGTGTTTACGAAACTACAACGAACAGTAACACTGGATATGCTTTTTCAGATTACAATTTCATATTAGCGTATTTCTGACTGATCGTTATTTATCGCAGTTTATTTTTTGAAGTTATCAAATCCATCAAATAAATTAGTGAGGACATTATAAAATACGAAAAGGGTAAGCAATCTTTTTATGGTGCATGGACGCGCATACAAGGTTACTTGCGTGTGGATACATGCTTATTGCGCCAATTGGTCAATAATAATGTCATTCCAAAGCGAAGATAAACAGAGTGTTTCTATTGGCTTACATTTATTTTACTGTGAGGTGAAACTCCGCCTTTAAGGCGGTACTTCACGGTGATTGATTGCGGCTTAGGAATAACTGTAAATTGTTAAAATTTTCGGCGAAGTGACACTAGCTTTGATAATTCACCGACATTATTGAGTGGGTGTACATGTTTCTCAGTGAAAAACCACCATTGTGCTGAAGAGATTAGCTTTCACAGCAGGAATGGTCGGTCTGCTGCAGTCAACACAGCGAATAAATTGATAAAATACAAGCGCCCCGGGAGATGTTTATAAGCGCAACACCTATTTTAGGTGCCCTGGATATGTTTAAGTTTAAATTTAAGCGCCCCCGCACCGGGGTGCTGAAACGGCCTGGGGAAGGCCCTGGAAGGAATTTAGAAAAAAAAGGGTTTATCCGGGTAAGTACGGACAGTCGGGTAACTTTGGACAAATGCGATAGTAGATAGACTTTTCTACGTTTTCATGTTACCTGTTATGATTTTACCTTATTTTAGAAAAGTATCTTTTCGGGGAATACATGTCTAAAAATAGCACATGATGTAATGCATTGGTTATGGTAAATGGTGCATCGTGGGAACCACCTATCGATGCTGTCCGAGTTTTCCTGAACTTTAAATATAAAATAGTGTCCGTAGTTTCCCAATGTAATTTGCAATAGCAAAACCAGTACTGTCCGTAGTTTTCCTACTCTGTCCGAACTTACCAGGTTTTGGCTGGCCTCATTTCTGACTCAGATGACGTACTTTAGACTACAGATAGATATTTGGAATCTACGATAAAATCCGAGGAAGACAGGGATTTCCCGATTTTGTCATCATTATATGGTGCTAGGCGCAACATATTCACAAGGGGAGCCCTTGTAAAAACTGTCTTTACTTACCCGGATTAACCCTAATGAAAAACACTATAGAACTCATTTTTATAAGTATAGTCGAGTTCAAAGCCAAGATGATGCATACACAGACCATTAACATGAGGACTGCTAAAGTGGAATCAATCCAATATTCGGCCAATCAAATATATGATGGATGAATCATGGCTCTGCACAAAAATGAGGGAAATACTTAATGTGGGAAATATCCGACAGGGGTCATCTCCGAATACAGTTACACGCATATCTTATGGTGAAACAGAACTAATCATGCCCTGACACATTTTTATCATGCCTAACGGGACGAAAATAACCTGACCATTTTCATCTGAACCTTTACGTCTTCTGTTTTGTTGTCGTTTAATAGTTTTCTTGAAGAAAGTGCATTTTGCTTTTTCTGTCGTAACTTCGTCGGCCATTTTGAAATGTTTGACAAACGTTGTAAGTAACCAGATTAGTGATTGGCCAGTACAAAATATCACGCCCTATTGAAGATCTATAGGCTGCACATTACACTTAATGTACAATATCACTTACAAGTTAGTTCAAGTTCAATAAATATTTAATTGAATAACTTGACCATTATGTCGGACGGAAGCGAATATGACGAAAATGATGTTAATGTTGGATTCCTCTACAAAACAATGCGTATGTCTAATGGGCTCTTAAACAGATATGTATATATGAAAAACAATTCGGATAAACTAAATCGGATTTAACATTTTAACAAATAATATCTTTGTCATTGTAAATTTTCTCATTATTAAGTGATGTTACTGTTAGAATTGCTTTTTGTTTTTGTATGGCTATAAGTTAATTAATATGTTGGGATAACTGATACTCAATTGTTAGTGTGAAACGTAATCACTCTATCACAGCAATCGATGTTACAATTCAACTTACATGTGTGGTGTTTAACCTGATTGTTTTGTTTACATTTTAATATGATTTAACAGGAACAAGAGACCCTGGGAAGAGGAGGGTGAAGCCAGTATCCAGACATTTGATGCAAGTGAATCTTGGTGGTGATGACTCTGATAATGACAGCGATTATCAAGTGAATAATTCTGGTATGAGGGCAGTCCACAACTCAAAAATGTTGCTTTTCATGCATTTTTAGATCTATGAGCTATTGGTATAGAGGGAATGTCCTGCTTCGTCCAGCGTCTGTAGTCCATAATGCGTCAACAATTGAGCTAGTAGATGCAATACAGACTTCACTTTTCATTCTATCTTAACCATAAAAACTTGAAATTGTATATTTGCTTAAACGCCTATTTCTACATATAAAATATATATTCAATGGCGTTGTACAATAAGAAATAAATGTAACAATAAAACAACATCGACACTTTGTACATCAATACAGAGACAATCATGAAATAATCAGTCATAATAGTGACCGAACTCAGAATACAAATACATTATTTACAGAAAGATATAGAAGTGACATTTACACAATAAATATTCACTTAAAACTACATACATCAAGTCACTAGTATAAGGATAAAATCTCGGATAGGTTCGATAATGGGTCAGATTGGACCAGGAACACCAGAACACCAGAGTTATTGACCCTTTTTCATGAGAAAAACTGCAAAATGAAAATTTTGTGCAACATACAGTCTTCATTTTGCATCTGAACTTGACCAGACTTGCACAGCATGTGTATGACCTGAAGATTTCAAAATAGTCCAACATTGGCCTAGATTGGGATTCAAACACCAGAGTTATTGCCCCTTGAGAATAAATGGACAATGCGGAGTATAGATACTTCATTTAATGCCTTATCTTGTCCAAACTTGCACTATTTGTGTTTGACCATAAGGTCTCAGTCAATGTCTAATATGGGCCAGATAAGACCAGAGTTCTGGCCCTTGTTTCTGAAAAAAAAATCCATGATTTGTCAATATTTGGCTGTCAGTCCCCACAGAGAAATAATTGTGCATTTCTTGTTGACTAAACTTGCACAGTTTGTGTATGACCATAAGATCTCATCTGGGTGCAATGATGGGGCAGATAGAACCAGAAACACTAATGTTATTTCCCCATTTTATGAGAAAATTTGCAAAAAATGGACTTTGTGTAACATGGAAACTTTCGTCTGATCTTAATCAAACTTGCATAGTTTGTGCGTGGTCATAAGATCTCATAATAAATTAATGAATTGCCCAGATTGGGCTATAACAAACAGAGTCATTGGCCAATGTTTGTGAAAAAAGGCAAGACAAGTGCTGTCACTATCAAGTGACATATGCCCCTTGAACACGCTTTCAAGAAGTGCCACATTGACACCAAAATGAATCTTTGCAACTAAAAGCGAATGAAAAATGTAAACTTTGTTACTTCAGTCATGATGGCTGCTTTGTAAAATAACTTATGGAAAACTTGAACCAAAATTTCTAAGTTAAAAAAGGGATAAATCTGTCAAAATACAAAACAGAGTTATGAGGGTTGCTTTCCATGGTAGAGATGATGATAGTAAAGAAGTATTTTAAGTTTCAAGTTAATACCTTTGATAGTATTGAAGATATTTGACTTTATAAAAAACTTTAACCTTGGCCAGATGGACTAACGGACGGACAGACGGATGCATTGACGGATGGTGTGATTTTAATATGCCCTCCTTAGAGGGGCATTAAAAAAAGTGGAATATCGTCACTTTAGTTCAAGACCTCATTAAGTGCAATGGTAAACATATCACCAATTGCTTTAACCTTGTTCCCTACTGTTTCGATTGTAAAATCTGTCTTGCACCTATCAATTGCCAGTTGAAATAGGACTGGCATCTGTATAAGCGCCTGTTAATTGCCAGGTTAAATATCCTGAACATTTTAGGTCAAGTTATATAGGTAAACACATAGAAACCCTTAATTGAATCCATATTATATTGAGACTACATAATTCGGTCTGTTTTCCGCATGCGAATTACTTCAAATCAAAGAAATCTTGGAGAAACCCATCGGAAGCACTAACTTGCTAGTCTGGCGACTGAATATGCTAATTTGTATCACCCCGTGATCTATCACGTGATTGAAGCATGTTGTAAATAATACACAAACACAATGTAGCAAATGACTTTTACTTTCGGTTTACTTTCTTGTTGCATAAGCATTCTGACATACCCATGGATTATGAAGTGAAATGCGACCAAATAAACCATAATTTGATTGTTAGAACACAATGGAGCGAACATAAAAGGATAACTTACACATTCGTTATATTGAAAGTCCAAGTAATGAATTATTATTGCTAGTGATAATTATGACGAAATAATAACATACCTTTATGTTAATTTAACATTGTTAAATACCTAGTAAAGTAGCTGATTTATTAAGACTTTGGAAAGCAGTTTAAAGCTAAACAGCAAATATTTATCTAAATATAACGTATGAACATAATAAAAACATTTCATCAATACTAACTACATTTCAGTTTGCTTCAAAGGAATTGTTAAAGTTAAGTTAGCTGCGTAAATAGGCACACACTGCAGGGCTTGCTTTAAGGGAAGTTTAGAAGTAATTTACTCCCAGTTTTTGTCACAGGACTTCCAAAATTGCAGCCATGGAAGTTTCAGGACTTCCAAAATTGCAGCCATGGAAGTTTCATCATGTAAGGATGAACAACTTAGAAGAAAAATTAAAGTGATTCATCTCAATGTATACCTCTGTAACTGAATACATTGGCATGTTATAAACACCTGATGACAAAGAAATGAACTTAAACAAACCTTAAATTTTATACTTAATTACATTTCTTACATATGTCGTGCAATACTGCCAAAACTTCCAAAAATTATTAGCAAAACTTCCAATATCAGAGGCTAGGAAGTTCAAACTTCCAGATTTCAAAAAATGATGCCCTGCACACAGTATATCTGTATTAAAATGTGAGAACGTTTATTTGCATTTTATACTGTGTACCCTTGTACATAAAAATGCTTGTAACATCTAAAACTATACAAAGTATATTGACCCTGCCATACATGAAACTTTGAAATAAATCAGAGGGTACATTCATGATTGATAAGAATGTTCATATTCCATTCAGACATGAGTGAAGACCAAGAAGATGACAAAGAATCGTCAAAACAAGATTCAAACAAAGGTAAAATGTGTACTCTGGACAACTGGTACAGGTTATGCACCTATAAATATTTTCCCCCAGGGGGGAGCGGGTGGCAAATACGGGACTTTTAACTGAAAGCAATTCCCGACAGGCAGGAATTTGACACGCGGAATGATTCCGGGAGTCTGATTTTAGATCCCGGTAATATTGGCACCCGGGCCATTTGATACACCAATTAAGCATCCCACATTGAGGGGATTTAGACAAAAATGCTTGGCTCTAGGTTGGGGAATTAGACAATTAGTCAAATTCCCCTGGGTTTGCCCGCCGCTACCCCCCTGGGGGAAAATATTGATAGGTGCAATATGCATAAATTGATAACAACTTTAGAAGTCAATTACTGCTGAGTAGAAGGTGACTGTTACTGGATGAGCAGTTTGATGGACAGTAATTGTTGAGTGGCTATTAACTATAACACTTTCACGAAAAGACAGTGCCTGATGAATACGTCCAATGGTCCAAATTTTCCATCTTTCTTGAATGTTATATAATGTGGTCATGCTAAATGGCATTTTACATAAAATATATTTTAACCTGCAAATATTGAAACTCCATAATTTTAAACACATAATACAAGCATGTGTTTACAATTTTCTCTTTGGTTGTTGTTTTCAAACCTCATTAATTTATTTGTTTTGTATTTTTCATGCAACAGAAAGTTATTTTTAAAGGACATATCTGTTTTTTATAACATAGTTATGTAACAATATTAGTCTGTAAGAATCGTACCAAACAAGGAAGCACCAACTACAAACTGCAATAAAACAAACTAAATCAGCATGGTCCAGTAATTATTGTAATTTCTTATTTATCCCATCATATATAATATGGAAAAGATTTTATCCCATTGCCTGCATTGACAAAATAACACCCAGTGGGATAAACTTAGCTGTATTCCACCTTGTTGAATACAGCAAACATGGGCATTATAATGACGTCATGTTGTTTATTTTCGTGACGTCAGTTGATGTTTTTCGTGTTATTCAGTGACTTTTCTTTCGTTTATTTTCAATATAAAAACAGAAAATGATGGGATAAATAGAATACCAGGTAACTGTTGAATACAGATACGTTTATTTGCTCAGCACGAAAACCTACCTGTATTCAACACTAACCTAGTATTCTCTATTTATATCAACACTTTCAGTTAGTCATATACTAAAAATAATTACTACCAGAATTTAAATGTTTAGATATTGTGTCATTCACAATTACTTGTATGAGTTTGATCTTTCATTTGTATAATGAATGTCTAACTATTCTTCCATATTTAAGATGAGTCAGATGCTGATGAAGATGAAGACAAACAGAGTGGTTCTGGTGACAATGACGATACAGATGAAGAAGATGAGGAAGGATCATCTGATGATGATGATGGAGATGATAGTGATGATGAAGCAAGTGATGAAAATGTTGGAAAACCAAAGAGAAACTACTTTGATTGCATTAGTAGGTGTTGCCTTCTAGTTTCAATTTTATTGTTATGGAATACAACAGCATTTTCTCAGTTATTTTTTTTTCTATTAAAATATATCTTTGTGTACAGTTAGGGAAAGATATAGGATCAAAAAAGGTACAGGGTGCTGCTAAAAAGGAGCAGGGTGGAAAGTCAGGCCAGTTCTTTGTTATTTTTTATTAAATTGTTAATTCCATGGTATTTATCATTTAAATGCTTCTAATTAAGGATTTTAAATATAGTCTATTAATTTGCCATTCAATATGTGCCAACATATATTGAAATTCATAAGATGTTCAACTGTGAACATTTCTGTGTTGACCAGCCCAGATGAGCAGCAGGGGGCAACCAAAAAGGACCAGGGCGCAGCACCCTAATATTTTGCTCTGGACCTTTCCCTATGTACAGTAAACAAATATGTCTCGTAATAATTGAATGCACTATTCTTGAAAAAATAAAATACCATTTTTCAGCAGCAGTTCATAATTTATGAAAATAATTCATCAGCAGTATGTTACCAGTATGAAAAATTGATGAAGTTAAGAATTGTAGACTGTGATAATACGTGTACATAATTTTGCACAAAACTGTAGACAGTGACGATGACGAAGATGATGAAGACTATGTGCCAAGAAAAAAGCAGAAGCAAAATGCTAAAGGAATACAGAAGCATGCAGAAAAAATGCGAATACGATCACCAGAGGTGAAAAAGGTAATGAGTAAAAGACAACTGAAATTCGGTACTCGCTTTCTTAAAACAAGAGTTTTAAAGGGTGTTGTTCATGACCATTAATTGAAAGGATAATAACAGGGGTGTGGTCCTGCCTTTCAGCTGATTGCCTCTGTCCCTCCTTTTTATATACAAATTATGCTAAAACTTGCTGGTTCTGTTTGTAGAACTTTTTGTGAACTATGGGTTGGTGGATGGGGTAGTTTTCGTTCCATGAAGTGCTTATGAAATCACAATATCGCTAATAATAACATAATTGTTTGTGTGTAGTTACAAGAATTATGCTAAATATTTATCATGTATGCTTTAATTAGTATTTTTTTAGAAGTTAGAACTTGCACATTTGGTATGTTTTCATTTCTTGGACAATTACATGCTTTTTTTAATGCAATAGTTTAGATGTAATACATGCACGTGGGAATGTATGTATCAATACACTTACTAGATTTTATCACACATATTTTGCATGTTCCCCTGCAGGTTCTCAATGAAACCAATGCTGAAGATTCCTCCAGTTCTCGCCCAATGAAAGTCCTCATCTGCTGCATTTGTCTGGGAGATATCAGGTATCATCACCCAAAAATCTAATCTTGAAAAGCTAGCAGTTTCTTGTATGTACAGGTATGGTCATCTAAACATACATACAAAATCTTGAAGTAATTGTATGTACATATCTAAGGAAAGATCCAGAGCATAATATTAGGGTGCTGCACCCTGCTTCTTTTTGGTTCCCCCCTGCTGCTCCTCTGAGCTTGTCAGTACACAAATGTTAAATATCTTTGGAAATTCAATATATATTTGCAAATAGTCAATGGCAAATGCATTGAAACAGTTTTAAAACCTTAATGAGAAGCATTTAATTGATAAAATTGATAAAAAAACATGGATTTTCCAAATTATTAGAAAATGTCATTTGAACTTGGATGGGTTTCCACCCTGTTGTTGGGATATTTCGCCCAATTTTACAGTATTTCAATCATATAATGGCGGTCAGTTAACCTACTCACACTTATCCTGGTTCAGTTAACCTACTCACACTTATCCTGGTTTGTGTTAATTTTTATTCAGCGAGGTGGATGATGAGATTGTGGAGTGTGACAACTGCGGTGTAGCGGTGCACGAAGGTTGCTATGGTATCAGTGACAGCCAATCCACAGCCAGCACTGACTCCTCCGCTAGTACAGAGCCCTGGTTCTGTGATGCTTGCAAGGCTGGAGTGAAACCGGTGGGTATAAATCAGGCCCGTGTTCACCAACCGGTTCTTAGACTTAAGACTAACTAATAAACAATAGTCTTGAAACTGTTCCTTTCTAAAAAGGCTGTTAATGTACTTGGCATTCACCAATGCAATTTAAGCATTCTTTATTTAGAATGATTTATTAATGACATAAGCAACATTGGTACCCAGCATACTAGCTAATGCACAAGTATTATTTCCTGAGTCTAAGTCAGTTCTTTATTCTTAAGTCTAAGAATGGGTTGGTGAATACAGGCCCGGGTCAAAATCTCTAAATTTCTAAATAAGGGAACACAATTGTATTTGTAAAAGCAGTTTTTTAATCGTGTAATTTGTAACGGCATTGATGAAATAGAGATGGATGCTTTGTTTAAAATATAATGGAAAAACATGTCTGTGTTCTTATATGAACTTGCTTAAATTAAACTAAAGCATTGTTTAGTAAACATGTACATTGTAGAATTTCTAGTTACAGGTTACTGGGAATAAGCAAATGTGTGATTAGTACATCTAACAATGATCAATTGTATTTACAGTAATTGAATGTTTCCTTTCAGGATTGTGAACTGTGTCCCAATGAGGGTGGCATTTTCAAGGAAACTGATGCTGGAAAGTAAGTACAACATAATTTTATATATTGTTGATGTTGACAACAGTGTGTGCAAACAACAGATAAAGAATGTTTTACATGTATACAGTATTACTGGTACTGTCATCACAATGCAAGTGTAATCTTTTTGTTAATTGCGGGAACAGTAGAAATGGTCACTAACCATACTCTTACTCTGTTGCTATTCTGGTATGATGACTGCTGACAATGTTTACAGTTACACGAGACCAGACGACATATTAAATAATTGTTAAATCAAATTTCACTCGTTAAATTCAGGATTATTGATCAATGGCTGGCTGCTCTGCAATAAAAAAAACATTACAGCATTACAAGATTTCAGTTGAAAATTGAAAAAATAAATCAACAGTTCACATATTTGCTTCCTACAGGTTTTGTATATATTGTTTACATCCATGCTCCTTCCATCCGCAGATGGGTCCACCTGGTGTGCGCACTGTACACCCCGGGGGTAGCTTTTGGAGACGTGGACAAACTCTCGCCCGTCACCCTGTTTGAAATGCCCTACTCTAAGTGGGGACTGAGAGTAAGATAATGATTTGGGGTGTTATTTCTTATGTTTGAAATCATATATTGAATATTTGCAGTTGTATACTTTCTGAGTACTTACATTAGTTTGTCAGAATAAACTTAATTCAATGAATAGATTTTGTAATACCTATGGGTGTAACAAGTTGTGTGAATAAAAAAGAAAACAATATTTTAAAGCAGCGTCATATATGGTAAATTAACATTAAGGTACAGTTACATTATAAGCTCTTTTTAACAAAATGGCTACTTACATGTATAAGCATATTCTTAATATTAAAACTTTAAAAAGACTCGCATACATGTTCTGTAGTACAGTGAAAACATGGTATTTTTAAGCTCATGAACATGTTCATTGACACTTTCTTCCATGTGTTCCTAGGAGTGCTCTCTATGCGAGGATTCCAGGTTTTCTCGGACAGGTGTGTGTATCAGCTGTGATGCTGGAATGTGTCGGAGCTTCTTTCACGTCACATGGTATGTGTTGCAGTATATCGAACTTGTTCCAACCCTTGACCAGTTGGTGTTTATCTCTTAGTCACTGTGTATCATTTTGTGCTTTTATTTTTCCACAGCTAACATTGTCTTGCTACATTAGCCAATAGATGCATTTTTTTTGTGTCGCCTAAATAGGCGACATGTAGAGGTTACTTTGACGTCGGTAACAGTGCCAGCTTCTCCTTTAGATTGTGCAGACAATAACCTGAGAAGTTTTTGTGCAATCATTATGAAACTTTAGGGAAGGGTTAGTAGGCATAAAAGGAAGGTTAAGTTTGGTTTTTGGCTTAATTGCTCCTTCTCTTACTTGAGCTATGACCCATCGGGCGACACATCCGACTCGCGGATTTATAGTTTGTTGACTGAAAGTTTGGTTTTAGTTTCTTTTCATAAATAGATGTTACCCTTGGAGTTCATAGTGTTATAATACAAGATTAACTGGTAAAAAAAAAACATGTCCAGCCTGGATGAACCATGCTTCATTGTGTATGCATGTAGTTAAACATTCATTAAAAATAGTTTTAAACTGTAAAATGTTTTAGAGTGCATGAATAAAATTAACACAAAAACACGTTAAAATAAAATCAAGTTGGTGGTCTGGTTTTAATAGATGTATTCTTTTATAGGCAATAATATACTGTGCAATTTGGATTAATTTGAGGGGCGTCGTGGGAAAACCGGACGGAATGCATGTGCGTAAAGTGTCGTCCCGGATTAGCCTGTGCAGTCAGCACAGGCTTATCCAGGATGGCACTTTTCGGCCTGGATTTATGTTAAGAAGAGACTTCCTTGAAACAGAAAATACCACAAAAGCGGAACGTACCATCCTGGATTAGCCTGTGCAGACTGCACAGGCTAATCCGGGACGACACTTTACGCACATACATTAAGACTGGTTTTCCTACAACGCGCCTCATTTATTTTTTGTTACCAAATCTCTTCATTTATTTGTCCTTTCAGTGCTCAGAGAAATGGCTTATTATCAGAAGCCTCCCCTGATGAGGTAAAAAAGGATCTTTCAAAGTTTGTTACAGTGTAATTGTAAAAATATAGAATCTAAAAGTGATTGTAAAGTCTTTCAGTTATTAAGTAGTGCCAGTTGTTTTGATGAGTGCATGTAACATTATTATAATGTTCTTTAAGTAAGATTAAACATATGCAGATGCCATCTTTTAAGCAAGGAACTTTCATGGTGAATAAATTGTCCACATTTGATTGGCGTCAATATACAATGATGAGAACAACTTCTTACTTGTCAGTTCTGCCTAAGCCTGAGTGTAAAAAAGCGGACCTAATGCAGTCCGCACAGGCTAATCCAGGACGGCACTTTCCGCCTACAGTGGATTTATGTTTAGAAGAGACTTTCTTGAAACAGAAAATACCATAAAAGCGGAAAGTGCCGTCCTGGATTAGCCTGTGCGGACTGCACAGGCTAATCCAGGACGACACTTTACGCACGTGCATAAGTCCGGTTTTCCCACGACGTGCCTCAAAGCATGTTCACGTTAAATACCCAGGATATAGCAGATCCCTTCTATGCGTACTGTAAGCTGCATGCTGACAAGATGACAAGCAGAGCCAAGAGACGTAATTACCTGGCTATACAGAGCCATATCAAGCACCACGCGGAAAACGTGGAACAACAAGAAGAGAAAGAAAAAGTAAGTGCTAAAGAATTGCATGCCAGGATACTTGCTGAATCTTTTAGCATCCTCTTTCAGATATGTTGCCATAAGGCTGCGAATATTTCTAAACTCAATCTGTGTCATTATCTTAAAATAAAAACCAGATTAAGAACTTTCTTAGTTATTGGGCCATGTTATGCTCTTTTTGTTGATAAATACAATTTTGCATATTACGGTATGGATGTTTCCAATTATCTAAATTAATAACTAGTGTATGAACAATGTTTGCACAGTATTTTTTAATATAGATCTATTTCTTTACTTGAAAGGCCCGATTCCGGCGTAAGTTGATGAGACACAGACAGAAGTACAATATTGCTAAAGCTGCCAGGCCTCCATCATGGGGTAAGGAAAATTGGGCATGAAAGGATAAATTGTTGTGAAACGTTTTAAATGTACATGTAATAAATTGTCTATTTTGTTATGCAGAAGCTAACTTGTTGATTATCATTCCTTATTTTTAGTTCCTCCACAGAAGCTGGTCAGATATCTGACATCCAGCCCATCTGTTGTGAAGAAAATGTTGAGAAAGGCTGAGCTGATGGGGCTCATTACACAGGTGTGATTTACGGTGATATGTCTTGTGTTTAATTTTGTTATAAATGTGATCGATTTTTGGTAAAAAAAACAACTTGTTTTACTGGTTGTACACAGTAGTGATACCTATAAATGAGCTATTAACACAGTTTTATACTTACAGAAATGAAGGTGTTTACTATATAGGTATGGTACACCAAGTTGTTAAAGGGACTTGTTCACAGATTTTGCATGTTTTGAAGTATGCCATTAAATGTCTAAAGTTGACAGATTTAAGCATCGGCTGAAGTTTAATAACAAGAAAAGTATTTAGAAAGAAAAAAAATTAAAAAATGGTTTCCACTGGGGTTCGAACCCAGGACCTCCGGATTAAAATGCTATTGCCTTAACCACTCGGCCACTCTGACTTCGATATTTCACCCTGCATTATTTACTTTATGTAAGTGTTCCACGTGATGTCAACAGTTTCAACGAAAACAACAGAAACACTCCAAGTCATTCCGTTGTTTAGCGTTACAAACGCTTTATAATTTTTTAAGTTTCGACTGATGATTACTCATAAACGCAAATGGTTTTTACAGTATATTTCTTGGTCCTTAGTGTTAGTCTGCTCGTTTGTATGCACTGTTCTTTTATTTTTTGAATCAGTGACAAAAAGTTGAGAAATTGTCAATTCATCAATCTGTGAACAGGTCCCTTTAATGTAATGTAAATTACCATATGTGTCTGATGTCTGACGAAGCTGCCAGTATTCCCCCCTGTGGCCGAATTACTGTCTCTAAATCTCTGTTTCCTCATTGTTTCAGTCCACCCATGTAGTTCGCACTACAGAGAAACAACAAGAAAGGAAGAAGTCCCACAATGGACCAGCTTTGTCTGCAGAGTTTGTTACCTATTACCTAGGTAAGACCATGGGTTGTTTTTAGACGACGCCCTCTTGCCCATATAAGGAAAACATTTGACAAACCAAGCTACATTGTTTGCCACCTGGAAAGTGATATCGGATGAAATATCGAAAGTTGCGCTGCGCAACACTATAATATAGTCTGTTACTTCAAAGTTTGCAGAGGATAATGGATAATGTATTGTGATGGTGTAAAGAAAATCAGAGTTGGGCAACCTGTTACTGATGGTGCAAATTAAAGAGGAAAGTAACTTGCCTATAGGCTTTTTGAAATCAAATCCTAAGCATAATCCTTGAACACCTTTCTGAAGATTGTTCATACCGTATTTAAATGCAAGGATTACATTTTGTAAGTTTAATTATGAAGGATACAATGACTGCACATTATATTTGAAAATCCAGCCAAAAAATGTGCTTGTTAAAATAAGAAGAAAACAATAATACATCTGTACATTATATTTTAAATGTTGATTAACTAGTAATAATTAACAAAACTTACCATTTGGTACTATTTAAAAGAAAAATGTGCAAATATCAAATAATTCAGAAATACATGTAATACTACAATATTCAGAATGACATGTATGTATCGACAAGATATGATTGCCAGATATCTAACACCAGTAATAATACTCTCGATATATAGATTGCAATTTATCCTGGTGTGACCCAAATTAGAAGTCACATAAGTTAAACATTGTTTTGTTATAATTTTGTTGATCAAATATGAATTTAATAATAACTTAAACCTTGAACATTTTAAATCTTTCTCACATAATTCCATATATTACCATAAAAACAAAACATTGTTGAATTTATGTTACGTAGAATTTGGGTTTCACAAGTATACGTATTGACAATATAAGATTGCAAGATATCTAACTCCAGTAATAAAACTCCAATATGTAGATAGCAATGTATGTATTGACAAGATACATGTACAGTTGCCAAATGTTTAACTCCAGTAGATCTAATAATTTTCTTTTTCTTAGATCGCAATGTACGTATCGACAAGATGAAGGCAGATCTCAAGGAACTCGAGAAACAGAATGAGAAGCTGCGCAAACAGGACAGTGCCCTCCGACAGCAGTATGACCAGGTAGTGTGAGCTGTGGGCACTAATAGTGGGCAAATATACTGGTAGTTGTATTGGTAAACACAGTTTCAGACATGTAGAATAACATTTTCCCATAATTACAGTTAAAGGCATAAGCTTAAAGTAAGACAAATACTGAACACATGACCACATTGTGTTGTTCCAGCCAAAAAGTGTGTAGTCGATTATCAATTTAGTTGATACATTGTATTAAGAGGATAATTCATTTACCGAGAACACAGAATCATGATTGTTGTTTATAAACACACTGCAATCATCTACATTTAAACTGTTTAATTTACCTGGATCAATTTGTCCATGTTTATTATGGTCCTCACTTGCATTTAAATGGACTGTAGAATTGCCTTATCAGACAATGATATTGATGTGTATGTCTGTTCTGTTGTTTTTCAGTTGCTGAAAGGAAAAACTTCAGAGGATGCCACCAGACTGAGGCAAGAGGGACAAAATCTCTGGTCAGTCCTGTCAGACATTAGTAAAAAGGTGTGTAATACAATTAGACGAGATGGGTCAAATTAAGTTTCCGGTCATCGATATGATTATGATTGAATCCATCAGTACTTTCGGCATTTGGAAATGGGCAGTTTAGTTGCACTTATGAAATGGTCAAATATAAAAAAACTGCCTAATGGGAATGAAATTAGCATTTACCATTGCATGTACGTTTTTGCTACTATTTTGTATTAGCTATTTAATTTCTTTGAAGTTATATTGAAAAAAGTGTATGCCTTAAGCAAGTGTGAATGCTCCTTTCAGCCCCTGCCTCTGCCAGAGATGTTCAAGGCAAAGAAGGTCAGCAGACCATCCACCAATAAAGAGGTGCTGAAGTCCCCAACAGCCGTCATCAGGCAGTAAGATACTCTGTCCTTACAGCATGTCTGTTGTGAGGAATTGTGTGTCTCTCAGCTGTTTTGAAGGGTCTGAAGCGGTCATCCTAGTGTCTTTTTTGATGATTTAAGTTTCTGATGAAGCTTCTTTTTGGTTGTATTGAAATTTTTTGAGGCAATTTGAAGGTTTTGAAGCTGTGTTAATATGAATTGACTGTGGCTTGTTTATTTAATGTCCGTCAACATATCAAAGGATTGAAAAACAAAAGTATTATTTGTGATTGTTGCATAAAAAATAAAAATGTGTCATAATAACTTAGCAAATACCCATTAGCACTGCATTGTAGACTTTTTCATTGTTGCTATGGGAAAGTCAACGTCTAAGTATTGTGTGGTACATGTATATTGCCAGGTGTGGGAAGTGTGGTCTGTCACATGACCAGCACCTGTTGGCGAAGTGTGACACCTGCCACCTGTCCTACCACCTAGCCTGTCTGGACCCCCCGCTGACACGTATGCCGAAGAAAACTAGAATATGGAGCTGGTAGGTTATTCCACATAATTTAGATTGCTTATGTTTAATTATCTCAACTTCAAAAATCTAGTACATTCAAACAACACAGCTGAAATTAATTATGTTGAAGCCACTGAGAGCTCACAAATGACTTTAAGATATCCAAGTTCAACATGTCCAAATAATGACTTAATAAGAAGTTTTTAGTCCAACGTGTTCAATAAATCTTAATATAAAATAGAGAGTCTGTATACATGTACGGAAGCAGTGATCAGTTATTCAATTTAAGGTAAAACATCCTCATTTCAATTTAAGAAAAGCGATGTAAAGATGTGTGCAATGTGTGACAAATGTGGGTAGTGCACAATATGTCTTGCAATCGGCGTCAGTATTTCGAAATTAACAGGTAAAAATGAGCGTAAAACTATTAGTACTTGTAGAAATTGAAAACAACTTCGACATAACCAAAATGTTAGTTAAAACGAGAAGGCAGTATTTGGTTTATATCAAATAGGAAGCAACAGTGTTGGGAATTATTGTTTGCTTCAACATAGCCGGAACTTTGACTTAAGCAAGTTAGAGATAACAAAGTTCAGCTGTACTTGTTCTGATTACAGGCAATGCTCCGAGTGTGCAAAGTCAAGCAGCAATGAGTCTGAGGACTCATCCACGATGAACGTCAACGCACCTAGACGGCTTCGAGACAAGATCAAGGAACCTGCAAAATTCTCACATGCTCAGCAGGACATGGAATTTCTGTTTCCTGTAAGAAATAGTTGTTAGCCTGCTATTAAACAAACTATTTAAAACGTCAGCTATTATTCTTTGTTACGGCATGTTTTTGCCATGGTTTTCTATATTAATTTCTCAAGCATTTATTTTAATATTTAATTAATTTTATTTCAGTCAAGGACAAAAAAGAAAAGCAAGAAAAAACTTACAAAGAAAGAAGTGAATAAAAGTTCACCCACTAAAGGAACCACAAAAACAAACAAATCCAAAACCCAGAATTCAGATAAAGCTACTGCTGAAAGCGATGGACAATCTGACGAGTCATATGAACCAGATATGGACCATCACTCTCCAGACAGCGTGGGTGATTCCCCTATAGATGGCACCACTGGGGACTCCCCCATTCATCACATGATGGGCTTTTCCCCAGATGATGATTCCCCTGCTGATGGCGCGGGAGATCAGAGCCCCGACGTGGTGGAGCTCAGCGACGAGAGCTCTCGTGGGGTGGAGGTTCATATAGAGGAAGAGACCACACCCATTTATAAACAGCGAATTATTGTAAGCCATAGCATTGACCTTTACTGGATAGATCAAACAATACATTGGGAAATTGTTTTTTAATACAAAAAAAGGAAACATTGTAGTGATCATTGCATGTGTTAGGGAAGGCAATAACTCTTTTGAAGCATTCTTGCTTATACACGTACTTTATAAAATACATCGTCTTTGATGATACACTTCTTTTAAGAAAGAATGGATATTTGCATGTTCAGAATTATTGGTATTGGTAGGTAACATAATATTTGGCAAGATGAGTCTTGGTAATATGTATTTGCTTATAATACATCCTTTCATTTCATTGCTCTTAAAGACAGGAAAGATGAGACTAATAATTACTGAAAAAGCTTGAGAAACTTGTGTTCATTTTAGTAGTAGTCATTATGAAACTTTAAAACCAACTGGAGTTTAAAGATGTGGTTTTTGAAAGTTTAAGTTGACCATGTGACTGTTGTGTGTTCTTTCCTATTTTAGCATGACATTTCAAGTATATCAAGAACAGGCCGGCGGATTATTCGAAAGAAACATTACGATGATGACAGCGAGGGGAGTGATTTGTCACCCATCCAGAACAATTCTGGTATATAGTAATTTCTATCGGCAAATGCTTGAATGTTTAATAAGTTGTCTATTGTGTCAGATTTTTACATGATTTGTATAAAACAAATACATGTTGAGGCTTTTTATAAGCCCATGTAGATTCAATCTCCCATAAATATGGCTGAGATTTGCTGCATGTGCAAAAATTCAGAATTTGCCTTGTTAAAAATTTAAGCACAATTAACCTTATAGATACTACCAGTAAACATGTACCGTTACATGTGTTTGAGTCATTCAGTTTGTTTCTAGCAACTGTGTATTGTATGTAATATTTCACTTATAACTTTCTTATTATTTATACAATGTATGACTAGTGTTCCAGATATAATAGTATAATATAAACCAGTATTTATATTATATACATTAAATAACAATAGTATAAGGTTCTTAAACATTTTATACTTAACATAAGAAATATATATGTGTGTTCATTTGTGGTAACCGATAGTTGTTATCTTCTTGTTTAAGGTGGTAAAAAACCAAGTTCAGAGCAGGCTCAAAGTCGGCGTTCAGCCTCAAGAACCCCGCCTGAAAAACAACCAGGCAACCAGTGTGCCGCCTGCTCTGATCCAGGGGATCGGAAGACTATGGTCAGGTGGGTGCTTACGTAGGTTATGATTCTGTGAATATTTGAATAGCATAGATAATGCTTATGTATAACATTGTTCATGATTAATCATGAGGTGGTTGTTTGAATAGCATGGATCATGGTCGGGGGGGGGGGGGGGCTGGAATAGATGCATAGGTTAATGGGTTATATTAAGTGGTAATTTTGTATAGCTTTGAAATAGTATGGAATCAAATTACAAGATATTAGTAAAGTGAAGAAATAAGTTTTAATAAGATTAATATAACATAAACACATCTATAAAGAAATCATTTTATCACATGCTATACCTCGTTTCCCTCGTAATACAACCATTACGAATATTTCTATCTTACACATGTGTAAGATAACATTTTGAGCATTTTCATTGGCTACGTATTCTTTGACTGACCAATCGCATGACGTTATTTTGGTGAAATGACACGTCAACATGAAATGACGTCACGTCAGTACACAACTTTGAGAATTTACCAACTTATTTTGGTAAAATTAAAAGGGTTTTATTTCGTTTGAAAGCATGTGATAAAAAAAAGGTCTGACACTCGTTGTCATTTCATACCATATTTTATTAATCCCCCGCCGCAAAGCGGGAGGGGGCTTATACGAATGCCCTTCGTCCTTCCATCTGTCCGTCCGTCTGTCTGTCCATACACACACATGGATACTTAGGTGACTAAAATAGTCACAGAAGTATCCCTTTGTAAGTAAAAACTTCCTTAGGTGGCTAAATTAGTCCCTTAGGGGGCTAAAATGGCATTAGGGTTAGTCATGAAATAGTCAAGTATGCATTTGTTAGAACGTCCGTCCGTCTGTCTGCCCGTCTGTCCGTAACATTTTCGTGTCCGCTCTATATCTCATATACCCTTTGAAGGATTTTTATGAAACTTGCCTCAAATGTTTAGGTCATTGAGATGATGTGCAGAAGGCATGAGTCAGTCAGGCCGGATCAAGGTCAAGGTCACACTTGAAGGTCAAATGTTTGTGCCTCCATTTCGTGTCCGCTCCATATCTCCTATACCCTTTGAAGGATTTTCATGAAACTTGGCTCAAATGTTTAGGTCATTGAGACGATGTGCAGAAGGCATGAGTCAGTCACGCTGGCTCAAGGTCAAGGTCACACTTGAAGGTCAAATATTTTAGTCTCCATTTCGTGTTTGCTCCATATCTCCTATACCCTTTGAAGGATTTTCATGAAACTTTGCTCAAATGTTTAGGTCATTGAGACGATGTGCAGAAGGCATAAGTCAGTCATGCTGGCTCAAGGTCAAGGTCACAATTGGTCAATATTTGAGCCTCCATTTTGTGTCCGCTCCATATCTCCTATACCCTTTGAAGGATTTTCATGAAACTTGGCTCAAATGTTTAGGTCATTGAGACAATGTGCAGAAGGCATGAGTCAGTCACGCCGGCTCAAGGTCAAGGTCACACTTGAAGGTCAAATATTCGAGCCTCCATTTCGTGTCCCCTCCATATCTCCTATGCCTTTTGAAGGATTTTCATGAAACTTGGCTCAAATGTTAAGGTCAGTGAGACGATGTGCAGAAGGCATGGGCCGTTTATGCCAGCTCAAGGTCAAGGTCACACTTGAAGGTTAAATTTTTGAGCCTCCATTTTCGTGTCCGTTTTTCGTGTCCGCTCCATATCCCCTATACCCGTTGAAGGATTTTCATAAAACTTGCCTCAAATGTTTTGCTCATTGAGACCATGTGCAGAAGGCATAAGCCAGTCGGGCCAACTCAAGGTCAAGGTCACACTTGAAGGTTGAATGTTTGAGCCTGTATTTTCATGTCCGTTCTATATCTCCTGTGCCCTTTAAAGGACTTTCATGAAACTTGCCTCAAATGTTTATCACATTGAGGCAATGTACAGAAGGCATGAGGCAGTCACGCTACGTCAAGGTCAAGGATACACTTGAAGGTCAAATGTTTGAGCCTTCATTTTGGTGTCTGCTCCATATATCCTATGCCTTTTGAAGGATTTTCATAAAACTTGGCTCAAATGTTTATCACATTGAGGCCATGTGCAGAAGGCATGGAGCAGTCTTGCCACCTCAAGGTCAAGGTCACACTTAAAGGTCAAATGTTTGAGCCTCCATTTTCGTGTCAGCTCCATGTCTCCTATGCCCTTTAAGGAATTATCGTGAAACTGATTACGGTCAGTGTGATACTTCAAAGTCACCTTTAAAATCTAATGAAGGATCACGGCGGGGGATATAGCTGTCCTTTGGACTGCTTTGTTAAACTCCTCCAGGAAATTCGTTAGTAAGCTAGCCAAATGCTCGCTTACTAACAAAATTCCTGAACTCATTTAATAAAATATGATATGAAATGACAACTCGTGTCAGATCCTATATGTATGTTTAATGTTTTTTTTAGTTGCCCTATTATTTATAATACAATGTAGATCCATTAAGGAAGGAAAACCTTCCATTCATTATTGTGATGAACAAATGCCTTTCTGTATTCATTGTAAAAAAAACATAGTTATAAGTATTTGCCAGCAAAACAGATGTACATGTAATTTAGTATTCAATTACAGGCCAGATTAATCTTTGTTTTTATCACACTGTATTGTTTGTATTCAATCATAGGCCATATTATGATATCGGAAGTATTCATTCCTCCTTTCCTTGCAGCTGTGACAATTGTGAGCTGTGGTACCACTTCCAGTGTCTCGATCCGCCAGCGAAGAAGACTCCCAAACAGCGAGGCTACACATGGTTCTGTGAGGCCTGCGACATGGAGGACGAATCAGTAGGACATTATATTCTTGTTAGCCCATTTATTTTTAGCTCAACTATTCACTGAATAATTCGAGCTATTCTACTCACCCGTTCGTTGGCGTTGGCATAATGCTCTGGTTAAGGTTTGCGTGCAACAAGTTCATATCTCTATATCTACTTCAGCTACTAAATAAAAACTTTACACATTATGTAAGGTCACTGGCCAAGGCCCATAACTGTTACATAGCAGAACTATGCCCCTTTTTGTACTTATGAATATTCAGGTTAAAGAGGGACTGTATGATTTGGTACGAAAATTATAATGTAAAACCATCCATTGATTCTAATGCTGTCAGTATATTTTAATAAATGTTGAGAATAACTTCTGTTCAGAAATGCGTATTAACTGAGATATTTAAAACTAAATAATACTGCGCTGTGCAGCGATTTATTATGCACGTGTTTATACAGCATCTAGACAATTCAGATCGGCTGTTGGCGCATGTGTAGTTGTTTCTTTCTCATTCAAAACCAAATGTAGCCGTTGTAGGATAAATGGGTCTGTATCGACAGGAATTATATATTTGCATTTTTCTACAAAAGAAATAGTTTTTGTCTATGTTAAAGTTTTTTTATGTTATATAAAAGGGTGTTTTGTTAGATGGTAACGAAAGAGACTTGAAATAAAGTATATGTGGCGCGTCGTGAGAAAACCGGTCTTAATGCATGTGCGTAAAGTGTCGTCCCGGATTAGCCTGTGCAGTCCGCACAGGCTAATCCAGGACGGCACTTTCCACTTTTATGGTATTTTCTGTTTCAAGGAAGTCTCTTCTAAACATAAATACACTGTATGCGGAAAGTGCCATTCCGGATTAGCCTGTGCAGACTGCACAGGCTAATCCGGGATGACACTTTACGCACATGCATTAAGTCCGGTTTTCCCACGACGTGCCTCATATAAAAAATCAGACAGTCCCTCTTTAAATATTGCATTCAAGTACATATATCTGTAACTACCACAGATATTCAGTTGAACTTTACACATGTCTTCGGGGTAATTAATTTATGTAAGGTCACTAAGGCCCATAACTCTGACAAAGAGGTATGAATAGTCGAGTGTACTGTCCCGAGACAGCTCTTGTATATTTGTTTTCAGTAAGGTTTATCAACTTAATGTTTCTTGTGTTGTAAGATGGGAGGTTTTTAGACTGTTGGAGGAAGCCAAAGGTCTTTTGAGAGGGTTATTTCCAAACCAGGTATCACAGAAAACTACTTATTTTCTTTGCAGGTTATTAGTCAGTAAATCAAAACCAAAAAGGGTCCTTCAAAACAGCAAAATTTCACACCCATTTTCTTACATTTTAATTATTTAAGATAATGTATGTAATATGTATTATAATGTGTATATTATGTGATTTATTACAATTACAGTTTGTAAAAACATCAACTTGTAAAAAAATAACTTTAAACTAACGACACCGCCACTTTTACTATTGACTTGTATGTAACCGAAATATTTATCGTAGTGTCCTGGAATAAGACCACCAAATTAATGTGCTACATCGGTTATTTGTGACGCCTGGCGAAAGTATTTTTACTTGTTACCAATTCTCATTCTGAATATTTTGACAACACAATTAATTTTCAACTGTACTATGGACAATCGAGAGCTTGCATTGTATGATCTATTTTAACTCAGCAGGCTACGAACAAAGATCTATAAATAAACATGTTTATTTATAGATCTTTGGCTACGAAGCACAAACAATTGGTGCCCCTAACTATTACGCTTCATTGGTTATTCTGGCCCTTGCAGATTAACTTGTACATGTATGTAATTCTGTTTTTCTTGATAATTAGCTCGAACAAAATATTTAAACAATTACTTGCAAATTAGTTTTTATTATGATGTCGTATACTATTGAATAAGAAGCCAAATTATAAAGTTTAAAGATGGGATATTGAACTTCATTCAAACAAATGTTTCCTGTTTAGCAAAAATGCACACAAAATTCACATGCTGTTAGTTTCTTTTGTCGCCAACAGTCTTTCTACGCTGTCAGCGGTTTGATTAATTTTTCCCAACACTTGCCAATGAATATTTTAGCACTATTTTCACTTTATTAATACAACTATATTGATAAATTAGGGATGTGATTTTTGTGTTGCCTGAAAAGGCGACATATAGGGGTTACTTTTGTTGGCGGCGGTGGCGGCCCCTTAAGTTTGCACAGACAATAACTTGAGAAGTTGTTTTGCTATTAATATGAAACTTTAAAGAAGTGTTAGTCAGCATAAAAGGAAAGTCAAGTTCGGTTTTTGGCATAATTGCTCATATCGTACTTAAGTTATGCCCCGTCAGGTGACACATCCAAGTTCTACTTCTTTCCTTTTGGTTGTGCTTTTTTTTGCAAGCTAAATAGTTAACTTTTTTTATTTTAGGATGGAGAAAATGGAGACTAGCTGACTTTGACAATGAAGATCATCTTGGTAAAGATCCTATGTAAATTAACTATAATATTAGAAATAAAACTGATATTATTCTGATGGATAAAGCATTTTTTCTCATATTTTGTATACAGAAGAGGATTTATGTCACTTCATTTAATTAATGTTGCACACTCAATTTACATACATGTACTGCAGGCAACATGGACTTAACACGTCAGTATATACAAAAATTAAATATTCAGGAAGTTGAAAAAAATACTTTTCATAGGTCACTTATGCTATCACAATAATGTGCTTACTATCTTGGTTTTAAATCGTGTGTCAGATACATTCAATATAAAACCTACTCTGTGTTCTTAATCTCATCAAAGTCATCTCCAGTTGTTCAGGCACCACTGACTGCTTTCAGAGTTACTTTCAGATGGCCTTTTACGGAGCCGATCAAATTGCTACCTTCAAGATGCTGTTGTTTAAATTTATAAATACACAAACTTAAGCATTATATTAACATGCATTCCGACGCCTAATCAGCTGATGAAATGCGTTTGTTAGTATCACATTAAAATTAACTGTAAATGTGTTCCATAAGATAAGTGGAAAATGCCACATTTTACGAAAACCATCAACAAACTTTTATGTGTAATAAGCTTTTTCATTGGGTGCAACACGGTTCAGTTTTGGTACAGAGCCATTTGAACATGAACCATGAACCATTATAAAATCATAACAATGTATTCAGATCCTTGCAGCAAATCATTTTGGAGCAAGTGCTAGGATTTGATTTTAATGAGATTGTGTAAATCTCAAAATTAAAAATATGAAGTTAATATTTTTAATTTTGAGATTAACGCTATCTCCTTAAAATAACCTTAAATCTGAAGGAATAACCTGTAGGTATTTCTCTGAAAATTTGATGTTCTAGCACGTCTCGGAATCAATGCAGACAAGACGTCAAATAATTGCGCTTATAAAAGACAAGTGGAAATAACTGACTTTAAAGCAATACAAACGGCATACAAAAACAACCAACACATTATTTGTTATATAAATTTATATATACATCAAAAAATACTATAAAAATACTTTACAAAGGAAAAAAGATTATACTATGTGCAGTTTTCGAATGCAAATATTGATATATGTACAAAATGGTACTGCTAAATGTAGTATAATATACAAGGTAAGGAAATAGTGAAGATTCTGTTAATAAAAAATAGATACAAGAACAAGTTAAAACGAAGTTAATTCTACAAGGTAAGGAAATAGTGAAGATTCTGTTAATAAAAAATAGATACAAGAACAAGTTAAAACGAAGTTAATTTCAATTCTAACAATTATTTAATATATATTAGAATAATATTCAGGTAATCGGCTTTTATCATTTTAATTTTTGTTGATAAATTTTCTATCAAAGAAGCATACATTTTATTATGTGTACCATTGATCAGGTAATGTTTACTAGTAATTTCTCCTGGACAAAAACACTATCAGAAATATGTGAGAGGACACGTGTGTGATTCTGAAGTCGTGATGTAGAAGATGACTATACATGTACATAATATTCATATGGTATATATTCTTAATGTACAACAGTGGAGAGTTCTGTACACATGTAAATGGTCTTACAGAAAATTGTACAGGGGCCATATCAAAGAAACATCTTATATATAAGTAAAATCTTATCCTTAACCTTAAACTCATCATTTTTTATTAACATTTTATTTCATATATAAATGGAATTGTGCAAAGTGTGTTCGTCATATCAAATTATTATTAACTATTGTTAACTTAACAAAGTGACTCGCACATTTATATGCAGTTATAAAAATATTACATTACAAAATTGGAACATATGTGAAAATAGTTTAAGATAAACTTAAGATGTTTCTGGAATATGGACCCAGAAGTTTCCAAATGGATAAGCATGAAATATTGCAGATTTCCCTGCTTCATTAAAATGTGCAACTATTTAAATTGGTCCATATATACAATATACACACATGATACATTTATCTCAATGATATGGTTTAAATGAAATGGAATGTTAAGTGATATGGTATGAGTAAGTTCACGATGATAAATTGATAATCAAATACAAAACAACTGATTTTCTTTCACTGAAGCAGTTTGTAACTTTGTTATTCTCCAAGCATAAAGAATTAACCGTTTTAAAAACAAAAGACTGAAATTCACAAGCTCAAATTATACTTGTTCGAAACAGTTGCATATTTTTTCTAAAAAATTTTGGCAAGTGAAAATACTACAAAAATGTATGCAAAGAGGAATTAAAGAAAATAAAATCACATGAATTAAAACAGTATTATACATATTTAAATTTTCTACATTGTTTGCAATCTGTTTAAACACAAATTAGGAAAATTACTTCAATAGAAACTGACAGACATGAAAATATTGTCAGAGAGAGCATCAGTACAACATTTGTAAATGTACAAGATAATAAAATGGTAAGCTGCATTATGTCAATTCATTAATAATAACCTCAAAGTTCAGTTACTGATACCACTAGTAACATATTCATTTACATCAATGTGAAAGTTCAGTTACTGATACCAATGGTCACACAGCCGACCAGGTACACGATGGAAGCCACGAGGGCAAATGCAAACCCCCAGGAGGGCATGGCATATGTCATCGGCAACTCTATCGCCTTCTGGACATCCTTAAGAGAAGCCACCACGATGCTTCCAGTAAACACCAGGATAACTGAAAACATCAAAAGTTCACAAGTTAGCAAAGGAAATTTACAACAGACCAATTTTGCAACATCTGCAATGACTGAGTATTATTCACTCTTTAAACTATGTCACTTCAATTCTTTAAACTACCCTACGTCATACTGAAGGCAAGATTAGAAACATAATGAAAACTATTGGTATGTATGCACAATTTAGCGAAAGCTTTTTAACGAAGAACAATCTTACTACAGAGGGTAAGACTAAGGGTCTTTCAACTTGTCCACAATGCAACTGGATTACTTTTGATACCAAAATTTATACTGAAGGTTACATTTGAAACGATGAGAAGCATCTTCAGGTTTAGTGAGCGAAAAGACATTTGCAGCAGACAAATTTTACACTTATATTTATTTTGCATAATCTTATGGGACTTCTTGTGGCACAAACTTTGAAAAAATGAAATATTTTCTGATAAATTTAATGTGCTTTAAGTGCTAAATTTATGTAAACTTACAAGCAATATTAATGGAAAAGAAAACGTACAGTAAAACCCTGCTAATACGACCACTTGGGGGTCTTAATAAAAGTGGTCGTTATAGCGGGGTGGTCATAATATCGAGGTACGGCAGATCACAGAGTCAGTACATGCGTACGTCAGGGTAATTTTAAGTTTTAATGAAAATAGTGAATAATTAATAGATAACAAGAATTCCTATTTGTTTTCAATAAATAAATTTTATTGAATACAGATTATGTAACTTGTATTATGAATATGAACTTGACATTAAGTCGAAAAATTAATTAAAACTTGATTAACTAAGCCCATTTAAGGTTCAGCATTCTTCAGTGTTACCAACTGACTGTCAGCTAGTGTCAATTAACGTAATCTGATGCACAGTCGATGTGTTAATCCCATATCAAAACATTTGTACCACTCTCCTTTTATACCGCATTAGCAGTTTATTATCTCCACGACATATGTTGTTAATTGATGATGTTAACTGTCAACGACCAAATGACACTTGTCGCAATAACGGGGTCATTTTGAGCATTATTTAGTACTTCAGGTCTGGGATTAATGGTCGTAATACGGAATATCGGGGTGCCCGTATAATCGGGGTTTGCAACCATTGAAATGTATAGGAAAACTATTGGGTCTTTAAAAAGTGTCCGCTTTAGCGAGGTGGTCGTAAAATGGAGGTGGTCGCAAAGCGGGGTTTTGGTGTATGTACAAAAAAAAATCATTTACAAGCATTTCATGTTACTAAGAACTAAATAAATGTCATCTTTATGCTACATCAAGTGTACTTACAAGCAAGAACCAGTAGGGCTATGGAAAAAGTCTTCAGTCGTGTGTTCTCCATACAAGTTTCTACCAGGTGGTACAAGGCCATCATAAACAGTGCTGAACACCCAAACAGAAATCCTAGCACTTCAAACGTCTGAACTGTCCGAAACCAATCTGAAATGGTCAAATATTAATTTCTATAGTTTGTAATCAATTACAGTTTACATGGAATTCTTTTGCAATGTCCCTTTTTCTAAAATATCTTGTAATGTCCTTTTTTCTAAAATCATCTTGCACTCAGTCTTATACATGATTGCATTATTATGTGTATAATAGTTCATTAACATCATGGATAATGAGAAAAAAGTGCCAGTACACATCATGTAATGGTAGCTAATTATGAAAACGGGCAGATGTCTCAGTAGTGTAATGGATATAGCGTCAGCCTTGTGAGATTTGTATTAAAACGACAGTAACGATTCGCCAAGTAACGATCCAGGAAACGCACTCAAAAGTGTCTCAATAAGCCTCCAGCTTTAGACACCATCTTATCTAGATTGATTAAACAGTTTTAAACTAACTGGGACAGAGGCACAGAGTGTTTTGCTTTGGGTGACATTATTTAATCGGTTTACTTTTAACAAATAAAATGATGGTCATGTTAATTTGCATCACAAGTAATTTCGGATGCTGATTTCGACGTCAATATATGATATTTAAACGAACAAATGATAAGTTTCCCATTTTGTACCTGTCATAGGTGTCAGTGTATGTTATTTAGGACACCTGAATGTAAACAAACGTCTCATTTCCGCATTTGGACACGGGTGGGCACTTCTTCAAAAGTTTATCACTACGAGAAATAAAGTCATTAAAATTAGTGTTTTACCAACTGAACGCGAACAAGTAAATCCCACATACGTGAAACTTGGTTGTCGGTCCACACGAAGGCACGACAGCTATCAATCCCTGCATAATCTGGGCAAATTCGCCACAGACCGCTCGACCCCACAGTTCCATCGGCGTCCGTCGCTGTGCGCACCCAGCTGTCCGAAATCAACGCGGCTAATTGGAGAATCGTCGCAAACCCCAGAACAGCGAACATTACGATAACTTTAATGTCTATTTCCATCCGTTTTCGGCCCCTTTCGGGATCACCTTTGCCAAATCCGTTCGCCATTTTGAATTGTAATCCCACAATGCAACGAACAAAACACAGGTGAGTGAGTTACCTGCCAGGAATGTCAGGTATGACAGGTGTGGAGAGTGTACGCGGGAATTGACAGGTATGCAGAGTGTACGCGAGCATTTTGTGTGACGAAAAGAATAGAAATACTGTTTGTCAGCTGAATATGCTGTTTTTAATCACCACAATATCAACTTATATTTTTTAAAAAGCAACGTAAATCCATCGCTTTCTTGTTTAAATAGTTATGTACAGACAACTTTACACTGACATGTCGATAATGGTGGTAAACTATTTTAAGTACGGTAAACACGGTTGAATATCTACGCTGCATATTAATGTAGTGCGTCAAGTGCACCATTTATGTGCAGAATACATTTATGCAAATTCTCGCACACAACTGCATAGCATTAAAGCATATCAGTTACTGTGTTATGTGTGCGGTTTGAAATTCAGCTCGCACGTTTTGCTATACACGTACTTGTAAGCTCCGGGAAAACATTGAGATACTTTTTATATGGACAAAAAGTAAAACTACTTCGCAGCAAGTCTTATTAATTAGATTACTCGCATTTATGCCACAGAGTTACAAACTATTTTTTTATTCATTTATTATAACGTTAAACATATACCGGTAGATACAATTTAATTAGCCACGTATTGAGATACCGAAGAATACGTTCTTGTTCCCGTTAAAGTATCTAAAATTGTATCTATAAATAATTAAATTGTTATTAGGGACATAAATGTAAGTTTTTATACCCATTTATATAATGGCGTATCTCTTCTCTGGTGAAGGCGACGTTTTTATTAACCACGATGTTCGTTAAAAGATTTGTTGTTGTTTTTTTAACCACGATGTTAGTTAAAAGATTTGTTTTTAGTCACACGTATTATTGAATTGATATGTTATATATTTTAAAATAAAAATATCCCTATTCGAGAATCTAGTAACGTGTCACTAGTTATGCCCCCGTCGAAGATGGCGGGGTATATTGGTTTGCTAATGTCAGTCGGTCGGTCTGTCGGTCGGTAGACCACTTTCGTTTCCGCTCTCTGAACCCAACATTTTTCATCCGATCCTCACCAAACTTCATGAAAATGTTTTTGGTCATTATATCTTAGCCAAGTTCGATAATCAGCCAAAGCGCTCCAGGAATTGTTGAGTTATTGCCGTCAAATTATCTAAAATTCGCATTATAGCCGTTTCCGCTCTCTAAATCCAACAGTTTTTGACCGATCTTCACGAAACTTGCTGAAAATTATTGTGGCCATAGTATCTCGGCCAAGTTGGATAAAACAACCCAATTGCCCCAGGAATTGTTGAGTTATGGCCATTGAATTATCTAAAATTGGCATTTTTAGCCGTTTCCGCTCTCTAACTTGAACAGTTTTCATCCGATCTTCACCAAACTTAGGGAACATGTTTGTGGCCATAATACCTTGGTCACGATCGATAAAGATACAAATCTACTTAGGAATTATTGAGTTACGGCCCTTGAATTCTCTAAAATTTACATTTTTTAGCCATTTCCGCTCTCTAAGTCCAACAATTTTTATCCGATCTTCACCAAACTTGCTGAAAATGTTTGTGTCCATAAAATCTCGGCCAAGTTCAATAATCAGCCAAATCGGCCCAGGAATTGTTTAGTTATGGCCCTTGAATAATCTGAAATTGGCATTTTCAGCCGTTTCCGCTCTCTGTAGTTAGCAGTTTTCATCGATCTTCACTAAACTTGCTGAAAATGTTTGTGTGTTAATACATAACTTAGTCGATGATCTTTAAAAAAAAAATCGCCCAATGAACTGCAGAGTTATGGCCCTTGATTTGTCTAAAATTGGCCCGCTTTTCAAAAGAAGTTTACACTCTATCTCCAACAGTTTTCATATGATCTTCACCAAACTTGATATTTTAAAGATTGCTTTTAACCTAGAGGGGGCATAACTGTTTTACAAATAGCTCTTGTTTAACAGTTAATTGACTGTTCAGTAATACCAAATAGGCAGTCTACATTCGGATGTTAAAAGTCGGTCGTAGCCTTAGTAATTGCCTGGGCCTGGGTTTCAGATAAGAACAACTAAGATGCGACGTGCTGCTGCACCGGCCTACAGTGAACTCGTAAAGTTGAAGGTATATGGAGTTTTTTCAAAGATCTGTGAGCAGACTTGTGAGCATCCTTGGTCAAGGCAATAATGTTATGTTTTAATAAATGTGTGATCCAAACGCGGGCCATAGGCTAGACTCTTACTCCAAGTGCACGTGGCGTGTTTGTTTTGCCGGCGTTAGTTTGTTTGTCTGTTTCTTAGTGAGCAACTTGAATGATCTGCCTTTGTGGAGGCCTGTGCTCTCTATAGTTAACATTAATGGGGCGTGTCGTGGGCAACCCGGGCTTAATGCATGTGCGTAGTGTCGTCCCGGATTAGCCTGTGCAGTCCGCACAGGCTAATCCGGGACGACACGGATTAGCCTGTGTAGTCCGCACAGGCTAATCCGGGACGACACTTTCCGCAAACAGTGGATTTATGTTTAGAAGAGACTTCCTTGAAACGGAAAATACCATAAAAGTGGAACGTGTCGTCCTGGATAGCTTGTGCGGACTGCATAGGCTAATCCGGGATGACACTTTACGCACATGCTGTAAGCCGGGGTTTCCCGCGACACGCCTTATTTATATTCCGTCAGCAAGCGAGTTTAGATGCAACACAAGTGGCTTGAAATATAAACGCACACATAATTTATTATATATTATCCAGTAGTTTACCCGTCATAAAATAGTATAGAAAACAAAATTCCGGTACCCTCTTACTACTGATTTCATTGTACGCACATGTAATGTCACACGGACCATGTTTCAAACGATTTATATTCGATCTGTACGGCTGCGGACCATGCGCACAAATTAATAAATAATTAATTGAACACAATTGTACTATATAAATTATAACTGTAAAGACCATTTCAAGCGACTTGTTCTACGTAAAATTTAGTAAAATATAAACAAAATTAAGTTAAACTTTAAAAATAAACAGCATTGTTTGAATAAGTATATTTTTGCTACAATTATGTAGGGCTTTTTACCTGTATATGTTTCTTTAGTAAATCAGTACCACCCAAACTCGCGTTCTTAGTTACAAAAACATCGCACCTTTATTGCCATAGTTTACCATTTAAATAATCAACTAAGTGTGTATCTATGTAAACATGGAGAGATAGAGACTCGGAAAGCTGGTCTGTCCCTTTCCGCTACAAACACTTTCACCGACTAATTATTGCGATGCTGATGTCGAACGGAGACGATAAGTGCTGGTTTACTGTGATGGAATTGTGATTTGAGTGCTGAATGTTTTAAATAAAACGTCAATTGAAATTAACATTAATTGATCAGTAAATCTATTCACGCAATCATACTGGCAATTTGAACAATTAATTAGTGATTTTAAAGAGTATAAAATGACATATATTTTTAATTTTAAATATATACTGGGCCTCATTTTATTGGGTGAGTTATTAATATTATGTTGTTGTTTTTTTCTTCAAATATATACATGTACAAGACGATCAGACGTATTTTTAAAACCAATTAATTTGAGTGCAATTTTCTAAATATTTATATACAGCGGGTACTTGTGTGTCAAATACTTACTAGTATATTATTACACATACTTTGCAGCTATTTTACGAGTATTTGTGTTTCCGTCATTTTACACTTTCCGTCATTTTACAACACTTGAACGTCTATTTTTCAGTGAAGGCCCATTCCATTCGCTGTGCAGGTAAGTGAAATAAAAATAAGTTTTTTGGTTACTATACTGATGCGTTAATTATTTTTGTTTTCGTTCGACTTATTCCATAAAGCGAACTTAGTTGTTATGCAAACCCGAGGAAGGAATAAAACGTGCATTGCGTTAGACTAGTACTATATGGGAACTAAACACAGGGAGCACCATTTGAAAGGTATTAAGAAGGGAGGCATATACACTTAAAAGTTCTGTGCTTTTAATATATATTTAATGGATAAAACGGCCTAGTTTATTGTCGCCACGAATAGGGCCAGAAACCGGTGGCGAAGAGAAATTCGCATTCTGGTTGATGGTATTCCGGGGTAGTCTTCACTACTTCCGATATGAGGCCCGTGGTGCCCGGAAACGTCGTCCAGACCGTTGTCTTGGGGTGTCTGAGTCGTACAAAAGACAGCACCTCGTTTCACTTATTCTGTTCGAACGCTTTATCAGATGCGCTCAGTGGGGACAGATAGCTGTTGAGGTAACCGAAAAACGCATAGACGTCATGCGTGTGAAAC
Organism: Congeria kusceri; assembly: GCA_027627225.1. NCBI lineage: Eukaryota > Metazoa > Mollusca > Bivalvia > Myida > Dreissenidae > Congeria > Congeria kusceri. The sequence continues at coordinate 47,790,721 of CM051030.1, forward strand.
GGATAGATTGAGCCACCACCGTCACCAAACGGTTTCGACGGCCGGTTGGTGTTGACGTACCGGAAAACCTCCGACGTTAACGTGCCACTAAGGCTAGGTAGTTGTTGCCGCAGTTGACCCGTATGTCGCTGACCATGCTGGCCCACTGGTAGCGGGCGGAGAGGTTGGCCGTGACGGGGTACATTTTCAGAGCCATGTTGGCTACATGCAGGCTGAACGTGTCCAACTGCTTGGTTCACGAATCGCTCATAGTCGGGCTTGTTCCACGTGCCCATGTCGCCTGGGGGAGTTGAGCCGTCCATTTCCTGGCCGGCACTGCCTGTAAGAAAGTACAACCGTCATGGTTCACACTTATAAAACGTTAATTCGAAACTTTGGCCCGGTAATACCGGATATTTGCTGATAATTTATCACTTGTAGTCGTGATAAACGACCAAGCACGGACGTAATTCTAAACATGGCTGGGTAGTCAGGCTTCCCTGGGTTGATGATGCTGCAGTTTACCATAAATTGAATGCAATTAAATTAATAACGAATTAATTACGATTACATATCAACACCCTTAAGAGATAAATGAATGCACTGTTAACAATAGACCCTAGGTTCATTCAGATGCTACAAACCGGCAATCAACACTCACCGATCAGGAACGGTACATCCATTTTGAATCCACTGGCAAAAGCCTCAAATGGGGGCTTTGGGACTACGTAACCTGCGATGGACAAATTAATAGTAAATACCATTTGAACAATCAAATAACTTAAATATGTGGCCCATTTTAACTTTCCTTCGCTAATTGGCATTTCAGTGCGTGTTTAATGTAACGAGCCAATGAAAACTTGTTAACGAGAGAATTTATCATTCAAATGTATGACATACCATCCACAATTGCCATACTGCCATCGAACCTGGTCAGCTTGGTTGGGATTTCGTACTGGTCGTTCATGTTCCAGTTGGGAAATTCGTCCCATAGAACCGCTTCTGTCGCCTCTTGTGCGGTCAGCGCCAGAAGACAGTCCACGGTACTACATCCGGTTTTGTTCGGGTACATCAGGTTGTCGTTGTAGGCGTCCTTGGAGAGCTTGTCATAGCGCGGGCAGCCGCTGGCCATCCAGGCCTGGTGAAACAGACCCTTGGCGAGCGGGAACGCTATCAGTCCCAACACGTGCGTCGCGCCGGCGCTCTGGCCGTACAGAGTAACCTGAAGGGTTTCAAACATAATGAAGGCTTTATTCGCATATAGTTATAGCATTACTGTCGTAAATTTGAAAATCAAACAAGTAATATATGGGCACCCTGTTAAGGATCTCCGCCGAAATTTCGGCTGTTGTCTCGGACCCACTCAAGGACCACAAGAGTGTCCATAAAGGCGTAGTTGCCGGAAGTGTTGGTTGGCGAAACTTCAGCGAGTATTTGCAAAGCCATGAAGCCAAACGTATGCAGCCGTTAATTATGGCTCACGTAAACGACGTTTGTTTCAGCAGACATCTTTTCGTCGGCGTTATAGTTGTCGTCATTTCCGGATCCGCCATAATATGCCCCACCGTGAACCCACACCATAACCGGAAGTCCTGCACTGGGGTCCAGAGAAGGAGTGAAGACGTTCATAAACAGGCAATCTTCGCTTCCGTAAAACGTAGTATCCGACTCGTACTGGAAGCAGAAGTCGCCGAACTTCTTTGCGGATAACGTGCCGTTCCAGCAGGTACCGTCGGCGTGCGATAATTTCTTCGGAGGCTGCCAACGCAATTTGCCGAGAGGGGGCAGTGCGTAGGGAACCCCCGGAAACTATGCGCCCCGTGCTGTGATAGACCCTCCATAGGTCCACATGTGGTGTTTACTACTGGGGCGCGCCCGGGGCCGTCGAAAATGAAACACGTGACCGAGTAGCAGCAACACGCCACGAGGAGCAGTTCTCTGAAGTTCATTTTTTTGTAACAGAATGTACTTTGCATATTACACATAGTGATGGAGTATATAACTGAAATATACGAGAAATGTTGTTATTATAGTTATGAAATTATTCCTTTAGTATTTCCTTCAATATTGATAATAACAAAATACATGTAACCAAATAATAAAATAGAAGCTTATAATGTAAGTTATAAAATTGGTGCATATCCACACGAATACATGGCAATAAAGTTTGACATTCCATTTTAAAGCATTCGGTAAACAGGTCAACGAACCCAAACAGTACCACATATACTTTTTGAAAGACATGACTAATATCTGACTTACCGACTAGAGCAATGGCACCATAATACACCTTGGTTTGGCTCCTGTCGGCATTTTTATCTAGAACTATCTAGGTCAGCTGATGGTACCGATTTCGACACCGATTGTCCCTTATCATTTTCAGACCAACGCCTTGGCTATTCTTGTTGATGTTTGCAAAATATGGTGAATTTCTGAGTCGTTGGTATATAAGCCTTTTCAGATATAGAAGGGCAATGGTGGATGATTTTGTATTGCACATGTCTGCTTCAATTAATAGCACGTGCACGATGCTTGTGGAATTGACGAATTAGCGTGAATAAATTGTCACTACATTTGGCCAGCCTTCAATCGGCTGCACTTTTCGGAGAGATACTGTAAAACATAATACATGTACATGTTTTCTGTTAATGGTGTTTGTCGGATGCAGGTCGGCGTGATTATAGTTATTTCGAAGCACGTAGCGGTATGCGCGTTGAACGTATGGTATGCTGTTGAGTGGGCATGCCTTGAATATCGTTTCTGCAAACTTTAACTAACGACCACTCTTTGTCACCTGACGATTTAATACAGTTTGAACAATTGTAGTTTATTTACCATGGAAACTTGGAAATGTGGGTCATTTGCGCGTATGTGTACGACTGCATTTGCAACAATCCATTTTCGCTCATTGTTATTATCGTTTTTCGTACACGGCAGAGTGAATAGTGACATTCTGTGACACACTCGAGGTTCGAGTTCGCAACCTCCCACTCGGTGAGTTTGTCATAAAAGCAATCCACCACACCATGTCTTCCATTGAGAACATCATACACTAAGTGTATTGGCGGTGACGTAACATTTAGCAAGGCAAAATGTCTACTTATAAATTAAGAACGGTAAGGTCGAATGTATATGTCATTTGGGGGTAAATAGTTTACAACATGCCAGACTAGTCATTACAAAAGTATTTAAAATGAAGAGATATGCCATACGCATTCCAGTATCGCGTTCTTTGCGACTAGAAACACAGCATGCATTGCTATGCAACCACTGACGATGAAAACCTTGCGCAAACAATGGGATTAACACATTGGTATGACTGTGCTAATCTGCCCCGCCTCAAAGCCATGTGCCACACAAGTGCAGCAGCCGGATTTATGCGAGATGAAGGAATCTGCAGCGCCATAATGAGCTTGTATCCGGAGATTATACAACTCGGTGCCGGTGTCCGTGGAAGTATACGATGCACAGGGTCACGTGACTGGACGCAATCAGTCAAACATGACTTGTTTGAACGTTTATTTAAAATGGCTTTGGTAAAACGTTTAATAAATATTTAAACAGGCATCTTTGTGTGACTCATTATCAATTGATGAGTGTATTTCAACTAAATCGAGCGATCGCTAAGAGAACTGATTGGTTTGCCACTGCAGCCGCTACTGCTGCTGCATTTGCTTCTAATACTACTAATATAGTGCCGCTACTATACTACAAATAAATGTACTACTACTACTGCTGCTGCTGCTACTACTTCTCCTACTACTACAACAGTGTTCCTCCTCCTACTACTACTACTGCTGCTACTACTACTACTACTGCTTCTGCTGCTACTTCTAATGCTGCTGCTGCTACTACTACTACTACTACTACTACTACTACTACTACTACTACTACTACTACTAGTACTACTACTACTACTACTACTACTACTACTACTACTAATACTACTACTACTACTACTACTACTACTACTACTACTACTACTGCTATTACTACTACTACTACTACTACTACTACTACTACTACTACTACTTCTACTACTGCTACTCCTATTGCTGCTGCTAGTGATGATGATGCTAATAATAATAATACTAATAACAATAATAATAATAATAATAACGCGTAATAAACATAGAACAAAGATCTATCAATAAAAACAATAAACAAACTGTTTGTTAATAGATCTCTGCATAGAAGCGGAATAAGAAGAACAAATTAGTGTGTGTTTTCTATATCTATCATGCCCCAGGTCTATGTACGAGCAGTCTGACGGCAGGCCGGAACGTGCAGCTGACGGCCTCCAGCTCCCAGTCCCCGCCCTACGTCCACGGCCCGAAGCGCTCCCCGCTCAACACCCAGGAGACCACGGACCCCCAGGGGCACCTGCTGGCGGGATCCTGGGTCGCCGGGCAGCATGACACGTCACAGTATCTACAGGTGCGCTAGATCGCGCGTGCGTGCGTGATGTATGACATATAGAAATTTTGTATCTGAGTAATATATTTATTATATTATGTTGTAGTCAACAGTAAATAGTATTATGTAAACTGCCATTTTAGCCGGTCGATCTTTCATACATACATGTATTTGAAATAAATTTAATTTAAGCCACTAGTATAGTATATAACTAGAAAATATAAACTGTATAGTCAAAATTTTTAATCCGCATTGGTGAAAACACCAGTCAATATAATAAAAATGTGTTTTGTAATAATGTATAATTTGTAAAATTAATGTTACATAAAAATATACATAATACTAAATTTATGTTTACATTTTTTGTCAGTCGTCTCTCCAACTCTTTGATCTCATTTATCGCATGTTAGACCATATTATAAATTTGTGGATTTGAAACTACCGGTAAAGGTCTATTAAATGAACGAACCTTTAACAGATCGAGCTGGACTCACCGAGTGTGATACGCAGCCTGGTGACCCAGGGACGCAACGGCTGCTGTGGCCAGTGGGTGTCTGAGTACACGCTGACCTACAGCAAGGACTGCCAGCAGCCATGGTTACCGGTGAATGGAGGCCAGGTAACGCGCACCTGCCATTAGAGAAGGCATTGTTGTACATTTAATAAGAAGAAACTGTGTTTATCGTTTTCAAGGGACTGTCAACGAAATGGGCCTCAATTCAATTTCTTTAAAAAATCTGAAATGAAGATATTAATAATGACATATTATAACGTTTAAAATAAGGTATAAATACATTTCGCATTCTGAGAAAAACTCAATCGATAATATTGGTCGTGTTTAATTGGCCCTTTTCATGTTTATATTTACATGTTGACGTCAGAATTTTGAGCACTTTGTACAACCATACTTAACACACGTTTCCTAACAATGCCGAATAGAGCAGTTAGTTAAAGCGCTGTCTATTTCTTTGTATGGCTCCTAAGTTGGAAATTCGATACCTGCATGGGTTTTTAATTTTTACAAACACTATTTGCTAATTTCAAAATCTCATTATGTATAATATTATGTACGCTTTATTCAATGTACATGTTTTAGTATAGCCGTTTAAATAATCTTATATCATATGTAAGGCAAATGGAAACCAATTTTTCCTCTCTTTAATGTGTGGACACATTTTTTGACAAATTGCAATTGGTGTCTACAATACATGTTACAGCTAACACTTGGTAACATCATACTATATCATTTGTATTGATATGAAGTAATAACGGTCGTGTATAACCTCATGCATTAGTTAACAAATGTTTAAAGGTTATTAGGAATGATTGTAGTACTCTTGGGAAAACATTATCAATCATCAAATATATATGCGTCTGTTGATAGTATGATAAAATGAATGAATTGCAGTTCTTGAACAATGATTTGCGTGTTAGTGCGCATACCTACGTAGTTACATTAACCTGTATATACCCACTTTTGCAGACTTTCAATGGTAACAATGACCAAGACACTGCTGTCATTAACAAACTCAACTGTCCAATTACCGCCAAATGTATCCGAGTGAATCCCACCAAATGGAACAACAAGATTGCCATGCGCCTGGACGTGATCGGATGTCCTATTAAGCCGCCCCCAGCCCCCAGCACACCCGCCGTTACTACCAAACCGACCACGACAGCGGCGTCTACCAGCACCCAACCAACTCCTTTGGTAACCAGTACACAGTCAACTGCGGTCCCTACCACTTCACCCACTACAGCCGCTGCTGCCTCGACATCTTCCACGACTGCAGCAACAACCACAACACCAGCTGCTACAACGACGACAACAGCAGCAACGACGACGACGACTGCACCAACGAGTTCAACCACTGCTTCGTCGTCAACTTCGACACATACCTCCCTTCATACGACAACTACCACTGTCCCACAGACCTCCCCTCATACGACAACCACCACTGTCCCACAGACCTCCCCTCATACGACAACTACCACTGTCCCACAAACCACGACTTCTAGTCCAACGACAACGCCAGGTATTGTACACGTATATCGCCCGTGAAAAATGTCAAATAGACGAATACCTAAATATATTAAAGACACCTGTTCAGTTTTCGTCCTTGTTTATTGAATGGAAATATAAACTTCACTCAAACATTTTAATATGGTAGGTTAATAGTTAATATACCGGTAGTCTAATAAGCTCAATATGCGCTTATCGCACGTCGTGTCTGTGTAATTATATTTAGAGACACGTTATTCTTGTTTTGGTGCATTATACGTTGACCCAACGGATGTAACTCGGTCTAATATGGATATATGTACACCTTTGCTCTTTTGCTATTTATACCAATACAAACATGTACAATAGTAATTATTGTATTGAACTTACTAAAACTGATGTACCACCACCCCCGGGATAAATATGTACCACATATAATATAGTACATTATAATAATACATATGTGTACATATATTTATAATACATTTGACACAACACGTATGACTATGTATTACCACAACACATCCTTTCTTTACATTTGCAGCGGTTTCCAGCACTACATCCGCAGGGTGCACGGACCACGGTGGGGTGGACTGTCACATGCTGGACACGTACCTCCACATCTGTTCTAACCCGGTACCAGCCACCTCGTATTGCCAGAAATACTGCGGACTGTGCGCAACATCAACGGCTTCAGCCACATCGCCAACTTCAGCATTAACCTCTACCGCATCAACACCTTCTACCAGCCCGACAACACAGCAATCGTGTACGGACAAACCAGGGGTCGATTGCCACCTGATGGACACAACGCTCTCAATTTGCTCGCATCCTAGTACAGCCCAACTTTATTGTTCACAGTACTGTGGTTTATGTTCATCAACCTCTCCTGTGACTTCAGGTTCTACAAGTTCAAGTTCTCCATCTACACCTGGATCTTCGCCGCCATCTAGCCCTTCCTCTTCGTCTACGGCTTCCTCAGTGTCACCAAGTGCTTCTCAGTCTTCAACTACAGCAACACAAGCCCAGTCAACTACGGTGTCAAATCCCTCCACGTCGGTTGCCCCTTGTACCGACAAACCAGGCGTTGATTGTCATATTCTTGACACATCGCTTGGGCTTTGCAAATCTCCTTCTATGGCTCAGAGTTATTGCCCAAACTACTGCGGCGTGTGCGTTTCAACCATATTAATATCTACTACGCAACCAACCACACAATCAAGTTCACCAACGAGCTCTGTAACAACGCCGTCAAGCACTACTTCATCCAAAACATTGTCATTTCCCTCGATAACTGCACCACAGACCTCACCAATATCGACAACAACGTTGTTGTCGACAACTCCAAGTTGCTCCGACAAGGGAGGCATTGATTGCCACCTCCTCGACTCGTCGCTTAAGTTGTGCCTTAACCAGAACATGGCCTTGCAGTATTGCAAAAAGTACTGTGGATTATGCGGAAGCACAGCTGTTGCGTCTACGAATCCCGCAGCAACCACGACGCCACTGCCATCACAGACAACATTACTGACAACCGGAAGCTCACCATTTACTTCTCCTACAATACAAAGTACTGCCACATTGTCTTCAACCTCGTCTTCGACGACACAACCCTCGGCTTCAACGACCGCAACTCCAATAAGTACAACAACGGCGCCAACGTTATCACCGTCTTCGTCAAATCCAACTACACCAATCACCACCGTTGCAAGCTCAACTTCAGCAACACCTTGCATGGACAAACCGGGTGTTGACTGCCAACTTCTCGATTCATCTTTAAAGATATGCACAGTGGTCTCTACAGCCAAACTATACTGCCCAGTGTTTTGTGGACTATGCGGGACATCAGTAACAACCGGAGGACCAAGTTCTTCATTATCGCAGTCCACTGTCCCTTCCACGTCAAGTGTAGCCTCGGCCGCATTTACGCAGACGACAGCCACTTCCTCGAAGACAACCTTATCAACCACGGGCTCGGCTTCAGTCGCATCTTCGCAGACGACAGCCGCTTTACCCGCGACATCCGTAACAACAGGCTCGGCTTCAGCGTCGACGTCGTTAGGAACTTCGTCTTCAACTCCGCCTGCCTCACTGTCGACACTTTTATCTACTTCGACAGTTTCGTCAAGCACACATACGCCATCGCAGTCATCCGCATCAACTGCAGTAACACAGTCAACAGTAACTACCGCACAAAGTAAGTTTACATCTGCTTTAATATATCTATATTTCATGATATTTCAGAGATCTATATTTCATGAAATAAATATTTAGTGTACACTATGTAATTCAAAATTGTGTATTTGTATACGTGTATTGTTGGGCCGGTGGCCTTTATTTATTAAAAGCCTTTATTTACTTTAATTAAATGTGTTGAGTTTGAATTTAAGTTTAAACACAACATAAATGTTTGCTCATGTCGTTGAATAACACATTTTTGCTAAAAATACTTATTTAAATTAATTAATATTGTATATAATGCTGGTTAGAAACGATTCACAAAGGACAAATAGAAAATAATTCAGTCTTATTTAGTATAACTAAGCAACAATCGTTGTATTTCGTCTTCATAAATTGCCGATTACTCATTTTTAAGACGAACTTTTCTATCGTCATTGCAGCTTCCACTGTCGGAACAACTCCGGTGTGCGCTGATAAGCCCGCCGTTGACTGTCACCAGTTAGACCTGCACCTCAAAATATGTTCTGATGTGGCCATGGCTATGCAATACTGTCAGAAATATTGCAACATGTGCAGTTTGTCTCCTTCATCAGGACCGACTACCACACAGGTAGGACCAACTTCGTCGGGATCAAGTCTGACAACTTTGTCAGGGACAACACAAACGACGGGATCAGGTACAACCACTGTGGGCCAGTCACCAACATCCGTTCAGTCAACATCTGGCCAGTCAACAACAACCGGTGCATCAGCAGTCAGTCAGTTGACAACATCCGGCACATCAACGTCCGGTCAGCCAACAACCTCTATAACATATACAGCTTCTTCAGGTGCCCCATCGAGCCAAGCAACATCGTCCGGTATATCAACGCTAGGTCCAACAACAGCAACCGGTTCTTCTTCAACTATGCATTCAACGTCTAGTGCTTCTGCAACTGGTCAGTTAACAACTTCTGGTACTACTACCGTTGGTCAGTCAACAACATCTGGTACTACTACTGTTGGTCAGTCAACAACCTCTGGTACTACTACTGTTGGTCAGTCAATAACGTCTGGTACTTCTACCATTGGTCAGCCAACAACCTCTGGTACTTCTACAACTGGTACGTCAACAACCACTGGTACTTCTATAACTGGTCAGTCAACCACGTCTGGTACTACTACTGTTGGTCAGTCAGCAACGTCTGGTACTACTATTGTTGGTCAGTCAACAACGTCTGGTACTACTACTGTTGGTCCGTCAGCAACCTCTGGTACTACTACTGTTGGTCATTCAGCAACCTCTGGAACTACTACTGTTGGTCAGTCAACAACGTCTGGCACTACTACTGTTGGTCAGTCAGCAACCACTGGTACTACTGCTGTTGGTCAGTCAACATACTCTGGTACTACTGCTGTTGGTCAGTCAACAACCTCTGGTACTACTACTGTTGGTCAGTCAACAAACTCTGGTACTACTACTACTGTTGGTCAGTCAACAACGTCTGTTACTACTTATGTTGGTCAGTCAGCAACCTTTGGTACTACTACTGTTGGTCAGCCAACAACCTCTGGTACTACTAATGTTGGTCAGTCAACAAACTCTGGTACTGCTACTACTGTTGGGCAGTCAACAACGTCTGGCACTACTAGTGTTGGTCAGTCTACAACGTCTGGTACTACTACTGTTGGTCAGTCAGCAACAACTGGTACTACTACTGTTGGTCAGTCAACAACCTCTGGTACTACTAATGTTGGTCAGTCAACAAACTCTGGTACTACTACTACTGTTGGGCAGTCAACAACGTCTGGTACTACTACTGTTGGTCAGTCTACAACGTCTGGTACTTCCACTGTTGGTCAGTCTACAACGTCTGGTACTACCACTGTTGGTCAGTCAACAACGTCTGGTATTATGACAACTGTCCAATCTGCAACGTCTGGTACTTCTACTGTTGGTCAGTCAACAACGTCTGGAGCTTCTACAACTGGTCAGTCAACAACCTCTGGTATTACTATTGTTGGTCAGTCAATAACGTCTGGTATTACGACTGTTGGTCAGTCAACAACGTCTGGTACTACTACTGTTGGGCAGTCAATAACCGCTGGTGCTACTACTGTTGGTCAGTCAGTAACGTCTGGTACTACTACTGTTGGTCAGTCAACAACATCTGGTGCTTCTATAACTGGTCAAACAGCAACGTCTGGCGCATCTTCAACCTCTGTTGGTCAGTCACCAACGTCTGGTACATCGACTACTGGTCAGTCAACAACCGCTGGCGTCACTACTGTTGGTCAGTCAACAACCTTTGTTGCTTCTACAACTGGTCAGTCAACAACGTCTGGTGCATCGACAACTGGTCAGTCAACAAACTCTGGTACTACAACTGTTGGTCAGTCAGCAACCTCTGGTTTTACTACTGTTGGTCAGTCAATAACATCTGGTACAACTACAACTGGCCAATCTGCAACGTCTGGTAGTACTACTGTTGGTCAGTCAACAACGTCTGGAGCTTCTACAACTGGTCAGTCAACCACCCCTGGTGTTACTACTGTTGGCCAGTCAGCAACCCCTGGTATTACTGCTTTTAGTCAGTCAACAACGTCTGGTACTACTACTGTTGGTCAGTCGACAACCTCTAGTACTACTACTGTTGGTCAGTCAACAACCGCTGGTACTACTACAACTGGTCAGTCAACAACCTCAGGTACTACTACTATTGGTCAGCCAACAACCTCTGGTATTACTACAACTGGTCAGTCAGCAACGTCTGGTGCTTCTACAACTGGTCAGTCAACAACCTCTGGTGCTTCTACAACTGGTCAGTCAGCAACCTCTGGTACTTCTACTGTTGGTCAGTCAGCAACGTCTGGTACAAATACTGTTGGTCAGTCAACAACCTCTGGTACTACTACTGTTGTTCAGCCAGCAACATCTGGTACTGCTACAACTGGTCAGTCAATAACTTCTGGTACTACTACTGTTGGTCAGTCAACAACCTCTGGTACTATTACAACTGGTCAGTCAACAACCTCTGATACAACTACTGTTGGTCAGTCAGCAACATCTGTTACTACTATTGTTGGTCAGTCAGCAACGTCTGGTGCTTCTACACTTAGTCAGTCAACAACCTCTGGTGCTTCTACAACTGGTCAGTCAACAACCTCTGGTACTTCTACTGTTAGTCAGTCAGCAACGTCTGGTACAACTACTGTGGGTCAGTCAGCAACCTCTGGTACTACTAATATTGGTCAGTCAGCAACCACTGGTACTACTACTGTTGGTCAGTCAACAACCTCTGGTACTACTACTGTTGGTCAGTCAACTACCTCTGGTACAACTACTGTTGGTCAGTCAGCAACATCTGGTACTTCAACTGTTGGTCAGTCAGCAACATCTGGTATTACTACCGTTGGTCAGTCAACAACCTCTGCTGCTTCTACTGTTGGTCAGTCAACAACGCCTACTACTACAACCGTTGGTCAGTCAACTACCTCTGTTTCTACTTCGGTTGGTCAGTCAGCAACGTCTGGTGCTTCTACAACTGGTCAGTCAACAACCTCTGGTACATCTACAACCGGTCAGTCTTCAACGCCTGGTACATCGACAACTGGTCAGTCAACAACCTCTGGTCAGTTAACAACGTCTGGTACTTCTACAACGTCTGGTACTTCTACAACTGGCCAGTCAACAACCTCTGGTACTACTACTGTCGGACAGTCAACAACGTCTGGAGCTTCTACATCTGGTACATCAAAAACGTCTGGTGCTTTTACAACTGGTCAGTCAACAACCTCTGGTACATCGACAACTGGTCAGTCAGCAACCCCTAGTGCTTCAACAACTGGTCAGTCAGCAATCCCAGGTACTACTATTGTTGGTCAGTCAACAACCTCTGGTACATCGACAACTGGTCAGTCCGCAAACCCTGGTGCTTCTACAACTGGTCCGTCAACAGTTTCTAGTGCGTCTACAACTGGTCAGTCAGCAACCCCTGGTGCTTATACATCTGGTCCGTCAACAACCTCTAGTGCCTCTACAACTGATCAGTCAGCAACCCCTGGTACGTCAACACAATCTTCTGCATCAGCGACGCCTGCTTGTCATGACAGCCCATCTGTTGATTGCGCCTTGCTAAGCACTGCGTGGAACGCCTGTCAGGATTACCAAACGGCTTCTAGTATGGGTTGTCTGAAGTACTGCGGCCTCTGTGGGGCTACTGGTCAGTCCTCGTCCGGCGCACAATCAACTTCAGGCGGTCAGTCAACGACAGTAAGTCAAACAACGTCAACTAGCGCGAGTCCGATAACGGGAACAACAACAATTATCGCGACATCAACGCCAGGCCTGACCACGTTCTTAGGCCAGACGTCATCTGTAGCTTCAGTAACACTGCAACCAACCCAACCCTCGACAACTCCTGCATGTCAGGATAACCCATCGACTGACTGCGCTCTTTTGGACAATTTCTGGCATATTTGCCAGTCACAGTCAACGGCAACGGGTTGTCTAAACTATTGCGGATACTGCAACGGGTCTGGATCAACCAGAGCGTCTAGCCAGGTCCACACCATTATTGGTTGAATTGACACATGGTTGCATCCAATGACCCGCAATTCCTTCAGTGTTATACTAACTGTGCCATATACTGGCGCATACGCGAATGTTAATCCGAATACAATTGATATGTTCATGTGACAAGCCACGATGTATATAATTATAATTCTACTATTTGGTCGTGTTTTTATATTTATTAAACCTGCGTTGCTGTTGATCTGTTGTTTATTTCTGTTTAAACGTTGTAATAATATATTGACTCTGGAGCATATTTTATGACAAATATTACATAACTTTTGTACAAATGTTACTAGTATGTACAATGATTGGGCTCTTGTCTCGGTTCTGTTTCTTAGGTTTAAAACAATAACTACATTGTATTACTGTGTTTCAGTGGTGGAAGGCCTGTGCGGTTTATCAGGGCCGGGTTCCCGGGTAACCGTAATGGTTATTTAATTGAACACAAACACAAGATAGTTACCGCCTCTTTGCCATATATCAGTGTTACATCTAGGCCCATTATGCCAAGATTTCATCGATACACAAAAACGGATGTGTATATACATATGCATAGGGAATATATTACCTGGTGATATTAAAACTATGAAGAACATGTATCAATATTTGCAGGTTTTCCTTTTGTTTCATATTTTGTTTCAGTAATACGGGGAGCTTAGCTGCTCGCAGTACGTAAACATACATGTGGGTTCTATGCAGAAGTAGTATGTTGAGCGTATATTTATCAATTCTGAATTAATTATAATAAATAGAACAAATCAGTATTTTGTCAGAAATCAATTATTGATCTATTGACAGTGAAAACATTAGTGCTAGTACTACTACTACTTCCCCTACTTTAACTACCACTACTACAAAGTTACTAGACTCGCAGCACCTGAAATAAAAGATAGCGGTGAACGAGATTTTGCTATTAATTTACCGTTTGGGACCCGTTTGATTTACTGGTTTCTAACCTCTATGATAACGTGCGGACTCGTTGTGTACACACCGGTCTATTTATAGTATGCGTGCGGACTCACGCTTTACCAACGAATGAAGCGTCTCACTGATTGAGATAAACCACGTGATCATACACATGACCTGTCTGACAAAAATAGCATATGACGCATATATACCAGGAAATCACAGGACTTTTGCTTTCAGTTATGTTAATGGCGAAGAACGAATGAAAGATGAAAAAAATGGAATCTAACACAAACTGTAAGTGTTAATGAAATATTTCATATGTTTTCTGTTTTACACAGTACATCACTTCACGAGTGTAGAATGAAATATATATTAAAAAACCCCATTCGTTCAACTTCAACTTCATTCATTTTTTACCCACCACTGGCACTGTCAGAGTGTCTCCTGAGTCTTTATATTTAATAACGTTTGAAAATTAGTCAGCAGGAAATTCCAATGAGTCTAGTGAAATATGTCAGCGTAGAACTTCGCTGGTGAAAGGGACGTATACCTTTTTAAGTGGATTGATTAACCTACTGGTTCGACTGGTGTGCTGTATACTGGACCAGCTGGTACTGGTAAGAGTTTTTTCGATAGCCTATTCGTGATCATCATTTTGTATGTTAATTACTGACAGGATCATGATGAATCAGGGCCCGAGGTTATAAAACTCCTGAGATCGATCTCACAGCTCAAATCTCAACTCCCAGCTCAGCCTGAGACCGAACTCAGTAAATATGAGATTATAAAAAATTTACTCCGATCTCAAACTCAAGCTGAGCAAGAAATCCTGAGATTGATTGCTACCAATCGCAGAGTCGATCTCAAAATGGCCACCCATTTGCGCGTTAACCGCCGTGAACGCAGAAATGAACGTTTAAGGGTCCCACGTGTATTTAGGGACAGAAGTAACCCTCTAGAACACCTCAGTCCTATTGAGATTTTCAACAGATATCGATTTTTGCCTGAAACAATAATATTTGTAATGTCCATACTTCCGAACTTGGGCACACCAACGAAGAGAAATTGCCCCATCCCTCCACTTTTGCAACTTTTGGTAGCACTTCGCCATCTGGCCACTGGTGCCATACACATGTTGATAGGTGATTCTGTCAATATATCGGGGTCCACAGCAGGCAGAATAATCAGGCGGATAACAAGGCATATAGCTGACCTATGTCCGACATACGTACGATTTCCTACCGGACCAGACGCAAACACTGTGAAGTATGGTTTCGCAAATATTGCTGGTAAGTTTACACCGTTTTTCGTAAATGACAGAAATAGCATAATAGTCACATGACATTGGTTAAATTTCATTGGCTATGACGCAAGCGAAAAATGCGGTTACTAGTACTGTTGAGCGTATATTTATCAATTCTGAATTAATTATAATAAATACAACGTAGAACAAGTCAGTATTTTGTCAGAAATCAATTATTGATCTGTTGACAGCGAAAACATTAGTGCTAGTACTACTACTACTTCCCCTACTTTAACTACCACCACTACAAAGTTACTAGACTCGCAGCACCTGAAATAAAAGATAGAGGTGAACGACGTTTTTGTCATAACGTGTTACCTGAAGAAGGCTTTTCAGCCGAAACGTTGTGATTAAATAAATTAGCTATGTTTGAAGTTTGACTTCTTCATAAAATATATATTGTTACTATATACTGGAAATACCGAAATCTACACGGGATTCCGATTTACAAGATTGGTAAACTAATTAACGCTTTCAATGTTAACAATGATATGTGATCGATGGAAAATAATTTGAACATGTCAATGTAAAATTTGATGTCCAGCTATATATTTATTTCTAAAAGTATTAGTTATTGACAAAGTAGATCACACTCTAACACAATGTAATGATTAAATCTATATGTCTCACGCAATATTCAATATTTAATCAGGGTTCAATAATTTAACTGTACAAACACTGCTGTTGTAGTTAATGTGAAATATGAAAATCCATTCTATTTTGTTTAGAATATCTTCATGTAAGAGCTGTATATAACTTTACATTGAATGAATTTCTTCCCCGAGCCTGCAAGAAACACAACATCGATATATAGTTACTAAATAATTTATGACTAAAAATAAACTTTACACAAACTGATTATATTTAAGTTATATAATATCAATTTAATGGGATTAATAACAATAATTAAGTATAACGGATGGGATTTCGTTTATTCTATAATAAAGTAAAATATGTAAATGTCATTTAAATTATAATTGAAATTTAACAATAGTTGATAAATAAATGATAAACAAGTGTTATATACTTTATTTAAAGTACAATAGTATTTACATTTTCAAGTTAATCTAGATATGATTTCAATTTGTTGTTATTCCATTACGTATTATATACTTTTATCCACTACTGTTTTTCTCGTTGGCCAAGATCTGTCCATGATAGCAGGGTGTTTCGGAGTTTGAAAATGGTAATATTTCTGGACACAAACTATTTTTATGGATACAAGCTATTTTTTCTTGAAAAATGAAACAACGACAAATAAATACATACAATAACTAGAACTAGAACTACCAATGTCATGGCGCAAATACCCCAGCATGCCACATTGCCACAAGAATACTGATACAAGTAACGTAATAGTTTTGAGGTGTAAAAATGTATTCGTTAAAATGGGAAAATAAATTGACCAAGGGGAATAAATCCGTACATTATGCAGTTAGAATTGTAATGCTTGTGCACTGCATTCATCAGTATAAAATATAGCCAACTTTGTTGTGCGAGTGGTAAAATTATCCCAGTAAGGCTTGTCAAAGGATGTGAAGTATGCCCCCGGAGCATATGCTTGTCAGAGGAAAACAACACTATGTCGGTAACATGTTTGCAAAAATGACGCTTCCTACAAAAAGAATTGTGATCAATCTGACTTGTGAAGACACTGTGTATACATGCATATAATAGTTCGATGCGCAGCAAAGTATTATTTCAGTTTTAAATTTCTCTCTTAATATGCATTTCTGAACATTATCATAAAAATGTTTTAAACACGTACTGATCAAGATCATTAAAGTCAATGGATGATTTAGCAATATAATTTTTGTACAAAATCGTACAGTCCCTCTTTAACTTAAATGTATGACAACAGTTTTGGTTAAAAATTGTTTCAGGCGAATATGATGGGTTGCTTCTTGGGGATTCTGGGTATCCCTGTAAGTACTATCTCAAACGCCGATTCCAAGTAAGAAATTATATGTTATAAATAACCCTTATACTAGAGTTGATGATAAAGGTTAGTTCCAAGTTTCAAGTGAATAACTTATCTAGTTTTGAAATTACAAAAATTTTTAATATAAACTTTAAACAGAAAATCTATAAAAAAAAAGGCACATAACTCTATCAAAATACAAAATAGAGTTATGGGGAATGTTCACCGATACTGGAGTTGATTACAAAGGTATATTCCAAGTTTCAAGTGAATAGCTTTTGTAGTATTGAAGTTACAAAACTTTTGAATATAAACTTTAACCAGAAAATCTATTTTAAAAGGGGGCATAACTCTGTCAAATACAAAACAGAGTTATGGGGAATGTTGCCCTTGATACTGGAGTTGATGACAAAGGTTAGTGTCAAGTTTCAAGTGAATGACTTATGTAGTTTTGAAGTTACAAAACTTTTGAATATAAACTTTAACCAGAAAATCTATGTGAAAAAGTGGTATAAATCTGTCAAAATACAAAACAGAGTTATGGGGAATGTAGTCATTGACATTGGAGTTGATGACAAAGGTTAGTTTTAAGTTTCAAGTGAATAACTTATGTAGTTTTGAGATTACAAAACTTTTTAATATAAACTTTAACCAGAAAATCTATGTTAAAAAGGGGAATAAAGGTTAGTTACAAGTTTCAAGTGAATAACTTATGTAGTTTTGAAGTAACATGACTTTTGAATAAAAACTTTAACCAAATTCAGACGTGGACGCAGACGCGGACGCCGGGGGTAGTAGGAAAGCTCATCCATTCTTCGAATAGTCTAGCTAAAAACGTACATATTACTAAAAGTCATTAAACTAGTGTGAAGCATTTATGCAACCTAATTGAAATAATGCACCTATCAACTGGAGGAAAACATTGATAGATGCATAACCTATAATCTGACTATAAAACTGTCTGTTTACTGACAGACTGACTGAATGACATCAAAAACTTATAGAGTAAAGGTTATGATTTGATTTTAATTACATTGACAGTTATGTGATAACTTTATTATTGCCAAAAAACAAAAAGTTATTGAAATGGGCACTACTGTATGCTACTGTCAAATATAAATATGCTGTTGTAATACTTAACTTCTCATAATTCTATTAATTAATTAAAACAAATAGTATGGTGCATATTAAATAAGGACTGTATATGATATATATATATATATATTATTGGTTAATGTTCTAGATACTACATATGGAAATGCAGACATGTCCGCAGCAGGCTGTAATCAACACTGTGGCATGTACAGTCCTCCACAATATACGGATAAACAGAGGTGACATCCTGCCCCACGCACTAGAAACCATTGAAGACCGAGGATCCCCAACCTGTACATGATCATGCGCAAGCAGAAGGGGCCATAGTCAGGCAGCACATTGTGGACACATTTTAGATAGACTAATTTCAACATAAGGCCACACCAATTTGATTGTATGTTTAGCGTCCTCTGGCTGGTAGGTTTTTGGATGCCTGACCTAAAGAAAACTACAATTTTGACGATGTGAAAAATCAAATTGGAAAGCATATATAATTTAAAAAAAAAGTTTTTTAGGCGTTTTTACAAATATTTGTAAAACAGTGTGCAACTAGTCTATTTACACCATTAAAATACTGTGCTGGAGTAAGTTCCCAATATGAAGATGATATATAATAGTTTTACAGGTAAACATTTGCTTTAGCTCGTACCACTGCCATTTATCGACTCATTGTTTTTTTCCTGCCTGGTTGGTAGGTTTCAAAAAATCATGGGGACGCTAAACATAGAATCAAATTTGTATGCCCTAAGCAGTGATAATTTTCAAGTGGATTCTGCATTTTCCATGCATAAATTTGTCTAATAATTTTTCTGAATTTATGTGCATCTTTTGAAATCATTCTTTGTCTGAAAATAATGTCAACTGATCTAATAATTATTGTGACACTTGTGATACAATGTGTAAATCAACAACAATGGAATAAAATTTTCCCCAATATTTTTGTTGACTTGATGCTAATGTAAACTATTCACTCTGTGTTATTCAGGCACCTTTGGCACATGAAATGCTAGTATGTTACTGGGATCGAACACTTTCAGCTTGCGAAAAACAACATTGGTTTGATATATGTTCAGCCCAATACTCCTCGTTTCACTTGAAATATTATCAATGCATTAGGATATTAGTCAGGCAAAAAACAAGTTGTTCGTTTCCGCTAACGTCTTGTACAAAAGCTAGGTAGGTAGGTAGGCATACATTTTTTTTCGTTAAATCTTTTTCCTTCGTGACCCAACAAGCACATATCGACATCCGCTATAACAACTTTTTTAGTACTATGTTATAACTAAATTTTTATGAATTATTAAAAAGAATAATAAAACAAAGCCACACTTGATATTCAATAGGCAGTTTATGTAAAACAATTTGAAAACCAAAGCCAAAGTTTCCAAGTTCATAATCTTGACTTCTGACACGAGTTCCAATTTCCTATTCCCATGTGGGCACATTGTTCTTGGTGTTTGTCCAATTTAAACACACAGTGACACAGTACAAACTAGTAGTTCTGTATGTTTAAGGTCGGGGGCCAAAACAAAACATGATCGGTGGGGTTAGTGGAAACAAACAACTTTTTTATGCCTTATTCGCCTACATTTTGAACAACAACATTGAAATCTTTTTGTAACTTATGCTGAATCATGACTTTTTACATTGCAGCACTTGTATTTCATTTTCTATTTTTATTTTTGTAAGTTTTTGAATTTCAAGTTCCTTTTCAAGTCTTTGATTGTCTAGTTGGACATTCCTTAGAGTGGCATCATCTATTTGTTGCCTGATTGGTTTATGATGCCTCTTCTTTTTGGAGGTTGTTATGGTCGCACTCTCATCTAAAAATCAAAGTTGTGTATAAGGCTACATCTAACACAAATCAATTACACAAATACTATCATTGTTCATGCACATCACATTGTTTCTATGGGACCAAATAGTTTTTTGTTTCCATCAAAATGCTTATACAGGGTGGCAGTTAACAAACATACTGCAATTCCCAGATTTTTTCTTAACGTTTTACCATGTGGATTGTCAATTTCCTAATTTTTATATGTGGCCTGTATGATCAGTGCATACAGGTTACAAAGTTAATTAATAAAATGCATAATTCCCACTGGTATAACCATTATCAATACCAAATTAATTGATATTCTACGTTTATATTATATTTTATTGGTTAAAATCCAAATTCCACATTTTCTTTTTTTTAAATATGATGATTCAATGATATTTTTTTAAATATGTTTTTCAACTTCATAAAACTATATTCTCATTTACTCTGAATAAATTTTTCGTTTCAGGGTTACTTAACAACCTAACTCATACTGTTATTTAGGGATTAAATTACAATATGAACACATAAAATTGTAAATTTTGTATTAAACAGTGTTTTTGGAAAATTATTTGATAAACAACGAAAACAATTACATGTACTACATGTATATTGTATTTGGAAACAAAGTTTACTCATTTCTTATTACCTAGGTCTGCATGCACTTCAGCTGCTGTTTGCACATCAGTGGTCATTTGACTAGATTGGCATGTGAATACTGTAAACAAAATTATTAATGTACAAACTTAATCATATGTGAATAATAGTGTAGCTCAAAAAGTATTATATGAAGAAAATAATTGGAATATTGATTTCGCTTCGAAGTCATTATGTATAACAAAATGCATTTGCTAAATTTGTTATCACTTATAAGTTGCAAATTTTTAATACAATTTACTTTTATTGTTATGATGTTATTAAAACTCCACACATTTATTTCTCAATGCATGACTCAATATTCATTATGTTAGTCCTGTTCATAACATTTTACATTATCAAAGGGGTGTGGAAATCCAATGACCGGCTTGTACTACGCACATAACTTTTTTGTCAGACAAATTTTTAATGCCCAATGACAAGTATAACTTCAGGGTGTAAATTGGTATACAATTGGGAAGTTAATTATCATATTATTATAAAATTATACATTTTACCAGTAATAAAAATAGTACATGGGCTTCACATATAAAATATCTACTGAAACATTTATACTGATATTTTTTTAAGTACTTGTACACTGGAAAGTATTTGTTGTTTTCAATCAATCTATAAACAATAAATTATTGAACGTACACTGACCCCCGTGTCAATTTCCCCCTCTATGCCTCGCATTCCAGGCCTGTCACCTATAGTCCTAATTAGGGCATCCTCCGCCGGTGTGACATTTGGATCCTGGGGTCCACCTCCCGTCATTGATCCAGACTTCCGTCGGGCATCTAGTTTGTCCCTTGCTTTAACAGAAATTCATACATTTGGTAAATATGTTTTATGAACAAACTATGCTATATTTAAAGTAATGTGGTGTGTATTTCATTAATAATATATTTTTGTATATGAATGGGATTTTTAGTTTGATTTGACTATGGCAATTGTAAAATAAATTATTTTAAATCAATGAAAATGTTTTAATAACATTAAGATAATAATAATAATTTTAAGTATAATAATATTTTTTCCAACTGGGCAGACAACATCAAACTTCAACTTATCCCAGACCATTTACATTCAACTGAAAAAGCAAAAGGTGTTTTTTTTTATATTTTTAAGTGTTCCAATATATACATGTTTTTCCTATGGTGAACTAAATTGAAATACGATATTATGCCGCTTTTATCATTGCGCAACTCTAACATAATTAGGATTTTACTTGATTGTTTTTTCACAACTTTCTTAACATTTATTTCCTGCAGAAATGTTATAATTTGAGGTCGCCAAACTTTCTTATTGTAACATTTTTGTTACTTGACATGAGTTTTGGGAACGTGGGTTATTTTTAAGACTGCTATACATAATTTATAAAAAATGGTTGTAAAAAAAATAAGCTAAACACTATATATAAGAAAGCATACATGTTTCACATTCATACAGCGACTTTAAAATAATAAATAAAATAACATCTTTTGTTTATTTTGGATCAGTATAGCATAAAAGTTAGAACAAAATTAAAAAAACAGTATTCAGTATATGAATTCTGAGTAAATAGACTTAACAGTAAAGAGAATTATTACAGAATGCATTCATATATATACATCTTTTTAGTTGTCTATTTTGCAAACAAAAATCAAAGTAGCATATTCCTATATATCTTGTGTGTGTATTAACTTTTGCAGACACCCATTTCTTCTACTATTAAGTTATTATGATTTGGCACTGTCATTGGTGAAACAACGGAATTTTCAAAATACTGAAATCAGGGGTGTGGAAATCCTTTGCCCGACTTGTCCGACGCTGGTAATTTTACTGTTGGACAAGTAATTTTTTCCTGTCTACTTGTCAGGGTGTGAAACTGATGTAAAAGTTTGAAGTTAATTATCATATTATTATATACTTATACATTTAAATAAAAAGTGTGTT
The DNA here is from genome assembly GCA_027627225.1 of Congeria kusceri. NCBI lineage: Eukaryota > Metazoa > Mollusca > Bivalvia > Myida > Dreissenidae > Congeria > Congeria kusceri. The sequence goes on from CM051030.1 coordinate 47,813,475, forward strand.
TGATTTTTTATCTAATGAAAAAAATATATCAGGAATGCCTTTATTGACTGAATTTTTAGTTTGGACAAGTGACATTAGCTTGCGGACAAGTAGATTTTTGAAATGAACTTATGGACAAGTAAACAGTTTTGGTATTTCCACACCCCTGCTGAAATTATGTTTTTATAATAATGAACTCATAGAAAAACTATAATTTATGTTGGTTGGAAACATTCAAAAATAAAGAATTTAGTATTAATACTGCAAAATATTTCACCCAAGCATTGTCTGTTATTATGCAGTGTTTCTTTTTTTTGTTTGTCAATTATGTCAGACTCCACAAAACATGTCACACAGTCAGACAAATCAGACAAAAAATTTACAATGTTTGACAAACATTTGAAGACCGTCAGACACAACGTCTGACAACAAATTTTAAAAATAATACAGGCAGCAGGCATGTGTTCCTTAGAGATTAAAAAAAATGTCTGTCAAAATTCGAACCTGATAAAACAATGCGTCTAAGAGACAGTTCAGAGTTTTTGCGGGGTCTGTTGTGAACGAGGCCATTTGAATTGTTAAAATTAGCCCATTGTTTGTAAAAGAAAAATTCAAGGTTACATGAGAAGTTATTGTAGCCAATTTTAATTGAATTTGCAAATATTGTATGCATATTGATATAAACATCATTAGTTGTGAAAAAAAAACTATCCATGGAATGAAGAAAGGCACACAAAAAAGTAACATGTTCACTTGCCAGAAATTGTGAATTTTGGTTGAACATTTTTTAAGAAAAAGATAACTATTATGCTTATTGTTTTGTAAATGGGGCCTATTTCGGCTACAAATTGACACACACAAAAACACTGTCATAAACCAATACTGGTCATGGACATAATTCCGGCCTGTACGTAAATATTCGGCCACCCTTCAAAAAGCCTTTTTGCGATAGAGATTAATATTGTTTTAAAACAATTAGCAAACTTTCTATAGCAACAGACTTCTACAGATTTCTCGATTCCAGTAAGTATATCGTTATTTACTTTTAAATTGAAATGTCAGTATCATAACAGAAATATTGAGTCACGTGGGAAAACTGACGTCATCATACGCACGCACCGAAAATATGGTGTTGCATGATTACAGATTTAAATTTATTATTTCTTCTAACCGTTAACAAATTTTCACAGGCAAATTTTACGAAATAGGAAACACCCGCTTCTGTTTAACTATTTTGCTCAGACATGTTTTCTCTTTAAATTCGGTTATCTCAGATTTTCTTACAATTCTCGCTGAATTCAATACCAAAATCGTCGTAAACTCTAGGCAGCCCCGGTAAGTTAATGTTGTAGCCTTCTTCAGCGAAGGGGTTACTCAAGGTATCGAGAATATTCGGCCCCTAGATTTATCCGGTCCCAGTTCTAGTTAGCAATTCAGCAGACAAATCGGTCCCTTTGACAATTCGGCCCTCAGACTTATCGATCCGTATTATGATGGTTGTGTTTGTTATATCTCAGAAATGTATATTCATACTAATAATATCTATATTTAATTGAATAATGTATTCTCTATTTTAATCATATCAGTTATAACTGTTTACTTACTCACATAAAGCGCATACACCCGCACAGGTGAACATTCACAGCTATACACTAAAATGTTCAAATTGAATTATCTCTGTTTAATAGAACTAAAGGAAGTTTAATGTTATTTATAGCTTACGTCTAACTTGGCTTCAAATTTTAAACACTTTTTTACTTTATTTTTGACATGAAAATGACATTTAAACAAAACAAACACAATATAAACAAGCAAAGGGAAGAAACGAAACCATTTGCAGTTCACCATTGCCAACATTGGTTTAAATTATACAGAATTTAAGGGGAGGGGGGAGGGTTACGGGTGAAAGAAAGTCGTTTAGGTAGGATATTTTAGTCAAAATTTTAATTTTTGTAAACCTTGATCGTTACTCTTTAGATAAGGATAGTTATTAAAAAAAAAACTTTTTTGTTATAAACATTGCCGAGGATACTAAAAAGTGGCCGATTTTTTACGTACATTTGAGCTAGGCAAATTGACATTTTATACGTTGTTTATTTCCGTTTATTTAGTTACCTTACAATCGTCCATTTTGATTTAAACTTACACGTTATATGAGTTTCGAACCCAGGATTATTGATGTGAAGTTCAATTTTTATAAGTTTTGTACAACGTGAGATTAAATAAAACAACAACACCAAAGTGACCGGAATTACGTTCATGACCAGTACATGGAAACAAAAAATGTTTGTCATTTAATGACAACGATACAAAAACGCTTTAAATCATTATTAGGATAAAGTTTAATACTAACACTATGAATCAAATTCGTACCTGTTCAGCTCGTCTGCAATTCTTTGCCAGATTTTGTTCCGTGATTCGGCAGCCACCCCCTTAAGGCAGCCAAACAAGGCCTCTTCGTGCTCCAAGACGAGGTCGATCAATGTGGACTACTAAAGTGCTGTCCACTTGATCTTCCCCGTCTTGGAACATTCGCCGCAGTCACTTTCAGACATTTTGACAGCAGAAGTAAACACAATGGGCCGCTTAGAACACGATACGTAAATATTGATCACCGAAATTGTCGCTTAGGTATTTAACAATTCATGCTCAACAATCGTCTCGACCGAGACCGATCTCAAAATGTTTTTTAACCTCAAACTGAGCCAGAATCTAAGCTGAGCATGGAGATTGAGCATTGAGTTGAGTTTTTAGCTGAGATTACTAAAAGTTTTATAACCTCGGGCCCTGGATCTACAACAACAACTACTACTGCTAATAAAACTACTACTACTACTACTACTACTACTACTACTACTACTAAGTACTACAACTACTGCTACTACCAGGGGCGTAGCTTGGGTTCAAAACATGTATAGGCACAATAGGCGGAATCTACAAAATGACGCTGCACGCGATAATTTGGGCCAGGAGTGTTTATATTCGTATGTGGCTACAAACAACTAATTTCAGCTGAACCCCGATTCTACAAAATAATTGTAAAATAAACGTGTGTTTCATGAAATTTAGTTCATATTGACGTAATCGACTCGTTAAACTATGAAATATCAACACAACCAAGAAAGATCCCCTCACCCCCAACCCCCCTCTTGTTTTTATTGCATTTTTGGCATATTTAAATTTTTCATCTCTGGAAAGAATTTATAGGCACGTGCCTATAGAGCCTAAGGAAGCTACGCCCCAGACTACTACTACTTGTACTACTACTACTAATACTACTGCTACTACTACTACTACTTCTACTATTGCTACTACTACTACTTCTACTACTACTATAACTACTGCTGCTGCTGCGACTACTACTACTACTTCTACTACTACTGCTACTACTACTACTACTGCTACTGCTTCTACTAATTCAGCTTCTACTACTACTATTACTACTACACTACCCCTTCTACAAATACTTCCACCACCACTACTACTAACTACTACTTTTACTACGACTACTCCTACTACTACTACTACTACTACTACTACTGCTACTACTACTACTACTACAATAATAATAAAAAATAATAATGAAGATGCTGATGTAGTAGTACAGTGGAGTGACGGTATGCAGGTCTTTATTTCACCATTTTCGGAATATGACCTGTACCCATGAAGTTGGGAATTTTATCGTAAATTCACCTAAAACTTGGAAAAATTATAAATGTTTGAATAATTATAGATAAACTAAATAAACTATAATGTTCTGAACAAAAAACAAACAGTAAAACAGTTATTACAAATTCAGCAGTCTTTATTTCTACACTGAGCACCTCTCATTTCCAAATATCTGAAAGTCAAATCATCAAATTGGAATTTTGGGACTGGAGTTTTTGAAAAAAGATACTTTTTTTGCCATTGGGAATATGACCCAATAGCGGCTATAAAATTGGCCAAAAAAGCCCTGATGTGACTGCGAACGCTGGAGAAGAAGTACATTGCAGTAGTACGGTCAGTAGGGGTAAATGGCTACTAAAACGATTATTCTATAACTTGATGCATTAGCACCGACCTGTGCCAGTTACTACATGTATATAATTATGTTTACTTATACATTATATGGCATTGAACATTGCTGTCACCTACAGGTGGGTATTATTTCGCTCGATAACTACTAAGAAACCTTTTATTACTGCGTCTTCCTGTTTCCGACTCGGCATAAAGAGTGTCAGTTTATTTTTATCAACATCAAAATCATATTTAAGCTATGTGAACAGCTCCGACCGTAATATAGGATAAATAGTATCAAATACCATATTGTCGCGCTATTAACTATTTAAACCAGTATGCATAATTATATAAATGGTACACTTTACCATGGAAGTGTCGAAATAATGTCCTAAACCTGAAACCTTGGAATGTTGTTATTGGATAAATATGTGTATTTTAACACTTTTGCATATACTAGTATTTATGATTCACATGTAATTTATGTCACGTTTACAAACATCAGTTGTGATATGCTACTTGTGCATGCATCTCTAACTTTCTGGGATAGGTCAATTGCAATAATTTAGATGTATATAATGTCGCCTCTTTTATATGCATACTGTGGGAAAATACAATTTGATAGACTACATGTATACATAAGTAGATAAAGTAAGTACAAACATACTGTAGTGCGCTTTAACATTGATAGACTACATGTATACATAAGTAGATAAAGTAAGTACAAACATACTGTAGTGCGCTTTAACATTGATAGACTACATGTATACATAAGTAGATAAAGTAAGTACAAACATACTGTAGTGCGCTTTAACATTGATAGACTACATGTATACATAAGTAGATAAAGTAAGTACAAACATACTGTAGTGCGCTTTAACATTGATAGACTACATGTATACATAAGTAGATAAAGTAAGTACAAACATACTGTAGTGCGCTTTAACATTGATAGACTACATGTATACATAAGTAGATAAAGTAAGTACAAACATACTGTAGTGCGCTTTAACATGCATACGTTTATAATTCGGAACATTATATACTGTGTTCATTTACGTTCATAGCAGTCGTCCGTACACGTTTGTATTAGTCTTACTATAGTGGTAGGTGAACTTCTTTAAAGCATATTTAGTTATATATGAGTACATTAAAGCATATTTAGTTATATATGAGTACATTAAAGCAAATTTAGTTATATATGATTACATTAAAGCATATTTAGTTATATATGAGTACATTAAAGCATATTTAGTTATATATGAGTAGTGCGGACTGTACGTATACATGTATCGTTCCATGTGCTGTAGTATCTGACTCTCTGGCTTCAACGTTTGGAACTGTATGAACGACAGTCAGTAGAAATAAAAAATATCAGATCTCATTATCTCCAACTGCTCAGGCTGTAATTGTAGATTTGATTCTGTAACACGTTGGTGAAAATTGTTTCTTTCCGTTGTTTAAACGTATTCCTTTTAATATATCAACAGATACAGAAGCTATTTCGTGAATTCCAGTAAACGGCGAAACGATGATCACAGACGGTGTTGATTTTCTGTCGAACGAGATAGCCTCAGGTCTCACACTCCGAGACGATGATGATGGGAGGACTTCGGAGGACTCCCGCGATCGTCTTGACAGCAATGAACCGATGTCCACGGACGGGAAGATAAGTCTCATGTCCTCTGACAGCGACTTTAGCGCCCGCGGTCCGCAGAGACCAGAATCGAGACACACGAATAGAGATTCTCATCCATATGCGTATGGCCCAGCCACACGTAATGGAGCGAACGCGGTGATGACCGGTAACAATAACCAGGGAATCTTATCGAATGCATTTTCGCCTCAAATTGACTTCCTTAATTCAACAATGTTTGATATTGATTTTGGCAATGGACAAAACCAAGAGACATCAATAGCTGACAAGTTAATTGAAGACTCATGTAACAACCAGTACCCTGTCCGCGAGCCATATCCGGATCATTATCCGCGCAACCACGTCGATGATACTAGGATGTACGATACTGCCATGTCTACTATTTATGCGCCTATTGAGCTGTCACCGGAACCCCCGCAATCGTCGCCTTCTTCTGGATACGTTTCTAGTCAGGATCAAAGTCGGTGTGAATCAGCATCGATGCCCTCCGCAGATTATTTGGACGATATTGTAGGTTTGCTTGAAGACTACCAAACACCGGACGTCGAGAACAACTCGTCGCTTATACCTCAAACGACCAATTTGCAAAACTGTGTCGAGGGAAACACGGGTGCCGCTTTATTTTCGACAGTGTCTGCTAACACGACACACGGACTGGAATGGCCCCGGGTAAATGCCTTTACGCAGCGTCCACCAACATACTTTGGGCAAAACAACGGGGCAAACAGGAACAGTTCATTGGACAAATCCAACGTCATTCAAACAGGTCAGTTACCAGGTATGTCATTCAGTAAAACTAACACGACCATGCCTCAAAGTGTGCCAGGGTATTTCCCAAATCCGAAAGAGAATCGACTTATACAACCACAGCCCAAAGTGACAGTATCCTGTTCACGATCAGCGGTAAATGGGACTGAACAGGCCTTTCACCAGCGCACTCAGTTGGCTATGAACATGGCGACACCGACAGACATGGTGTTTTTTCCCCCTACGTCACAAGAAAGCTATAATCAAACGAATCCCCATGTTCTTGCCAATTTATTGGAGGTGGATTCACAAGCATCTAGACCTGCGTTGAATGGAACTAAAGGGATGGGCATAGTAAATGTACCATTGACACACCTGCAACAACCCACTTCTAACCAGACATCCGGTCAGATGGTCAATGTACAAAAATATCAACAACAGCAACGTTTTAAAGCAACGCCCGGTCAGACGGCCAATACACATCTGTCATATCCGCAAGCGCTCATTTCTAACGGAACATCCGGTCCGATTGCCAATCCACAACAGTATCAGCAACTACCACCTTTTAACGGAACATTTGATCAGATGGTGAATGCACCACTGTCATATCCGCAAACGCTAACTTCTAACGAAACACCCGGTCAAGTGGCCAATGCTCAATTGCCACATCAGCAAGCAATTCTTTATAACCGGACATCCGGTCAGGCGAACGTCAAGACGCAGGTGTTTTCAGTTAATCAGGGCAGCACACCTGGAGGGCCAAACGATACATACCCACTAAAGGCGTGTGCGATGACTCAACTGGTCGGTGCACAAATAATGCAACTGACGCCCAATATGGGACAGTCTAATCAGCCTGGAGGTGTTGTAGCCCATCTGAACAGCGGCCAGCCCGTGCCGGGAATGTCGCAAGTAATTATACACCATACGTTTGGAAGGGAATCAGTAGCTTGCATGCCAATAGGCCCAGCTACAAGCCAGGTCTCAGCTGTTGCGCAGTCGTCGCCAGTAAATTCACAGGCCAATTGCGCCTTCCCGGTCAATCCAAATCGCTATGCAATGCTTCCCAACAGTAACAACCACAACCAAGGAACGCATTCGGATGCGCAGTCGATAGTCAATGGTTGTCCTCAGGTGCAAGTGTTTCCGTTAGCCGCTACGAATTCCCAAGCTGGACAGAGATTATTGCTGCCTAAACACGTCGATATACTATGTTCCCAACCGTCCAGCGTTTCTGTGCAGTCTCAGCAAAGTCGCAAAAAACGTGGTGTTAACATGAAAAGTAAGTAAACGATTGAAACTGTTTTCAAATTAACGCGACATCCTTGTTTGTTCTAGTACATTATGTCCAGATTATGTTTGTTTAAAATGAGTTGTCACCTGATTCACTGATGGGCGGCCTAGTGAAATTACGTGAATGGTAGAAAGTTCATTAACATCAAAATACCAAATATATTCGCGAGTAAATTACTAGTAAATTGTATAACCGTTAGAAAGTTTTACATAAACTTGTATAGGTGATTTCTTAGGGCAACGGTCGTCTGAAGCAGACGTTGCACTGATTCAGAACATAACTGAAAGAGACGAAAATGGTGATACGCGCCTTCACATCGCTGCTTGCAAGTATGATCCGTACTATATAAAAGCTTTATTGAACCGGTTGGAAAAGGAGGGTCAGTTGAAAATGATGATGGACTGTAGAAACAATAAACACCAAACGCCACTTTATCTGGCAGTGTGTAGCAATTTACCAGGCATCGTGAGCATACTGGTTGAAAAAGGAGCAGATCCAGACGTCTTGGCATTTGTAAGTAAAGTATAAACCTAGAGGCTTTTTTTTAAATAATCAAAACGCTTGATAAAGCTGCTTTTACTGTTAATACCACAAACAGTAGCGTGCATTTTTAGTACTAAATGTGTGTATGAGTATTTTCCTGAAAGTGGCGACCTGCTTATAAGTGTCTTTAGTGCTGTCATAGCTTAAGATCCGTAAATCTTGCCCATGCAAGTGCATAATCCAATATATATACATGCACGTGCATTAATGTCAATTTAGTCAAGTTCTGATTTCGCAGTTACGTTAATAAAAACAAATTACACTAAGTACTAGTAAATAAACAATGTTTATGTTCCCCAACAAATCCAAGAGCTGCATAAATATGACTAAAAATAAATTCATGCATGTGTATGTATTATATATGGGATACGACATCTTTAATGAATCAAAGTTTTTTGTGGGCAATCAGTTGCATCGCGCATGTATATAAAGCAAATATAGATGCATATTGGAAAAAAACGCACGATAATGAATCAGTGATCACTTCTAATTAATTGTTGCCATTAACACATCGTAAGATCGATAAATATTTAAGAAATAATCATAGTTTTGATTTGGAGTTGTTTGTCGGCTAAAAAACAACGACTTGGAGTTCTAGTGTTAGCGCATAAAAACGACACCCCGTAGTGTAGTAGCCGATAAAAACGACACCTCGTAGTGTAGTAGCCGATAAAAACGACACCTCGTAGTGTAGTAGCCGATAAAAACGACACCTCGTAGTGTAGAAGCCGATAAAAACGACACCTCGTAGTTTAGTAGCCGATAAAAACGACACCTCGTTGCGTAGTAGCCAATAAAAACGACACCTCGTAGTGTAGTAGCCGATAAAAACGACACCTCGTAGTGATAAAAACGACACCTCGTAGTGTAGTAGCCGATAAAAACGACACCTCGTTGCGTAGTAACGACACCTCGTAGTGTAGTAGCCAATAAAAACGACACCTCGTAGTGTAGTAGCCAATAAAAACGACACCTCGTAGTGTAGTAGCCGATAAAAACGACACCTCGTAGCGTAGTAGCCGATAAAAACGACACCTTGTTGTTTAGTAGTCGATTCGAACGACTCCTCGTTGTTTTAGCCCATAAAAAAGACACCTCGTAGTTTAGTAGCCGATAAAAACGACACCTCGTTGCGTAGTAGCCAATAAAAACGACACCTCGTAGTGTAGTAGCCGATAAAAACGACACCTCGTAGTGTAGTAGCCGATAAAAACGACACCTCGTAGTGTAGAAGCCGATAAAAAACGACACCTCGTAGTTTAGTAGCCGATAAAAACGACACCTCGTTGCGTAGTAGCCAATAAAAACGACACCTCGTAGTGTAGTAGCCGATAAAAACGACACCTCGTAGTGATAAAAACGACACCTCGTAGTGTAGTAGCCGATAAAAACGACACCTCGTTGCGTAGTAACGACACCTCGTAGTGTAGTAGCCAATAAAAACGACACCTCGTAGTGTAGTAGCCAATAAAAACGACACCTCGTAGTGTAGTAGCCGATAAAAACGACACCTCGTAGCGTAGTAGCCGATAAAAACGACACCTTGTTGTTTAGTAGTCGATTCGAACGACTCCTCGTTGTTTTAGCCCATAAAAAAGACACCTCGTAGTGTAGTAGCCGATAAAAACGACACCTCGTAGTTTAGTAGCCGATAAAAACGACACCTCGTAGTTTAGTAGCCGATAAAAACGACACCTCGTAGTTTTGTAGCCGATAAAAACGACACCTCGTAGTTGAGAAGCCAATAAAAACGACACCTCGTAGTTTAGTAACCGATAAAAACGACACATCGTAGTGTAGACGCCGATAAAAACGACACCTCGTAGTGTAGTAGCGGATAAAAACGACACCTCGTAGTTTAGAAGCCGATTAAAACGATAATGAGAAACTTATTTCGATTCTAACTTTACCTTGCAACCTATTCTGTAATTCCAACATTGTCCGGTTACGGAACTATTTTTCTATTTTTTGGGGTTATATTTTGGAGATTTGACTACGGTAAATTTTGTTCTTTGTCTATAAAAAAAACTCTGAGCGTGTCATGTTAGAATATCTGTTTTAGCAACTGCCTGAATTAAAAATAATTGCAGAATCAAATTTCGAACGGTCCTAAGGAGTCTAAGTCGGCCATCCACGTTGCGTCGATGAACAAGAAAGAATTGGACTACAGACGCGCGTTGACTGAGTTACTGAAGTCACCACAGTTGCACATAAACAATACAAATAGCTATGGTAAGTTATGACATACAACTTTCATCAATTGCAACATTGACGCATGGAATGTTATTCTGCTATCAAAATAACAGAAGAACAAGGAATAATGACTTGTTGATTGTAACATAAAACGTGCGTATTGTAAAGTACTAATTCTGCGAACACAAAAACACGGTTTATAACAGATAAAACCTACTCCACTATTTACCAAGTTAATAAATTTGCACCTGTCCGTCGGTTGGTCGGTATGCCGGTCGGTCGGTCGAACTGTCCGTAGACCATTTCGTTTCCGCACGATATCCAGAGAACGCTTTGACCTACGATGATAAAAGTTGGTATTCTGGTTACTTGAGGTCAAAGGTCAAGGGAACCGTTGCTTAAAATAGAAAAACGGTTTCCGCTCACTAACTTGAGAACGCATCAAGATATTAAAATGAAACTTTATACATAGATACTTAATATCGAGACTTCGCTTGGAATTGCATATGGGGTGAGTCGGGTCAAGGTCAACTTCACCGTTACTAAACATAGAAAAACGATCTCCGCTCAATAACTTGAGAACGCATAGAGATATTTTAATGAAACTTCATTCATAGATACCTTATATTGAGACCTGGCTTGGGATTGCATATGAGGTGGGTGGGGTCACGGTCACCGTTACTAAAATAGTAAAACGGTATATACTCAATAACTTGAGAACGCATCGATATATTTTAATAAAACTTCATACATAAATTTATACATTGTATTGAGACCTCGCTTGGGATTGCATATGGGGTGGGTGGGGTCAAGGTCACCGTTACTAAAATAGAAAAACTGTTTCCGCTCAATAACTTGAGAACGTATTGATATATTTTAATAAAACTTAATACATAGATACCTTATATAAAGACCTCGCTTGAGATTGCATATGGGGTCGATGGGGTCAAGGTCAAGTTCACTGTTACTACAAAAAAACGGTTTCCGCTCAATAACTCGATAATGCATTGAGATAGTTTAATGAAACGAAGTAGATAACTTATATCGAGACCTCGCCTGGGATTGCATATAGGGTGGACGGGGTCAAGGTCGAGGCCACCGTTACTTAAAATAAAAAATGGTTTCCGCTAAATAGCTTGAGAACACTAAGAGATATTTTAATGAAAATGCATACATTGATATCTTATATCTAGACCTTGATTGGGATTGCATATGGGGTGGGTCGGGTCAGGATCACCGTTACTAAAAACAAACAGTTTACGCTCAGTAGCTTGAGAAGACATTAAGATTTTTAATGAATCGTAATAAATGGATACGTGATATCGAGACCTCGCTTGGGATTGCATATGGGGTTGGTGGGGTCAAGGTCAAGTACACCATTGCTAAAATTGTATTGATGTGCGGACTTTAATGCATTTCGTTCGACAAATTTGGTTTTCGTGGAATTTTCATATTTCCCGTTTTAGAAAAAAAAATCCAGCACAAGAAAAGTCCAGCGCGCTGTCCTCCGACAGCTCTGGTTAGCATGCCTACGCACGTAGTGCTCGGTGAGCCATCGGTATAGGGAACCGTCGTCCGTGTTCCGTCAACAATTTGTTTCGTTCTCACACTGGAGCTAGACTTTTTTGACTTTTTATCCAATTTTAATAAAACCTGCACAGTTTGTGTATGACCATACAATATCGCAGAGGATTGTTATTGGGCCTGATCACACCAGTTACACTAGATTTATTGCCCCTTTTTCATCCAATCTTTAACCAAACTTTCAGAGTTTGTGTATGGCTATCGGATCTAAGCAGATGTAAACAATGGGCCAGATCGTCTTTCAAACACCGGAGTTATTGCCCATTGTTCATGAAAAAATATGCAAAACTGGACATTATTCAGGATAGAGACTTCATTTTTTATCTTTGTTTATGAAAACAATATGCAAAAATGGACATTATTCATGATAGAGACTTCATATTTCATCCAATCTTCACCAATCTTGCACAGTTTTTCGAATACCATAAGATTGAAGGTGAAGTCGAATATTAGCAAAATCGTGTCAGAAACACCTGATTTATAGCCGTTTGTTTGTGAAAATAATATACAAAAATGGACATTGTTTAAGATAGAGACTTCTTTTTTAATCCAATCTTCACCAATTGTGCACAGTTTGTCTTTGAACGTAATCTTATAGATGAATTCGAATATAAGCATGATTGGGCCAGAGGCACCGGAGTTATTGCCCATTTATTGTGATAAAACAATCAACAAGTTGTCATCAAATTTTTTTATTCCAATGTTGACCAAACTTAAACGGATTCCGTATGGCCATAAAAATTGGTTGATAAAATTTGATTTCCAACAATTGCAAACCTTGCATGCAGGTATTTGTACATGCACCATTGATGCCTTTAGAGTCTGCATTCACATATATCATTATTGGACAGAAAATTATCAAAGAAAAAGCAAAACTTGACCTTATAGACAGCTTTAGAGCACAGCCATCGCAATTACGCATTGCAACTAGTTCTCCAAAACTGTCTGTGCATCTTACAGACATAATTGCCATGTCACTGACTTAATGAAAAACGGTCAGGTAGGAATATCGAGAAAAATGATTTGAGAACCATTGCCGAAAACTCCGCACATCCACTACCCAACTCGCACTTTAGTTAGCCCGTTCACGAACCTATGTTTTAAATCAAATTGATCCTATCCCCCTTTGCATATTGTTCAGATACCTCAATTTTCAAACCTGTCACAACAGTAAAGTCTTCATTTGTACCAGTTCTTAGGTGAGCGCTTCGGGCCGTCATGGCCCTCTTGCTTTTATAGTTATGGGACTTCTAAGATTCCTGAAAAAAGTATTTAGTGCACAATTCTTGTATGGTCTGTTTCTACGCAATTACTGGTCAGAATTCAATGAAACTTTATGGAAAGCTTTATTAAAAACATGATGTGTGCATTGAACCAGGACGTTCCGCTTCAATGATTTTCCAAAGAGTTATTGGACTTTAAATTGTCTTTGAAGAACATAGTGCACAATTCTTGTCTGGGCTATTTCTTCGCAACAACTAGCCAGAATACAGTAAAACTGTGTTATGCTTCATTATTATCTGGAAGTGTGCACATTACTCGGACGTTCCGTTGCAGTGATTTTGTTTGGAGCTATGGGACTTAGAAGGTTGCTGAAATTGTGCTTTCTTATCTGGACTGTTTCACAGCAACTATTACGATAATTTTATGAAACTTTATGTGAAGATCCCAAGAGGAGGTGCGCATTATTATATAGTTATTTGCCCTTGAAGATTGCTGAAATTAGTGCACAATTCATTTTGGGCTGTTTCTCATCAACTAGTTTATTATATGCTGTATGTCTATGAAATTCAGTGATACTTGCTTGTATGGTGTCAAGCTCAATTATATTCTTACAGCACATGTATTTGGTCCTGCAGTTCTAGTGGTTTTTAGTTATTTTATCTACACTTCTGATTGCATTACCATTTATTGGCAAAGTGAATTGGGGAGCATCCATCAGTCACTGGTATCCTTTTTCATTTAGTCGTGACCAAACTTCCGCAGTGTGTGTAGAACCATAAGATATCAGCAGAAGCCAAACTTTGGCCTGTCTGGGCAATAAACACTGGAGTTATGACCCAATGTTTGAAGAAAACAATGCAATGTGTTATACTTTAAGCCTTATATGTCAGACTGAGTTACACTTGACGCCTGTGTATTTCAGGTCAGATTGCGTTACACTTAAATCCTCTTCATTTTAGGACAGACTGCTTCACACTTTAAGCCTTTTCTTTTCAGGGCAGACTGCGTTACACTTGAAACCCCCGCATTTCAGGTCGGATATCATTACACTTTAAGCCTCTGCATTTTAGGTAAGACTGCGTTACACTTTAAGCCAGTACATTGCAGGGCAGACTTCGTTACACTTGAAACCTTTGCATTTCAGGGCAGACTGCGTTACGCTTCAAGCCTCTACATTTCAGGTCAGACTGATTAACTCTTGAAGCCTCTGTTTGTGTGGTTGGACTATGTTATATTGAAGCCTCTATTTTTCAGGTCAGACTGCGTTACACTGCGCAATACAGGCCCAGTACGTAGACCCCGAGCATGTGAACAGCGAGCCCACTCTGCGTCTGCTGCTGGACGCCAAAGCCGACATCAGATTACGGGTAGGTGACGTTGGTTCCAATTAACTTGAAATCCTGCGAATTGCGATGGTAATCCGAAGTTGTTTTTGTACCTCGAACATTTATTTCAGTTGCTCAGGTGGATATACACTGTTCTTTAACATGTACACATGAGTTTCTCTTTTTGACCGTTATGTTAATATAAATCCACATCGTAAAATTTCCTTTTTTTATAAACGTTAACATTCAAGTTTTAAATCGAATTTGGGCAAGATGTATAGATACTCCAAGTTTACATCGTCATTTATTATCGCTTTTGATTGTTGTTTAGGACATGGACGGGTTGACACCACTGATGTATGCCGTGAAGAAAAAGCAGGTTAAGCTGGTGAAATTCCTGATCAACTATTTCGGCGGGAAGGGTGGGATAGCCGAGGAGATCGTGAAGGACAAGGACTGTAATAACATAACTTCAATGGACATTGCAGCGAAAATGGAAGACACCATTGGCACCGAAATATGGAATATATTGAGCAATGCCTGTATCCAGTAGATGGAAAAATATTGATGTTTTTATTGTAATGAATTATTTGTTATTGTGTTTGGATTTTAGTTATGATATTGTACATGTAGATCTTAAATACAAAGTACATGTATATATTGCTGTGTTTATATGTTTATATTTACATGTAATTATTTACTGCAGTTTTGTATACTATCTTCTTTTTACACGCTCAAAGTCGTCTTTGCTAATTATTCTTAAAGTTCTATTGATAATTATATAATAATATATACTAAAGCTGTGCATTTAATTTTTTTGCCCACACCACAGACCCCCCCCCCCCTCCCCCTCTTACCCCCACATGTATATCCATCATGAGAGAATGTTTCCGAGGCAAGAACGACGTCGGAGGGTCAAAGTTCACACTTAAAGGTCAAATAGAAGAATGAAATTGTTGTAGGAAGCATAATTTTTTTCAACATGGAATGATGTTATAATAACATGTCTGGAGTGATTTCATTATAAGACACACTCGATAACCAGGTCTGTAGCTGAAAGTTCAAGGTAAAAAAAAATGTACTCTTCTTTTTGCATTTCATGCCCGTTTTCCGCATATGCAGGTTTTTTTTATCAGTCATAACATTGTTCTGTGTCAAAGCACCAAAACTGCAAACCTCTTTATCTGTGTCAATGTCGTATATGGGGGTATTGATACCTTTGGCGATAGCTCTAGTTGTCACGTGAGCTCGTGCTACACAATTGGTACTTTATACATTTGGTAAATATACTGTAAGAAAACAGTTCAACATAAATTTTATCTGGATATATAGAACACTGTTACTTTCTGTGAAACAATATTATACTTGCATTATTTATATATTATTTTACATTCTTGTTTATAAAACATTTGTTATTTTATTGCGATATCGTTTGTACAGTATGCTCCAAAATCGTTAATAACAAACGATTGTGTGAATCACTTACACACAGCTATCGGTTCGCTAAACATTACGACCTATTAGTTGTATAACTATGTTCACTGGTGGTGCGCAACCTATCGTTGGTATCTAAATAAATATTATGTTTTAATATTTGTATTCAAATTTAGTAAAGAAGTGAAAATTCTCAGATTTAATTGTTGTCGGGTGGCAAAAAGACAAATCCGTGGTCGATTTTTTGGCGTGTGAACGCATAATAGACTTACATACGGGTACCTTAAATATTGTGCAATATACATTAATAAACATAGGTTAAACATCACAGGAATACTTATTTGGGACATTAAATTGAAGCAACGTGCCTGAAAATCGGCATTGTTCGCAACGAATACGCACATGTTAAATAAAAAAAATATGACAATGTTTTCGTTCACAGCACTAAGAATAGTTGCTGCTAGAAAAGTCATCATGCTCTGTACGGTGTCGTCCGTTAAATGCAAGTTGAAACTTTTTTTTTACATGAAATCAAACAAAAAGCGTGGCAAATGTATATACAATGCACGTTTATTATATTCGACATTTATGTTTAATCCCGTATGCCTTTATTTTTGGAAAATAAATGTTTAATGGATCCGCCGCTGAACATTAAAAAAATCCACTTTCCATGCACATATCAGGGTCCGTATTCCAGAAACATCTTAAGTGAAATCTTCTCCTAAGCCTGAAAACTGACATTTTTCTTTAGCATTTTATTCCATTTTTACATTCTGCTAAGTGTTCACTAATTATCGTCTTGTTATTGACTACTATTTACTTCACTGTAATGTGATATACTAATTTAAATGTAGTTTTAATAATATTACCTTACCCAAATCGGAACTTAATTGAAAATATTTTGAGATAAACTTAAGATGTTTCTGGAATATGACCCCAGCCCAATTGCAATGCTGAAAAGTGCGACCTATACGTAATCTGTGAGAAGTGCACTCAAAAATAAATTTCAAATAACATACAGCCATAAGTATTACGGTAAAATTGAATCTTACTTCAATGCTGCACTTTTTGGGGGGAATTAATTTAATATGTGTGTTTTTTTGTTCCCATAGATTTGTTCGTGGACAGTAAGATGGTGATGTGTGTTTTTTACCCCGCCCGACACCTTTGCCAAAAATCCGTTAATTGAAACGATCTATGAAATAAATCATGGCCTAGCACATGTGTATAGAAATCTGAATGTAAGTTATCACCGCAACCTCTTCGATAAAAGAAAACCAACCGTGTTGTTAGTCACGAGTACGCGGCTGAATCCACATGATTTTCACACACAAAATATGAATGTCTACACATGCATAGCTCTGGACCAAATACGTACATTTAAACCGGATCGTTTCTATATTAAATAGGCCTAACCCTTAATACCCTCAACACCGCACTAAATATACAAAAAACACGAGCCGGCGTATTTACAGTGTAAATATTTATGATTTTATGTCCATACTTATATTCGAGCCAAGTATAAGTATACATATATCAACACAAACCTTTTTAAGATGAAAGGTTGTCTGAAGGAAAATATACAGAAGAGCTTGAAGAGACTACATAATTTCAAGAAATAAATTATATGAGGCGTGCCGTCACATGGTTGGGGGAAACCTGGGCTAAATGCATCTGCATTAGCTAGTCCAGTACGACACTTTCCGCTTTTATGGTAATTTCTGTTGTAAGGAAGTCTCTTCTAAACATAAATCCACTGTAGGCGGAAAGTGCCGTCCCGGATCAGCCTGTGCGGACTGCATAGTATAATCCAGGCCGACACTTTACGCAGATGCATTAAGCCCGGGTTTCCCAAGACACGCCGCATATGGTTTTCATTTCGGCTGTGTTGGGATAATTATAACATAGTCTTGACATATTAAAAATATTATTAATTTAAATATACTCTATCAATTTAAGTCAAATAATTTTAATAACCTTACACAGTTGCAGACATAATTATGGACATTGACTTCAGTGTAACTGTGCAGTTCGCTGGCAAGAAGGACAAAAAATTAGACTTGTTAATCGATGGCTTGTTTGTTTAATGTTTCAGCTCTGAGTGAAATGTTCAAAGTACCTGGGTTTTTTGTCCATTAGTTTTCCTACAAATGTAGATCTTCAGTACTTAACAAAGTATCTAAGAATGCTTAAAATACACCAATTTCATCAATATTTTCGAAATTTCCTATTGTAGGGTGGGGTTTGAGGTGGCTGCATAACCGAAACAATATTATGAATCCACATGAATATAGGGCTAGCTACGTCCCTGAGTGGTTGACTTAAATTAATATTGGTGCGACATGTGATTTTAATAACATCGTCAGCCAACTGTTGCGGTGCTTTCCCTTAATACGAGGGGAGACCACTGTGCGGACTATACAGGTTACAGTATACTAAATATTTCAGGTGTGCAATACTCTCTAAATAAATCAACACCATTTATTTGAAGACACAATTTTCTGTATAGTCACTTGCCATGACTTTATTTTTGAATATTTCTTTGTACGTGTGGTAGGAAAAACATTGTTGTGTACTAAAAATTCACTGTTTCGCTTGAAGGTTGGAGACTACATGACGAGACTTTGACAGTTGGCAGTATACCTTCAACTGGAGAGTATCCGGTAAAAAGATGGCCGTAAAACAGTGAACTTTGATTCGCGTCGAGTTCTTTCTTACATATCACATGACCTATCTTTTTTATTGTCTAAATCAATTCGGCTCGGAATGCTCTTTAAGAAAAGGTATGGTTATGAGGGTCTCTACGCGCAAAATGTTGAGTTTATTTTTTGTTGAATTTATTGCTTTTACATTGAATTTGTTAAGGAAATCTTTTAGTATATTGTGACCTAAACTGACTTTGGGTTAAAATAAAATATCGTCTGCAAGTGCAAAATATGGATGAGAAAGCAGATTTTTGGTCATTTCTGAGCAAAAGAGTAGAAAATATGTGCATTAAATGCATCAATTCAGATTGTTTGATCTGGAATGGTTGTATTTCAAATAGTTCCTTACCCTATTATGGCCGAATGAGGGCTAAATTGCCTTCGGACATAAAATCAGAGACATACTTGGTTCACCGTGTAGCGTTAATGTGCTACATGAAGTCAGAATTGAACGCCAGGGACTCTGTGAGCCACTTATGCAACAATAGCTTGTGTGTTAAGCCTGAACATGTAAACATAGAGCCCCATTCCACCAACATGGAACGGCGGACATGTTTACAGTTCGGACAGTGCAGCGGGCATGGAACTGAGCCAGCCTGCATATTTGGTAAAAACATGAATACAACAAGCTTTATCACTTCCTTTTATTCATAGAAATACACTTAAAATACATAAATGCATGTTTTTTTTCATTTTATATCTATTTCTATTGGGTATTTTTGCCTTTTTCAGGTAGAGGAACGCCTGATGCTGACGCGAGGGCCACTTGTTAGAGGTCTCTTATGCCAAAACAGGTAATAATAACAATTTATTATCAGGTACACAATCAACTAAGCATATTTATGATGCTTAAGGTGTGGAAGACTGTCATAATCAGGTTTGGGGTCACTCATGCCCTTGCCGTAGTGTAATTCCTCATGCAGTTTGTATCGATAATTCCGCGTCCTGGCACGTAAAGCTCGTGCTTTGTTGGTAGCGGATGTTTGCTTTCGGTTAAGGTCGTTGCGGTCCTCATATGCTATCTGCTTAATAATCTTTGACCCCTGGGTAAGGTTAGCATTTAGTTCAGTGGTTTTTGCAATTACAGAGTCAGCATAGCCATTGTTTAATTTGTGAACCTGCCCGTGAATTCGACCTACACAGTTGCGTGAGAAAGTCACAGTTTTAGGATTGACAGCTTGGTACGACCTGTTTACTGCTTCACTTTTTTGGGTTGTGGTTAAAAGTTTGGTAGCGTCAAGAGCAGCTGGACCTAAAACCATTTCAATGCATTTTTTAAGGACTTGTTGGTCACTGTCAACCATTTTAACCTTGACATTGTCTGGCATGAAATTCTTAGCTTGCCTATTTGTACCAGCACAGACATAACTGTACTTTGCACAATGAGTACCGCAGTAACCACTGAAGCATAGAACAATGGTTGCGATTACATCAACCATGACCTTTAGAACCTTGATGTCACCCTGGTGTTTATTGTGGGCAGCTTTAAGCTCAGCCATACACCTAGCTTTGACCGAGAGAGCGAACCGACTCCTGATATTAGACTTGGAATGACCCTTGAGCATGCCCTTTGAGAAAGGCGCTTTGTTGAGCTCGCGCTTCAGCGAGTTGCCTAGGTGCCTCAGATCCTTAAGATGACCCACATTGTGACCGTGAGAGTTACGAACACCTTGGAATGCCCTACTGTCCCCATCACAAGTGAAATTTGCTATTTTGATGTCCTTAGAGATCTGGTCACCTAACAACCTATTCCATTTGCCTTCATCACCTATTGGTTCCCTCTCTGAAACATTTGCAGAACAATGCCCCCTATGATTGGGGCACTGAACAGGTTTACCCTTATTCCTAAGCATTGATGCAGTCCTGCATAGTTTATTTGCTACTTGTACCACTACAATTTGCTTGTTTCTGGTATTGTTTTCACACATAGTGCTTATGGCAATAGTTCCGGCTTGAAAGGGTGTCGCGTCAGAGTTAAAAATTGGATTGTTGTAGCAAGTGTCCCCTTCAACATTTACCTTAGAGGGATCTTTTTGACCAATTTTGGCATTTTCAGCAACTAAGTTTTCTCTAATCTGGTACATGCTTCTCTCATTTAGGGATTTAAGGGCAGTATTGACCTTATTTGCTTGTTTTTGCATAGCAAGTGGAGAGGGAGCAATGATATTGGTTGTGTTGAGAATTCTGCGGGAACCTGTGTTCCCAATAGAAGTACTTGCAACACCTATTTGGAAGCCTACATTGATCTGAGCTGCCTTTCTGGCCCTGGTACTTGATGGAACCTCATTGTAAAGCTTATAATGCTTGCCTACATATCTGCATCTTGTACATTTTAACCTTTCCTCCCAGCCTAAGCCCCACTTTATGGAAGCACTGCCGTCAATTACCAAGTCGCCCCTACATTTATCACTTCTTAACCTATGCTTTCTATTTTCAGAGGACATCATAGACTGGAGTAGGGCGGGGACATAGACCTTGTTCGTAAGTAAGTCGGGATGGACTTTTGATGGAGCAGGAACCCGTAACAGGTCTACATAGCGAATCTTGTTCGCTCTCGGACGCAAGGGCTTAGCTGGGGTTTGAGAGCCGTCTACATCCCGAAAAGTAAGAACCTTGTCATTGTAAGCTACCCGTGCTTCAAAGGATGACCTTTCTAACCTTACATAGGTTGTGTTGGAATTTGACCTTCTTTCATAATTATGTTTTTTCCCCTTCACCGGACTAGTCCCACCTCGTTTAAAACCAACATTGAGCAACTTTTTCTTTTGCTTGGTTATGAACCCCATTTTGACCAGATTGCCACCTTAAAAAAAGTCAAAGTACTTATTTTGTGCCCAAAATATGCAATTTTGTATTCCCTTAAACCTCTAAATGTGAGCAGGCAATGCAAATTGACCACCTGCTGCAGTTTAAAGGCACTCATGACATTATATACTAGAATATATAATTGGTGGCCTGTAATTAAAGAGGCTGCGACAAACAAGGTGCTTTAAAGATTTTACACTTTATTGGTTTGAAACAAGCAATTACTGGAAGCTGATTGATTTCTACACTTCAAAGTATCTTTGATCTCCCATTTTGACTAATTTGTTAATTGTCTTGGATGAAATTGGAATTTTTTTTCTATAAAATTTACATTTTTGGGGTGATTTTTTTTAAAAAATACACAAAAAATACATTATCAAAATGGCTTAGAGTAAACATATCTAACAAAGTCATTCTCTCCTCACCCCACATAAGCCCCCCATACATGTTTGTTTGGTTTGTTTGGGTATTTTGTCACAAATATTGCAAATATCAGCTTTAATTGTTAGAGGGACATTTAAGCTTCAAGACGCTTGAAATCACCGGCTTCCGACCAAAATCACCTGTGTTTGAAAATATGAAATAAAATGGCCAAATGGACAGATATACAAGCCAAACTTAATATATTGGTGCAATATGCATGGGAAGATAATTATATGCAAGAAAAACTAATTTTAATGAGAACAAATTTCTCTTATAGGTTACAGTATACTAAATATTTCAGGTGTGCAATGCTATACTCTCTAAATAAATCAACACCATTTATTTGAAGACACAATTTTCTGTATAGTCACTTGCCATGACTTTATTTTTGAATATTTCTTTGTACGTGTGGTAGGAAAAACATTGTTGTGTACTAAAAATTCACTGTTTCGCTTGAAGGTTGGAGACTACATGACGAGACTTTGACAGTTGGCAGTATACCTTCAACTGGAGAGTATCCGGTAAAAAGATGGCCGTAAAACAGTGAACTTTGATTCGCGTCGAGTTCTTTCTTACATATCACATGACCTATCTTTTTTATTGTCTAAATCAATTCGGCTCGGAATGCTCTTTAAGAAAAGGTATGGTTATGAGGGTCTCTACGCGCAAAATGTTGAGTTTATTTTTTGTTGAATTTATTGCTTTTACATTGAATTTGTTAAGGAAATCTTTTAGTATATTGTGACCTACAGGCAATTCAATTAATACTTTCAGTTTCGGTACCATTGTCGAAGAGCGTTTAAAATGGGGATTTCTCGAACAAACAATGTGAGTATGATTATTAACACGTCAGTTTTAAATTCATGTACAACTTGAAACCGGAACCACGACTGACCAGATAATGGTTTAATCAATAAACTAACTGGGCGTATTGCCATGATATATTAATTAACGTTATTAAAGGGACTTGTTCACAGATTGTCAAAATGACATTTTCCCAACTTTTTGTCACAGATTCAAAAAATAAAAGAACACTGTACACCAGGGAGCGAAATGACACTAATGGCGTAGACTCATTATGAAAATACAGTTTCGTTTATGAATAGTGATCATTTGAAATTGATAAAATTATAAAGCGTTACAAACGCCAAACGATTGAATAATTTGGAATGTTTCTGTTGTTTCCGTTAAATTTTGTAACAACACGTGGATCACTTATATCAAGTATTAAACGCAGACTTCTTATAACAGTCCGGATGGCCGAGTGGTTACGGCGATAACCTTTTAATCCAAAGGGCACTGGTTCGAGCCCCGATAGGGACAAACTTTTTTCTTTTATTTCTCTTTTTTAATTCTATTCTTGTTATTATAATGGAGCTCTAGAGTTCCGATGTTTAAATCTAACAATTTAAGGCATTTAATGACACACTTCAAAAAATGTCCCAATCTGTGAACAAGTCCCTTTAACATATACTGCTTGAAATTCAAATTGAAAATGAATAGGTTTTATATTTAGAATCAATTCTACGTACTATACATGTATGTACGCCTACAATCTGCAATTATGAGGTTTATATTATATTTTATCCCTTATAGGTATCATATATACTTGTAATTGGTTTGAAGAAACTTAAACTGCCTAATTATCGGGCTTGTTTACATACGGATGATGTAAACTGTTTGGAAAACACGTCAGTGCTGTACATCGTTCATAGTATTTTTTCATTGACTACATTAAATGTTATGTTAAATAATCCTCTCTATAGGCTTTAATAAAAAGAAATATCCTTAAAACGATATCGTAAGTTTTTCTTCAAGGACAGCCGACGTTGTAGACAAATTCACACAATAACGGTTAAAGGGACTATGTCAACGAAAAAATGGCTTCCTATTGGACTATAACTCATTGTATATGATAGTAAAGCGCTATACTAGGACATGTGCATTAAATAAAATAAAAAATTATACACAATAAGATATTTGATAAAAACTTATTAGCAAAAAAGTCTGAAAATATTCAAACCCCAAGCGGGTTTCGAACTCACGACTTATACGAAGAAATGACAGTAGACAGCGCTTTAACCAACTGCGCTATCATGCTAGGTAAGGAAGTCTGTGTAAACTATGGTTATATAAAATGCTCCCAATTCTGACGTCAAAATGTAAACAGGAAAAGGGCCAAACAAACAAGACCAATATTGTAAATTGATTTTTATTTCAGAGTGCCTAAACTCTATTCACATTATATATACCCTGTTTTAACCGTTATTATATTCCGGTATTAATATCTAAATTCCAGATTTTTTAAAGGGGTCCTTGGGGCCGTTTTTGATGACATAGTCCCTTTAATGTGGACATTTTCTATATTGTTTACGCGCTCTTTTATTAACAATTTATCTAACCATGATTTTATTTATTTATTTATTCAGGAAAGTTCTGGATAATTGAGCATGTCATAGGTTAATTTTCCCTTTGCATATTTTATAACATGCTTCTTTCAAAATCTAAAACGACAAATTGATACGCCGTTTAGTAGTTTTATATGGACATTTTACTTTATGTTCTTGTGTCACCAGTCGACGTAATGAAGAGAAACGATGTGAAAGATTTACCGGACGTGTTCCAGTCTACTCTGAAGATCGGGGATGATGGAGACGCTCGATCCGCTACCGACCTGCCACAGTCTGCAGCAAGCAGCGACGCCCTCGCCTCCCTGGGTCCTGACATATGTGAACGTGGTCCCGTAAGAAGGAAGGATAAGCCAAAGTCAAACAGTTGTCCTTATAAACCAGCTTCTGTCCCAAACGCAGTTAATACTAATCCGAGCTTTCCCAGATTGACTATTTCGGATACCACACATTCAGTCAGCACAGCAGAGTGTGACAATGATTTCACAAATAATCCAACATTTAATGATATTTTTAACAAAGTTGACGATTTAGTCACCTTTGCTAAAAATGTTATAAGTTCCAATGACGAACAAAATCCCTTTCGTGATATGGAACAAGATCCTGACGACGAACCGTGTGAACCGAATGTAAAGCTAAAAGAACAACACAGTGATCTGAATCTTCCGAAAGTGAATGACAAGACCATCAGTACACATGTATGTCCATCGAGTCAACAAAAGAAAGAAAGCTGCAAATTGATAAGAGAGACATTAAAGGGACGTCCGTCCCTCACAGGTTTAGATTTAAAGGAAACTAGTAGTAACAGTTCAAGCTCTAGTCCAAATCAGTATACATCATCTACAAACAAACTTGCAAACGTTAATTTCGATATTCCCACTTCGACATATCCCACATCATTTACGCAAAATCAGCCGGCATTGCAATCGCAAATGAATCAACAGCCATTTGTTCGATCCAGCAACCCAACTACACATGGTGACGCACAACATCTTCAAAACAACCAGAATCTCTTCGCGAAACCGTCTGGTTCTCGTACCATGGAACAAGTATCAGTTCCCATACTAACAGGTGTTCCTTTGCAGCCGCCAATTCCACCCTACACTATCCCCTTCACGGCAATCCCAACATCACGGACCAATACTGCTGTCAGGCAGGTAAACACGCCAACTTTAGCAAGTGAACATTTGGCACCAAATGTTCAACCACCGTGTGTTCAAACCAGTAACTTTGTCCCTCCGGAAACTCCAGTCGCCTTGATCTTCAATGTAACAGTCTTGAACGTCTTAATGGCCCCTGCAGCTGCGCCTGTGACCCAGAGGCCTCTGCGACCGAAAGAGTCGATGCCGGTCCAGGATACTCTTAGCAGGCAAACCGCCCTGCGGACAGGCCCGACTCCCCTGCGCAAAGATCGAAAAAGTAAGCACGCACACACGTGAAGCAATCTACCTGTAATGTTTATGAACGCCGATATATATATTCGAAGTTGTTCATAATTTTGCTTCTTATAACTATGTGTGGTTTTTTGTAATAAATACTTCGGCATGACAAAATGTAGTACTAATCCGAATCAGACACTTTCTACGTTTTCACTACTTCTCGATTGCAAATAGACTGTATACCGCTTGGACCTTTAATTCTGAATTTTCTTTTGTCTAGAACAAAAAGCTGCCCAAGAAAATGTCGCCAGTATAACCGACTTAACAAGCATTAATAGCGATGGTGATTCGTGTCTTCATCTAGCCGCCTTACATAAGGTCGGTACATATTACATGACTGCCTTAGTGGACAGAATTTTAAAAGAGTGTCCATATCTACTCAACATGGAGAACAACCGAGGCCAGACTCCGCTTTATTTAGCGGTATACCTCAATCTCCATGACAATGTGAAGATTTTGGTTGAAAAAGGAGCCGACCCTAATATTTTAGTTACGGTAAGGTTAAGCAATATAAACAGTGACATGAAAGTTCAAGCAAAAATTGAAAAGGTTACATAAAACATTAGCGAATGATCGTGAAAAGTGTAGAATAGTATATACATGTTTTCTTGTAACTGCGCTATTGATTCATTTAAAATCCGTTCCAAAATACAATGTACCTTTCGTTTCAATTTTTGACCTTGTTCTATCCATTAAAACACCATTAGTAAATGTTCGCGTTGATTTAAATATCCAAGTTATACTCTAGACCACAGGCGTCAATGGTGTAGTGGAAAAAAAGGCCGCTATTCACGTGGCCTCCATGAATACGATGGGCGGTTCAGATGGCGACCATGGTGCAAACACGGGAGAAAGTAGTGGGGCGACGCTGGAGGGTCCTGAAGCGGAACGTGCTGGCGAAAGCTCGCGTGCAGGAGGCAGCCAAACGAAACGCAAATTCATGGACTACCCCAAGACACTGAAAGAGTTACTGAAGTCGTCGAAAATCGATGTTGATATCAAAAACAGTCTTGGTAAGATTTGCAAACGATATTAACCATCATATTGAAGATGGAATGCTTGCTAAATATATTATATCATAATGATATATATAGTTATTTAAAATTATGATCTTTATTAAATACTACGACTAGATTTTATTTCTGAGTAAAATTGACAATATCAGAAAAATATTGGTATACATGTAGCAGGTTAAATTGTGTTTGTATAGTAAATGATTTTCCTATTTACGTGTATTGTTCAATCTAATTATACAACTATATTATATTTCTGATGAAATTGACAATAGTCCGAAAAATATTAGTGTACGTGTAGCAGGTTAAATTGTGTTTGTATATAAATTAATTGATATTATTCAGTCTTATTATACAAAAGTCATATACATAATTATTATGCCCCCCTTCGAAGAAGTGGGGGTATCTTGCTTTTCCGCTCAATAACTTGAGAACGCATCGAGATAGTTTAATGAAACTTCATACATAGATACCGTATATCGAGACCTCGCTTGGGATTGCATATTAAAAAGGTTTCTTTAAATTGCACATATTCACAACTTGGCTGCAAGTCGGGGGGGGGGGCATTCGTGTTTTACAGACATCTCTTGTTATGTATATGACTATTGTGTGACAAACTCGTGATTTGGATTGATGACGCATGCTGCATGTATCACTTCAGGTCAAACCGCCTTGCATTGCACGGTTGCTGAGGCTGCTGACCCCAAAAACGTGCAAAGTACAAAAATTATACAGCAACTCCTGGAGGCTAAAGCTGATTTGTTCGCTGCTGTACGTAAACACATTCTTATTTCTTTGTATAATATTACGGCTGTGTGTACAGTTATTCATGTTGGCTCCAATTTGTCGAAAGGCTGGCGCTCATTGTTCCACAGTCCAGTTGGTTTTCTTTACAATGAAGTACTTTGTGTTGATGAAAATTTAAAACTATCGTACGAACGCTACCTCTGTAATTTGCTTGAATTCACAACCCCGTGGGCATGTTTTTCATATTACTATTAAGCTTTCTTGATAACATTGTATCATTGATATTGATTGTTGTTGTTTTTTTTTCGTTTTTCTATCTTTGTGAGTGTTGTGGCTATACATTTGTTTTGAAAAACATGTTATGCTAAACTAAGGCCTTATCTTGAAGTGAATAATATGAAGCATCTTCTGATTGGGCCAAGTATAATGAATCTGAATGCATACTACTGTAGGATACCAAAGGAAGAACCCCTCTGATGTATGCAGTTATGGAAAAACTACCCGGCCTTGTTGAGATTCTTGTACGTGCTGCAAAAGAGAGGAAAAGGGATCTGGTACTGATGAAAGACTGCAAAGGGAAAACGGCCCTCGACATGGCGTTGGAAATAAAGGACAGCGACGGAATCAAAATATGGAATACACTCAATGAAGCAGTCTAATATTGATCCTGACTTTGTGTAACTATAGAAAGGCAGATACCCGACTAATTCTGTATGTGTAGAAAGATGTTTTTTTAAGAATTAAACTTCTACTCCGTTTTTCTTTTTATACAGCATTTTGATTTTCATGTTATTCCATACATGTGCAACTCCGACGCCTAGGGAAACATACACTGCATGTGAAATTATACTTCCCCGGGTTCCTGAATGTGGTGTTTCTGTTTTCTAACAATGTCACTTAGATCAACAAGATGCTTTTACACATTGCGTTTGAACTTATTCGATTGTCAGGGTTGTCCGTATTCCGTCGTCAACAAAAATCGTTTAAGGCAAAAACTTACGGGATCAGGGTAATAGAGACGCTTTAAAGTGCTGGGTGGTGAAGGACTTTATGCAGCAATGTAACATTACAATTCTTTTTGAAACATTACGTAACATTGACAGGTGAAACACGTGTCTATTCACCAGAAAATAAAAGCACTCTTCTATACTAATGGAAAAATAGAAACTGGACATGCTTTTATTGCGTATTTTAATATGTTGTTAGATTGTAATATGGATGAATTTGGTATCAAAGTTTAGGATATACACTGAAATAATCAATAATTTTAATGCCTTTACAAATTGACTAACATTAAAACATAAACGTCATCCAAACGAAACATTAGTGATTATAAAAGTTGAAAAGACGACCACTATACTTGTGTTTGATGTGTTCGAAGATTAAACACCACTGTTTACTTTTTAATGATTGATCAATTTTCAGGGACATTTTATTTATTAATTAGTTCAATTTATAACCTGAATTTTGATACGAAATTCATCTAACAACATATACAAAATACGCATTGAAAATATGTCCTGTATCTTTTTTCTATTAGTATATTTTAACTATTTAAGAATTAGTGTGAGATTTTATGTCTGTCGATTATTCAGTAAACACACGTAATTTTAAACGTACGTTGGTATAATTTAATATCCGCAGTCATTGTTTCGTTTTGTTTTGTGTAATGTACATGTATATTTTCGTTTCGTAATTCGTGTTATAACTTCTTGATTTTATCATGATTCGTGTTTGTGATGTTTTAACGGGGATTGACAATCTGCTATCTATTTAGTATATACAAGCGTGAGTAACTTTAAAATGTTACAAAATATCAGCTACAGCTCCCAAACATAAGTTAGAACCGGCGAGCAAGCAAACTCATCCAAGTCGACTCCGATGTGAGCGGGCCTCCTCGAGAAGTATTAAAGGGGTGTATGGACGGCTAATACGCTATAATATTCTTACAAATTGAATTATAATTGAAGAAGAATTTATTAAAAGATTGCTTAACACATAGGTCTCGTTTAAAAAAAAACAGTAAAATATTTAATTTATAATTATAAAAAAGTGGTCAGCGTGACACTTCGCGGGCGCGGAAAAATTAGTTATAGTAGTAACATCGATATGAATTAAATGTCTACGTAGTACCTATGTGCGCTAGCGCACTATTAATAACGGCACTATAGCGTGGGAAAGTTTTCATTAAAGTGCGCGATTTTGTAGTCGTAAGTTCGAATTCTGCTGCAACCGTGTATGGAAAAGCAACTATGTAGTAAAATGTGTTGGTGAAAAATGGGAATATGCCTTATATTAATAAAGGTCTATATTTACGGAAAATACCGTCGATATCCCCCTTTTAGGGGCGGGGGGGGGGTCCAGGATTTCGAGTTAGGGAGGGGGGGGGGGCGTAAACTTTTGATCGTGCAGTTATAACCCTTCATGTTGCCTGTGGGTCTGCAGTGATCCACTACTGATCCGTATCAAAGATATGTTATAAATCTTTGCACATCATCATCATCATCATTATCAAATCCATTTTGTTTCACTGAATACATTAATACTTCACCGCATTATGTTCGAAGGATATGTTGTGTCAAGCACCTGTTTTGGTAGTAAATTGCCATTGTTTGATGTGCCTGTCCACTAACTACGTATTTAAAATTCTATGTTATATACATCAGAAAGATCTTTATTACACATGTAAAAACCGTAGCTGACTATTTTCAAACACACATGCATCGATAATTATTTTTATTATTTATTTACCTAAGTGTAATGGTCTCTTTTCGAAGTAAATGTCATTAAATAACTCGCACATTCACAGTCATGCTCATCAATTGTTTTCAAATGTGCTAACGAGTCGAACTAACGGACAGACATACGAACGTGTTTTTTTGCACAATATATCGCGAAATATACTCGTATCGTGGTATGATTGTGTTGTGAACTAATAAGGTAATTGATGCGGATGAAATCATGATTAACCGTCACCTTACAGGTAAGTCTATCTTAATCATACAATTTCATCTCACACCTGCATAAACTCCTTATCATGGGCCCCACAGAGACTTCAGAGTAAATTTTGGTAATATTTCAAAATCCATAAGACACGAATAACCGAATAGATATACTGATTCAAACAATATTTATTAACGAAACAACAATTGTTATTCGTTGCGAGATGTCTTATCTCTGTGGGGCCCATTAAGGAGTTTATGTGTGAGATGAAATGATCAGATGCATTTGATGTTGAAGATCCTTCGTGAAGACCGCCTACAGCATGGGGAGGGCACTGTGAAGAGTTTGGCGAGCAAGTTCGATTCATAGTTATTTCCCTTAAGCAAACCCCCGACTTGTCGGAAACACGCGAGTAATCACGATTGTCATTAATAGATTGACTCCGGAAGAAACTATAAATAGAAACATGACAATATCCAAAAAGTACGTGAAGCATATGTTAGAGATTTCATTGGTCAACGTCATATTTTAATATTCATAAGGGACTTTCCCTTCTGACGACGAAGATTTTCTATCCAATCATCAATTCGTTTCCTCCTCAGTCAAGTTTTCCGGAGTTTAGAGCGAGCAAGACGTATAAAAAGTTTGTTATTATTTGTGACATAAAATCATCAGCGATGAAGGAGAAACAGGCCCCAGAAAGTGTCCCTGACGAAGAAAAAGTTGCACATGCAGCCGGTGACGTTTCAGGTAAGTTAATCGGTTTTAATAAATCGGCCTAATTAGCACGATTTGTAAACACTACTAATTAAACAAAATGTTATCGTGTCGTTCATGGCTATCAAGAACAAATTTTGTATATTTAGTCGTTTTGAGAAAGGGCGTTACATGATTGCTTTTTGTATCTGGATTTATTTAGATTTGTTGCATTTCAGAGTTTATATTATTTTGAAGGAGATTGAAATTCTAAACTACATTTACAGTATATATCGATAAAAAAAATACTTAAATATGGGTCACTGACCAGTAAGAACTATATGTTAAGCAAAGTTAGATGATCTCGTTATTAAATGATGATATACGCCACATATCACTGTGTATTTATTGTGGTTGGAAAATAAAATGTATGATGTATTAGTACTATTCGAGAGATCAGTTACTGTTTATATCGGTCATTGATACGGTCATTGTTGAAAAATATTTTATTTTATAGAGTAACATTGTTATGAGCAGTACATGCACTGTTCATCAGAATATTTCAGTAAGGTTGCCTGGGACACTTAACCCTCAAATTATATTAATAAGTTATTGACATTATATTCCTAATTACATAGTTCTTGTTTTTCTTATTAATTATTCTACTTGGTTCTTAGATAAGGAGCTGAATATTGCGAAGGAAGAAGATGCTGTTGACAACCTATCAGCAGGTGTGACCAAGCTCAACATAACGAGAAATGAAGATTCCGCGCAGGAAGGTGATGAAGACGAGGATGGCACCAAGAAAAGTTGTGACGATCTGACAGAGAGAGGTCCCAACAATGGCATTGCTAAGACACAAATGGGTTTCCCCATGAAAAATACTAGGTTGCCGTTATGTCAACCAAATGGAGAGATTTTCAACTGCACTTACCAGCAACATCCTGCCGGGCAGCATTTTGGGAAGCGCTCGGCATGTGACGATGGAGAAGAGCCTTTGAAGTTCACACGACCAAATCTTGTTGTCAACGACCGTATGATGCAGCCAATGCATATACATAACACTTATCAGGATTTCATTGACAACAGTTGCATCAACAACCTTAACCAAGGCTTTCAGTGTAACATTCCAACATCAGTACCATTTAACCCAGCTTTTAACAGACAAGATTTTGCAAGCGTTACCAGAGAAATAAAAATGTCCAAAGGAATGGCAGGAGGCTTGGTAACTGTTCAGTCACCTGTAACAGAAAACTTCCCTCCGTACCCGGTCGACTTTGTTGATGACCTGCTAGGTGAAGGCAGTAGTGGTGACATCTTCCATAATACCTCCTTCCCCAATGGTAATGTAATGATAAGTCATCCATCTCTGCTGCCCACCAACCTGTCTGATTTCAAGACTTCAAGCTTTACCGATTACAGACGCCAATCCGAGGCTTCAGACAGTGGAGTGGATTCCCAGTCGGAGAGTCCCGGCAGCCCGTGGTCTGATGTAACGTCCAGTCCAGGCAGCTATGCTTCACCGGCATCTGTGGACAGTGGTTGTGGTCATAGTCCCTTGCACGAAAGTCAGCAATTGAGTGGAATGTCACCCAAGTATAATGGTGCGCCATCGCCTGGTAACTACAGAATGACACCATCGCCGGCTTCTGTGTTGATAACCAGCAGCGAAGAGAGCAATTCTAAGTTTCAGTTGAATGAAGAGGACCTGCAGTTTACTGAACAGCTTATTATGAACTTTGAGAAAGAAGAACAGGAGAGAAAGAAGATGCAGCCCCCTGTTAGCAGACAGCAGCCTGGCTTCATCCCGCCAGGGACATACTTACCCAACTCAGCGCTGGGAGTGCCAGCTATGGCGCAGCCAGTGCCGTTCACAGTGCAACCAGTCTGCACAATTGCCAACCCAACAAACCAAGCTTTCTCAATGCCAATGGTGCAGCCGAACACAACCAGTCCACAGTTCATAATCATCGCACCTGTACAAATGGCACCTGCACAAAAACCGACTCAACCGAAGACCAAACCCAGACCAATACTTCCGAAGATTACAAGTCAGCCGCAAAGCAACGGAACAACAACATCAAACCCAACGGTCACCTCGGCAAGCAGTCCACAAACAAAACCACGTTCTGCAGCAGGGCGACCTCCAGCAAATAGAAATTCTGCACAAGGTAGTGCATTTCTCATGATTTCTGTGCTTTGATTTGTATAAATATGAATATTTAAATAATTATAATGTTCACTATTAATATTTTAACCAAGTATTTAAAAGTATGGGCACTTTTGGGTAACTTATAAAATAATTAAATATGTAATGTTATTTTGTTTCTGTTCCATATTGTTTATTGAACATTACTGGAACTTTGTATTAGTCAAAAACATTTTATAGCCATATAATTTCTACAAAATGCACATTTTAGCACGGAATGTATATGCTTGGCTGTTTGGCATAACAAATATTATAGTTTAGTGCTGAAAACATTTAAGTGGCATTTAAGCATACATGACAATGTGTGCATTGGTTCTGTCAAACACAGTGTGCCGGTTTGACATGTACCAGTATTTTCAGACAAGGCCAATCAGAACCGCTTGCTGATGATGGCACGGCGGACAGTGGCGGACATGCCGAGGGACACCCTGATGAAGTCAGACGAGGAAGGGGACACCACTCTGCACATTCTTGTGTTGAAGCAGGATGCTCACTTGGTGCAGGCTCTGTTGGAGAGGCTGCACCGGGAGAATCTCACGTCTCTTGTCGACCATGAAAACAACAAGCGTCAGACCCCCCTGTACCTGGCAGTGTGCACCAACCAGGCGAAAATGGTGGCGATGTTCGTCAAATTCCAGGCTAACGTTAATGTTCTTGCACAGGTTGGTTACCAAGGTTTCTGTTGTTCATATTGTTGTTGATTCCATTAAAAAGAACACTGTTTATTATATTTCGTAATCAAGGTTTTTGGAAAATTGTATTGTGCATGACTGTTTTTAACTTCTGGACTCAGTGTTCAGTCACTATTACTTTAACAAATTACTCCATAGATACAATTTATGAATACTGCATCAGTCAGAGTACCTGCTAGCTGTCTTGACAGTATGTGTCTTGTTTCTCAGAACATCTCTGTGGATGGGACAACAATGGAGGTGAAGGGAGCGATACACGTTGCTGCCTCATGCGGTCAGGAGTACCATCGCACTCTGGTAGAACTTCTTAAATGCAAGGACATCAATATCAATCTCGTCAACAGCTATGGTATGTACAAACAGACTGTTCTTAATGGTTGGCTGTAAAATGATCATAGAATTAAAGTGGTATAAAAAGGTCTTCAATTTTAATTGAAATAACTGTGGTAGCTTAATATCATATCATGGCATTGCAACCTGATAATGAAATATTAAATAATGCAAGCCTTGTAAAATATGAAATGTGTATGTTAAAAGGATGAACGTCTGTTTGTCTTGAGACTTTTCAACAGCATGATATCACTGCAAAAAATTTACACAAAGATGAACAAACATTTTATGCAAAACACTTCACGAATGTCTCAATATGAATCTTGAACTGAATGAATATGTATTCTACTTTGTACACAGGTCAGACAGCACTGCACTGTGCCATCCTTGCACACGGGCGCATGAAACGTAACAGCATGGAACGAGTGGACAGCAAGCTCGTGATTGAGACACTCATCAAGGCTGGAGCAGACCCATCTGCACAGGTATGATACCTATGCCCGTGCTTGTGTACTTATGTAAGATGTGTTACGAAAAGGTTTCATGGGTGATTTACCCGTGAACAAGGGTATGATTATGCCTCCTTTTAGGTGATTTCCTCCTTTTAGGTGATTTCCTCCTTTTATGTGATTTCATCCATGTAGCTGATTTTCTTTTAGCTTATTTCATCCTTTTAGCTGATTTCCTCCTTTTAGCTGATTTCCTCCTTTTCAGTACCAAATTTTATATTTAAAAACAGCTTAAATATACTGAGCCTCTCTGGATGCTTCCTCTGAAATGTTTCTGAAATCACACACTTTGTCAGTTATGGTACTGTCAAGTAATAGAGAAACAACATTTGATTAATAATGTTGTACATATAATTGCTGTTGGTTATAGAGTAACATTGTTTGTGAGAAGTGTAAGTGCAGTTTTTGTTTCTGTGATTGGTGCTTTAATTATTCTATGAAATAATTAAAGAACTGATGCAACTAAACACATTTCCTTGATGGTAGTTGTGAAATTGTAATGTTTTGAGCATGTTTTATTTATAGACACTTTTTATTGTTAATTGTTTAGTTGTACATGTATATGTTGTAACAGATGTTTTAATTTGTTAGTATTTTTCTTCCAGGACAAAAAGAGTGGTCGCACACCACTGATGTACGCAATTGAGCAGAAGAGCGTAGAGCTGGTTGAGACTGTTTTGAAGTGCGTACCCAAGGACCGAGTGAGGAATGTGGTGAGGATGCAGGCAATGGACGGGAGCACCTGTCTGAAGATTGCGGAGGGACTGAAGGGCAGCTTTGACGTCGAGATCTGGAACCGCCTATGGAACATGTTACAGAGCGCATCAAACAGCTCGGCGGCACGATACCAGCCCCCCATTCCACAGGACATTTATAATTTCCAGGTGGCGACGTGAACGTCTTACTTTTCTTTTGTCTGATAAGAATTACATCCCTTGACGTTGAAGTCTCGAGTTGGTAGCGATTTTGTTGTACAATGAGTATTAGCTCCCATGAAGAGCACGAGACCTGATGGCCTGTTTGTTAACCAGTTGGTGTTTCTTTCTGGGAACATTGTTAGATGTCAAATTTATCTCAAAACCAAGTGCTGACCGCTGACGGAGGTCTCTAATCTGTTAACTGTTTTTGTTGTTATTGTTGTATTATTAATTGTTTTTGTTTTGTTAAAGCTACATAAACTGGCAACTGTCTTAGTACAAGCAACTGTATAAACGTGACATTTAAATACCTGCATTCATTGATGGCTTTAAGAATATATAAAAATAGAAATACCTGTATACAGGTATATCACACAATAATTAAGTGTTAAACTGTATGAAATTGTTTACATTCGAAAAGAAACTGTGTATAAACTGTACAGAAGTGCAAAATGAGTTTGTCATGTTTTATTAACGACAAGGTTGTTCTTGTCAAATAGTTTGTTAAATTGTTAAGGACATTGTTTGCAAGCTTATAAATGTCTCATTACATTTGTACTGTTAACGGTTTAGACAAACGGATGAAAAACATTGCCCTATGTCATGTTGGAACTATTTTAATTATATGACCCAATAATGGCTATAAAATTGGCCAAATAAGCTCTGCATGTATTCACCATAATTTTGCAGATTCATTTAGGTAGTCTCATTTCTATGTTTGAAAGATATGAAGACAAAGTGTGATATGACAATTATTTATAAAAGAAAGAAAGTTCAATAAAGCTGACATGTTACAAGTAAAAGTATGTATCTGACCTCCTTTCGTGCCATTGTTGTTATGCTAGGGACGTACATGTAGGATTTGTTAGTTTGTTCTGGAAAGTAGCCTTTGAGGTTGGCTCCATTAACTCTGAAAGCAGCCTGAAACAATTATTTGGTCAAAGATTGCAGACATGTAAAATATGACTGCATACAGTGCAATTGTTTCAATTTTAACGAGCCAGGCTAATGAATTACTACTCTACTACTGGGAAACAGTGTTTTAAACGGAACTGTAATGTAATTCATGTTTTTCAGTTATTTTCTGCTTTGCTAAAGTCGTGACACATAATTGTCTTCTGTACTATTTTAATTTTAAAATGGTTGCTTGTACTGTAGTTGAAAAGTGGTTGCTTGTATTTGAAAAAGTGGTTGCTTGTATTTTAAAAGTGGTTGCTTGTATTTTATAAGTGGTTCTTTGTATTTTACAAGTGGTGCTTGTATTTTAAAAGTGGTTCTTTGTATTTTACAAGTGGTTGCTTGTATTTTGAAAGTGGTTGCTTGTACTACGACTGATGCATTGAAAACTAGGTATTATACATTGTACCAGTATAAAGTAACATCACAAGTACAGTCAGTGCTCAAAACTATGTTTTTCATCATGTATATGTTTCATGTTTTATCAAGTTTAAACACGCAGCAATCATTTTAGATTTAAAGGAAAGTGGTTGTTACTATCAAGTTGTTAAAATAGTTTAATTATGTTTTTGTCTTATATATGTAGATTTATCTTTACTATTGATTGGTTTCATTTCTACATGTAAATTACCAAAAAAAAAATTGTATTAATAGTTTGTTAGAACCATATGCATACAAAAATTCTGTGTATAAATGGTGCATTTTAAACATGTATATTTTTATGTCTGTGTAATTTACACTGGTTTCATTGTTTTTGTTGCAATAAATGACTGTAAAATGCGTTTGATCATATCAGTTTTGTTTTTGGCTTTGAATACCCAAGTAAAGTGTGTAGGTCCAATTACTTGATTCTTAAAAACAAGTGACATTATAAAAGACAGCCATTCTTGAAAAGTTTTGACCCTAACTCCAAGTTTGGAATTTTGCTTAGTAAATATTGTTGGTGTGAACATGGTTCTGTAAAGTTGTTATCTCCAAAGGTGTTAAATACAGACATTATCTGTAACTTATTATTTATTAACAACTTATAATATAATGACACTGTTTCTTCACATTATTTGTTTCTCTTAGTTTCTCTTACGTGGTAGTTATTTGAGGTTGTTCTTACAACTGTTAACATTAGATTCATACATTCAGACTGTGATTTCTAGAAATTACCAGTACTACAAATTTGTTGTGGTATATTGTACCAGCATGTTTAGTTAAACAATATTCAAATCGTTTTCAGTTAATATGTTGCTACTTATGCTTACATTATCATGTTCAATATTTGTTTTACATTTGTTCTTTACATTTTGTATCATTGGAGCATATGAAAAATTGACTGTTGATATAAAATACATAAAGTACACAATTCGTTTCCCTAAAACATGATAATGTTCTGAAAACACAGTGTATGATCTCAAAGCAATGTTAGCATATATTATTGTTTCCTGTGAATAAATGAAATGATCGTTTGGAACCTCATTCTTTGTGTTTTATATCCTAGCACACATGTAGTTCCAGCGAATATTCGAAGTGAGTTATATTTGTATTGCAGTATTATTGGAATATATATAAGTGCCATGCACTGTACTAACTAATTTCCAAACCATTGTTACATATGATACCCAACTATTTTTGTCGAGCCCGTCTGCGGTCAGCTCAGCTTAGTTGTCATAATGGCGGTTCGGTGTATGTGCATGTGTGCGTCCGTCCATCCGATCTTGTCTGGACTGTAACTTCATCATTCATCAGGCAAGCGGAGATGGCGTGTCGTGTGCAAGACCTGTGTCCCTAGCTCAAAAGTCAAGGTCACACTTAAGAGGTCAAAGGTCAAATATGGGCACAATACAGCTTTTTCGGACTGTCAATTCATCATTCATCAGGGAATTAAAAAAAAAACTTGCCACATATATTCACCATGTTGAGACGGCGTAGTCACATGCTGTGTCCCTAGCTCAAAGGTCAATGTCACACTTAGAGGTCAAAGGGGAAGATCATCTTGTAAGACAATGCATTTTTTAAATAATTAAAATACAAGTTGCTTTCTTGACAACGGGCTTGACATGTTGCCAAAAGGCATCTAATCCCTATACAGAGTATGAAAATTTCCAAGGTGCAACTTTTACAATCTATCATGTACAAAACTAATTCCAACAATTTATTAATGACACATCATATGTGTTAGTATAACTAATGGCCACAGTAAGTGTTATATCGCTAGGACACAGGGCATAAATGTCATAAACAAGTTAATGTTGCAGACAAATTATAATAACTTTCTCGTTAGCAATTACTTCTGGGGACTGCTCCAAGACAAATTTAGCATTGTCCTATACATTTCAATCATTAAATGAGGCGTGTCAAGGGAAAACCTGTCAAGGGAAAACCGGGCTTAATGCATGTGCGTAGTGTCGTCCTGGATCAGCCTGTGCAGTCAGCACATGCTAATCCGGGACGACACTTTCTGCCAACAGTGGATTTATGTCTAGAAGAGACTTCCTTGAAACAGAAAATACCGTAAAAGCGGTGTCGTCCTGGATTAGCCTGTGCAGACTGCACAGGCTGATCCAGGACGATACTTTATGCACATGCATTAAGCCCTGTTTCCCACGACATGAATATATATATCGATACTCAACTCACAGTCCAATTCTGGATTGTCATTGGGTCTATGTGTATGGTGTGCTGTTTACAGTCTCAGTTATAATGATGTATCAAGGTGGATTGGCATAAAGTACACACTGATTAATATTCCTACAAGTACCAATAGCTGGTGTTAATTTTATTACGCTAACTTTGAAAGTTGCATTCAAAACTATTCCAATTGATTAAATAACCTGTTGGTGTTTCAATATTTTTTCTTCATTTCAAGTGCTGTTTTTCCGTGATTATTCCTGTCTTGATTGAATATGCATTCTTAGTCTGTTTGTGGCATATATCGAATAGCAAATTGCATGTCAATTAATGTATGGTTAAGTTTAATACCATCTCCGTGGCCTAGTAGTTAGGGCGTTCGCCTACGGAGCGGGAGGTCGAAGGTTGGAGTCCTACACAGGGCTTGTTCTGATATAGCCGGTTGCCTACCCAGCAGCTAGTTAAATCAAGGGGTACCGATTGCCTTCCTGCCGAGCGCCCGGCATATAGGATCGGAATCGGGAGTAAAGATGTTCATCAGTAAAGGTGTCTCATAAGTCAAAACTGGCTGGCCCTTAATCGCCACTATAATAAACAAACGCTTTACTGTACTTTTTACTAATTAATAACAATAAAACCTTGTACATATTGAGTTATTTGACATTACAGTAGCCTTTCGTACGATAAATAATGTAAACTCTAAATCTGCTTCCTGATAAATAATTTATCTAAAAATGCATATTATGCATATATGACAGGAACCATGTCCGTTAAAATATGTCAAACATGTTTATAAACGTTAAAGCAGTTCATAATGTAATATAAGTTCATATTAACATTTGAAATGATGCTTTATTATTGCAATTAATTGACTCTTAATTTAATATATTATTGGTTGAAAACTATATAAAAATGGCACAAAAACGCTCTGCAAATATATTATAAATTATAAGGGTAAGTGTCTGCTGAATAAATATTTCTTACGATTTAGAGAATGTTCCATTAAAATGTTAAGCAATAGTCAAAATTTTAGTTTGCTTAGCAAAATATGAGATACCAGCTCTTTGCGTAACAGTGGTACTACATGTAGTTCACTTCTGTTTAAGCAAAATTATAAAGAAAGTACTTAAGAATAATACAGGGTAATCTTCTGACCCTTGACATATGCAATCAATACGACCTGGCACTGGCACACGTTTTAAATAATAAAATAAACAACAAGAGAATTTTTATAATATGTTTACTAAAAGCTCAAATATTAGTACAAGTAATACATTTAACTACATATAATTGCAAACAAATATGAAATTTCATTAAATCATAAAACAATAACTACAGGTATATTTATATGTATTAAATGTCAATTCCAAATAATTTCCATTTTTGTTAATGAACAATTCTCTTAAACGACAAAGAAAACAAGTCTGAACTTAAAAGTTCACTGTCAAACATTTCAACACAACCGCTTCCAACAATTTTGGTATATATATGTGAAAGGTATGCTTATAAAATATACAAGTAAAACAAGGTACTGGTGCAGTACCTAAATCCGGACATTTTTGCTGGTTTTTGGACGATTTCTCAGGATAATAGCATCAAACGAAAATAAAAAGTTAAACATATCAAGTCGGGTTTAATCTTTAGCTTTGGTCAAAATCTTAGAGGGAATTGCTATCTTAAAGTAACATGTTTGATGTGTTTAAAAAAGGCCTGTAACACGTATCAAAATACAGCTGGAGAGTATCTAAATCAGGACACTTAAAAAAAAAATGTTTTATTAAAAACAAAAAGAATAAAAATAAGCATTCAACTACAACTTGTTAGTCAGTTATCATGTTTTCTTCTCTGTTTACATTGCTCTGGTGTTTACTTTAAAAAAAAAATCTGTAAGCTTTATTAAGCAGATCTACTGTATTGATTTCAATGCCCCGCTTGCAAATGTTTACATTTGAAAGGAAGAAAAAACAATAGTAAGTTAATAACTTAATACTCAATTGATTCTGTTGAAACTTGACATAAATTGATGAGACAGGTGCGTGCATCAACTGATACAATACAATTATGGGTCTTTATCGTACAAACACATTTGTTTTCAGGTGTCCGGATTCAAGTACTGTCCGTATTTAGGTACTTCACCAGTATATTAGTTGCAGGCTACACAAGTTCTCAGTCTCAAACTTAATCTGAATCTCACAGTACTAGCCAATATAAATCAAAAGTTATGTATAGCAATCGTTTTCATTGGTCAATATTTTGTTGAGGCTGAGAACTGTGGTAGTCTATGTTTGAGGCTGAGAACTGTCATAGTGTTTGAGGCTGAGAACTGTCATAGTCTATGTATGAGGCTGAGAACTGTCATAGTCTATGTATGAGGCTGAGAACTGTCATAGTCTATGTTTGAGGCTGAGAACTGTCATAGTCTATGTTTGAGGCTGAAAACTGTCATAGTTAATGTTTGAGGCTGAGAACTGTCGTAGTCTATGTATGAGGCTGAGAACTGTCATAGTTAATGTTTGAGGCTGAGATCTGTCATAGTCTATGTATGAGGCTGAGAACTGTCATAGTCTATGTTTGAGGCTGAGAACTGTCGTAGTATATGTTTGAGGCTGAGAACTGTCATAGTCTATGTTTGAGGTCGAGAACTGTTGTAGTCTATGTTTGAGGCTGAGAACTGTCATAGTCTTTGTTTGATGCTGAAAACTGTCGTAGTCTATGGTTGAGATTGAGAACTGTCGTAGACTATGGTTGAGGCTAAAAACTGTCATAGTCTATGTTTGAGGGCGAAAACCGACAGTCTATGTTTGAGGGTGAAAACTGCCAGTCTATGTTTGAGGCTGAGAAATGTCATAGTCTATGTTTGAGGCTTAGAACTGTCACAGTCTATGTCTGAGGCTAAGAACTGTCAACGTCTATGACTGAGGCTGAGAACTGTCGTAGTCTATGCTTGAGGCTGAGAACTGTCACAGTTTATGTTTGAGGCTAAGAACTGTCATAGTCTTTGTTTGAGGCTGAGAACTGTCATAAACTATGTTTGAGGCGGAGAAATGTCATAGTCTATGTTTGAGGCTGAGAAATGTCATAGTCTATGTCTGAGGCTGAGAAATGTCATAGTCTATGTCTGAGGCTGAAAACTGTCATAGTCTTTGTCTGAGGCTGAGAAATGTCATAGTCAATGTCTGAGGATGAAAAATGTCATAGTCTATGTCTGAGGCTGAAAACTGTCATAGGTTATGCTTGAGGCTGAGAACTGTCATAGACTATGTTTGAGGCTGAGAAATGTCATAGTCTATTTTTGAGGCTGAGAACTGTCATAGTCTATGTTTGAGGCTGGGAACTGTCATAGTCTATGTTTGAGGCTGAGAACTGTCATAGACTATGTATGAGGCTGAGAAATGTCATAGTCTATGTTTGAGACTGCAAACTGTCATAGTCTATTTTTGAGGCTGAGATCTGTCATAGTCCTGGACCCAGTTTGTTCCAAATTACAAGTCTTTCATTTAAAACATAAAAATAAAATAGAACAATACTATTATCAAGTTCCTATTCTTATCACAGACAAAACATGCCACAGACAAAATATAGTACAGGGGCTTAAACATGTTACATAAACAGGAAACAAAATCACAAAATATAGTACAAAAGCTATAAAAGGTAAAACCACAGAAACAATATAGTATAAAAGCTTTAATAAAAATACATAGGTATCAAATAGGAAATATTGCTTAAATTAATAATGGAATAAAGAATAATAAGAATATATTTTAAAAATAATTTGGATTTCAGTGCTATAAGCCTGAATAATTGTGTAGTTCATTGTAAATGCATTCTTTGCATCATTTAATAATTAAGTGTTTCAATACAATTTATTTTGAACCAGAGGCAACAATAATGCTTATAGATACTACTCAAAAGTCCTAAGCAGCCACCTGATATTTTCAGTATTATACACCGAACACATTATTCATTTTTTTAGTTTTGAATGATAACTAAGAATACTTACATTTTTCATAATTTATAATAAATTTAATTCATATTGTATTACACAAACACTGGACACACATGTATAATTTCAAATTGATATAATAAACAGTTTTGAAGTTACATCCATTATTGCAGTGGAGGTTTAGGACTTTTGAGTAGCGTAGATATCTTAATATGTATCAACAAGGCACTACACTACCAATACAAGTTTACAATCTGAAAATATAAATACTGGTACTACATATTTAATTGAAAGGTTTAGAAAGGTCAAGAATACCTCATTCTTGAGCCTTTGTGAGCAGTTATCAAATAATTTATATATGAGGCATGTCGTGGGAAACCCGGGCTTAATGCATGTGCACAAAACGTCGTCCCGGATTAGCCTGTACAGTCCACACAGGCTGATCCGGGACAACACTTTCTGCCTACAGTATATGT
Source organism: Congeria kusceri (assembly GCA_027627225.1). Lineage (NCBI taxonomy): Eukaryota > Metazoa > Mollusca > Bivalvia > Myida > Dreissenidae > Congeria > Congeria kusceri. The sequence goes on from CM051030.1 coordinate 47,857,285, forward strand.
ATGTTTAGAAGAGACCTCCTTGAAACAGAAAATACCATAATAGCGGAAAGTGTCATCCTGGATTAGCCTGTGCGGACTGTACAGACTAATCTGGGATGACACTTATGCACATGCATTAAGCCCGATTTCCCAACAACACGCCTCATATCTATTTTTTCTATATGTTTTATATATTGTTTTAGGAATATAAACAATTAAATAATTACAAATGTATAAACATATTAAACAAACATAATGGGACGTCATAGACAAAATGGTGTCTTGTACACTGCTTCAATAATTGGTTTTAAAGACTGTCATTTCATAAATACTTCTGATGTTTTCAATGTATATTTGGTTTAAAGTACTAAAAAGATATAACATAATCAACAAACACAAAAAATGTTAGACTATATGACACTTCTGTAATAACAACTCTTATGGTACTTTGAAGCAAATATTAAACATAAATTGTGTCATTTCGAAGTAAAGCCTTCAAGTAACATTTGTATACAATGATGCAAACTCAATGCCATATTTTGGCAACAATTATCAATACCCTGTAAATTTAATGTAAAATAAAAATTTACAGACACACTGATGTATGTAACGAGTCAAAAAAATAGTGTATTGGAAAAAGCACAACCTGAAACTTTTTCATCATCATATATCTATAACAAAAGTATAACAACTAATTTGTGTTACACTTAACTGTGTTTTTGCCTTTCTTAAATAAAGTGGGTTCATTCTCTTTGATAAATATCTGTATGAATTTAAGGTGTAACTCATTAAAAGTACATTCTTGATATTCAGGTCTGCAGTAATTATATAATTCTATATGGTATCATAAAAAATCTTTACCTTTTCATGCATCTTGCTTATAATTTTTTTTTACAGGTAATATATATTCTGAAAAATTAAGTAACATAGTAATCTATATTATAAAGTAATTACAAAATAAAAACAATGTAGAAACAAGAAAAATATATGTTAAAAAGTAAATTTAACATAACTTGGGAATACATGTATAATAATTTATTTTCCCTGATGATTATAAAGTAATATAGGTATAACATGTAAGTAAGACAAAACTTATTATAAAACAGTGTGCCTGTTCGACAGTTCAAGCACACTTCAAATTTATTTGTTTCAATACACACAATAACTGTTAAAAATGGAGATGTTAAAAATGGAGATGTTAACAAAGCAGTATTGGTTAATTAAATTTAAAAATTATCATAGGCATCACAGAATCAATAAATAGCTATTGGTATTCATGAATATCTTTGGAAAATGTGTAACATCTAAAATAAAATAAGAATAATACAAATCTATAATATTCTATATTAGTATAAACATTTGACATGACCCTGTAAGCAAATAAGTTGAAATAACAATCTAAATATAATAATTATTTGTTGTAGATCTGTGTAACGAGATACATGTCACTGGTAGAGAGGAAAATTCATTATGCAGATCAGGTTCCAAATATAAAATATATTTAAATCTATCAGTTAATTTGATCAAAATGCGCATATAAACGATGAATAAAAGACAACAGATAAATGTAAAAGCTCAAAAAATAAATAAATAACAACAAATATCATCACTATTAGTCAATTACATACCAGGCTATATGGTACTATATTGAAAGTTCTAAATGATACAACCGGTAACAGCCAGCAGTTATACACATGATCAAACTCGATATACGGTCGGGATTTGTATGTCTGGTTTATTTGTATACAGCATACAAGCGCATTATTGGACATACGGAGGACTCACACTGTTTGTAAAATGGACGTACAAGTGCAATGTTCGCATGTAATTTATGCCCAGACGCCATTAACAGAAGTGCTGGAGGTGGTATAATAATATGCAGCTAGTGACCACCAATGAACAGCAAATAAAACAATATGCGATATATGGGAGATCGTGAGTTTGAATGCTACTCATGGAGAAATCGAATGATTTGTCTCAAAAGACGCTGGTTCTACCATTGAAATGAGCCCCTTGCTTTCAACACAATCAAACTAGGTTAAAATTTTAAACAAAGCAGCAATTAAAACAAGGCTACTACAGCATTTGCTTAGCAATTTCAAGGTTACAACCTTTCTGGTAAATACTATTTTTTATCGTGATTATATTACATTGTACGTTTCCAATAGAATCACCATTGACTGAGTTAGCTGTACTAACTATCATTATTGTTTGATCAACTTATCATTTAGGATTTGAGTAGTCTGTATTTGGCAAACTGAGACTTAATGCTTTTATTAGCAAATAATTGCCTTGTTTCTTTCAGAGTTGTATCACAACTGTTGTAATCATAAAATGTTATACTCACATTGCACCCTGAAGTCATTTACTGCCCCCACTATTTCCCTGCATCCCCCCCAATGCTTGATAATACGTCCAACCACCCGACCAAACGGGTCTGTCACCTGATTAAAAACAAGCATACAAAAGATTAATTAGACTGGGTCAGTTAACATTTATACAAGACACTTATATGAACATCTATATAAATCTGCTACCCCAAAAACAGATCTAGTTCCTTCAAGTTAATAATAATTTCTTATCTTTGCAAGGTTTGCAATAAACATACATGTATATTGATATCAGTTATTATATTTCACTGTTTTAGGGTTGCATGTTATTCTTTTAGGCTTATTATTATGTTGTCCTGTTTTAAACTCTATGTAAGACTCTAAACACTGTGAACAGGTAATATATATCTTATATTAAATATAACTTATACAACAACCCAAAAAACATTTACTAACAACACTAACCTGGAAGAAGACGTCCGTGCAGCAGGCACAGTAGCAGCATTCTCCGTTGATGATGAACTCAAGCTGGCCTTGGTTGTCGTACACCTCGTACTTCGGGGTCCAGAAGGTCCAACTGGGGAAATAACATAACAGTTGTAAGTTGCAGTGATTTTTTTTCTATAATTTTGACAACTACCTGTGCCTTTGAACTAGGGAAATTTTAGTGTGACAAACCTCAAAATGGGGAAAATAGTATGTTTTTTATACATGATGACAAAATGAAGCTATGTTTCTTGCTTCTAAACTCGGGTGCGAGTTATTCACGGTAGTACCATTACCGTTTTATCTATGACTCGAACACTGATTTTTGGTCTATTTGCAACCTAATATTGTGTAAAAAAGCAATAAAAGTTGTCAATTTTTTATTGAAATACCAACCCAGCTTGATGGGAATTTTTTTCTTATTTTGTGGGGAAAATTGGGTCATTTTAGGGGGAAAATGGAAGTTTATTGGCAAGGGGAAACTGCCTTATTATTTGGCAGTAAAAATAGCCCCAAAAAATCACTTCATTGCAACAATTGTTCTCACCACTTTGGGAATGGGTTCTGTACCCATCAAGTTGGGAATTTTGTGTTGTGAAATCTTGCTAATTAGGAATCATTTAAGAAAGTTATTTTAATTAATGAATTAATTAAACTAGTGTTATTGTTGAACTTGTTATTTTAGTGTTGTTTATTGATAACCATAAAGTAATTTTAAAATTTACAAAGAAGGTTCACACTTCCAATATATTGAAGATTTCGCTTAAATATCACTTCAGAATTGGGATTTGTTCATTTCAGTTGGGAATACCTTACTTGGCATTGGGAATGGGTCCTTTTTAATACTGGACCATCTTAAATAAGGGAAAAAAACACTTATCATTGTAACATTAAAATACATACTGTGCAGCTAACCAAATATAGAACAGACATTTCTGGAAAATTGAGGACATATGGATAAACTACGGGCCTTGTAACTAAACAGTAAGTGTTTGGTTGCAGCTTATGATGAATATATAAATTTATGCAAAATTTAACACAAGTGGCTAGCATTGGTTATGAAGGAAGAATAACTATAGTGTATCCAGCACTATCATCTGTTTACTTTGGTTTTCAATTCAACATCAACGTACTAGTATTATGTTCATGGGCCATATCCACAAAACTTCCAAGGAAAATCTTAATTTAAGTCATTAATAAGTGATATTTACAAATAACAGTTTCTTGGTAAAAATCAGTAATTTATATTTCAAGCATGGTAAAATAAGAAGCATCTGTTGATTCTTAATCAGATTAAAACCATTCAAGACAAAATAAACTTTAAATGAACCAGCCACAGATTTAAGGAATTAATTATTTTAAGAAATTTACTTAACTTTTCAATAAAAAACGTTGTAGATATGGGCTGGTATCCACAAAGCTCCTAAGGGAAATCTTTAAGTTGTTCTTAAGTGAAAATGTTAGATCAATTGTTCTACAATAAATCCAATGAATTCTCTTTACAAATGGGTAAAATAAGAAACATCTAAGCAATGTTTACTAGTTAAAACATTTTAATGATCTAAACATCAGTCTATTAACATACATTCCTTCTAATTTATAATAATGTATAATTAAATATATTAATATCTTATTATTAAAATAAGATATCAATTAATATCCCCAATTAATAAAATGTATTATCCCGTACAAGACATAGATATATGCAGAATACACTGCATTGCAATGATATATTTCCCTACATTTTCAAACACAATTTCGGGATTTATTTTTATGTCCCTAAATATTGGGACAAGAAAAAATGTATGTACAGTCGAAACGCTATACTACCAATAGTCACGGGAGACAATAGTTTGTTTGTAGTGTCGCATTGTTTGTAGTATCGCATCTTTAGGAAATTCCGGTAGTAAAGTAACATTAAGCGTTAATTTGCAGCATGTGGAGGCGATTACTTTAATTAATGCACTTGAACTAAATGCATTTGACAATACATTTGTGCATGTATTAGCATATTGTGAAGCAAATACAAAGTCTAAGTAGTAGTAGTAGTAGTATTAGTAGTAGTAGTAGTAGTAGTACGCTGGCTATTCGCCTTTCTTGTTTTAGTAGAGTTCTAATAATGTAGTACCAAAAACAACGTGATTTTAATACTACAAAACAAACCTGGTAATTAAAATAGTACCCTGTAGTAGTACCAACAACTTTGTCGTTTTACTACTACAAAATAAAAAACTGGTAATAACAAAAAGTATTGTATCTGCAAAAAAAAGAGCCAGATTCGCAAAGATATATTGGGAATTATTAAAAGTCTTTTAATAATAATCTCACACTTTACACCATTTAAAGTGGATTAATGTGGTAATTATACTCGTTAACAACTACTAGTATGTTTGCAAACAAACTGGCTTGGTGTCTGATATGGCAGAGGTATGAAGTCTTTGTCAAGAAGGTGTGAAAACTCTCCTTGACAGTCTGATACGTAGTATCGGGTTAACATTTAATTGGAAATGCTACATTTGTTAGCAGTAACGCATCTTTTGTTCAATCGAGAATTTGTAGTATCGCATCTTTTTGTAGTTAAATATATAACTGGCCAGGACTGGCCACCAAATTTGTAGTATCCCGTCATTTCATAGTATTGCGATTCACAGTATCGCGTTTCGACTGTATTTAAAAGTGTCCCTATACTTAGGGTAATTACCGTACTTACATCTGTTTGACGTTGCCAATCACGTTGCCAGGCGGGGACATGATCTCCATCTCCTGCAGGCAGCAGCACCAGAGGCAGCTCCCCACGCACCGGTACGGTCGGTACAGCGAAATCAGCGGCTGTAAGTTGTTGTCCGTGATGTTGATCGTGAACGGACGCATGTTGCCGCAGCACTGGCGAGTCATGCAATCAGTATCTGGCAGAAATGCAACAGGAATGTATCTAAAGAAACAAAACCAAGATCTTTAAACAGCAAAATTCATCACTTAAATAAATATAATCTTCAGCTGAGCATTACTATCTAAATATAGCCTCTCCCTCCAAAATGTTAAACATGTGTATTCAAGCATTTTTAACACTCTCCACTTTTTAACAAATGCATTGAAAATAATTAACTTATTATAAACTTTCATTTACTGAAATTCTATTTAAATTAAACATGTCAGCAAAAAGTTTCAAAATCAAGACTTTCAACTGGAAATAGTTCACTTATAGGACCATTAATGTCAGAACAAACTCACTAGACAATTTTAATGTACAATGTTCAATTTAAAAACATACCTTCTTTGGCATACATGAACTGCTGTTCATCAGAATTGCACAGCGTGTACTTGTTATTCCTCTCACATCCTGTCACAACTGTAAAGGAAATATAGTAAGTCTATTTAGAACATTTCAGGCATTTACTAATGATTTAGGGAACAAAGTTCTGTTTAGCACAAGAGTGGACAACTTTTAAACTTTTTTGAGTTAATTTGGAAAAACACACAAAAATTATACAGTACACGATGATAGCATAAGTATGATCTAAAGTAGGACATCTTTTTGTTATAAAATATTCCTGATTATATTCCTTTAATCTGAAACTTAAGTCATATGTTGCAGATTCAAAACACAAATATTTGGGCTTTGATCTTTTACTGAGATTGGGGGTGTATAGTGGACTGCATTTCAAAGACATTTTGTTAGGGGAAGCCAATGTAGTTTAAAAAATGCACTATAAAAAGATAACAATCATAATTCATCTAAATAATGGAATCTCAATGTCCCTATGGTGCATGCTATACCCCCCCCCCCAACCTAGGGGCTATATATGTGCTATACCCCCCCCAAACCTAGCGGCTATATATGTGCTATACCCCCCCCAAACCTAGGGGCTATATACGTCCCATTCTAAGCTTCTGAAATCAGCTCTGCATCATGCCATGTGGAAGCATACCTTCCAGAGTGTCAAAGTGCTGATGTATAAGCACCTCATTGAGTTCCCCTAGGTAGGCCAGCCCCGGGGGGAGGCCCTGTGGTATCATCACCATATTCACACCCTCTGGCTTCACGGCCATCTGCATCTCCGCGCCCTTCTGGCCCTGACCTGGCTGGCTTATCACCACACTCATTATTAGTTTCTTCTTGCTGAAATGGGCATTAGCATATGTAGCTGGCTCTTCACCACACCAATTCTTAGCTTGGTCTAGCTGAAATGAGCATTAATACATTTAGCATTAATTGAATGCCCTTGGCAATTATGAGTCGCAGAGGTGAATGGATGTGGTGTATTTGCACAGGCACTGCTTAAATAGGTCAACTGAATTTGAACATTTTACATTACAGATTGTGTTAGAGAAATGTGCATATATCTTCTTGTATAACTATATATTGCTGTACAGAAACAGAATACGTGCTCTTGAACATCTATAGCCGAATGTCATTTGCAGTATACCAATGGCAATACAGAGCAATAATAGCAATATTAATAACAAATAACCCATACTGTGTTTGTTAAAGTTGTTTACAAAACGTCTATGCAGGCAACGCCCATCTAAAATAGACAGATGGTGTAGGAGAAATGTAAAATTCAAACAATTCAACATCAAAAAGGGAATTCAAATAAAGTGTTAATTAGTTATAATGTATGCTGGTAGTATGAGAATACCAATCCATACTTTATTTTATGCACTTCCGGACTGGCAATGTTGTTTATAATATTGGTGATTTCCGGTTCCGGTTTATGTCAGCTGATAAACAAAATGGCACACACAGCACAGAAAGGAAAATTAATAGCTGTTATTGGCGATGAGGTATTGTTTTATAACATATTTTCAAAAAGCAAACTAGATATTTAAGATAGGTTTTAGTCAAGGTCGATACATTCTGATGAAATAACAAGAAACTTATCATTTTTCACCAAAATTAGAAGTGGTACAGAAACCGTATAATCACAAATTAGATTCATGTCAAACATTGGCACTTCTAATAATACCAGTTTATCTATTAATCTCAGCTTCCATAACATATTTCATATAACTGATATGAAAATTAAAATAATACTACCGAATACCATTGTCATAGCATTTGTGCGTCAGTAATATAATTGACACACCTGATCTAGCATATCTTGTTAGGCGCTGTGGCCAATATTGAGCCACTTTTTATATAGGCAATATTCGCCAGAGTACTTAACAGCTGAAGGACCATTTCTGTGGTGTAAATTCCTCCTATATAACACATATTGCAGCGACCAAATTTTTGTTGCTACTTTCATGCGCTGAAATGGCATGGTTAGCATTAATATTTTTTAATAAAGTTTACATACCTGCAAAGAGAATTTATTCCTCAATAATGTTTCTTAACTTATTGTAGGATAACACTTTCATCTTGCATGAAACCTACTTTTTTGCATTTTAAGAAACATCTTGCTGTCCTCCACTGTGTAAACTTGATTTGATATTCGGCTACACTGAAACGATTGCATCATTTCGATTGGTCAATCAATTCTATTAATGAATATATTTGTCATCTGTTTGGTTCAAGCATATTTGAAGGGTTAAAAAAGGCAAGGTAAACATGGCGGTCTGTACATGAATGTAGATTTATGCACAAGTTTAAATCAGAATTAAACGCATGTCCCAAGTAAATTTCGGCACATGTAATTTTTTTTGTGCAGATTAGGTGTTGTTTAAGTAAAATACATTAATGGATAACCTAATTGTTGCAAATAATGGAAATATATGAAATGTTAAACTTACTTTTTTCCACCACGTAAAATGCCATTCGGGATGAGACGTTACAGGCTTACAGCGAATTTAGTCCAATCTAAAAAGCAGCAATAAATTCGCTTTAAATGTCTCATTTATTAGATTACACCTGATCATGACAGCCCAGTAACTACTTCAAATAGTCTCATTAAGGAATGTTAAACACTGGTTTATTACAGCATTACCTTTTATTAAGATACCTGTTGACTTTTGTTGATTTTAATGATATTGAAGAAACTGGAACAATTAATTAAATTTTATTGATAATGTTACATATTTGTGATTTATATTTAATTCTGTATTTTTGTTGCAGGATACATGTACAGGGTTCCTGTTAGGAGGAATCGGAGAGATCAATAAAAAGAGAGAAGCTAACTTTCTGGTCGTCAACAAAAGTAAGCACCTAAATACCACTAATTAATGTGATAAAAATATAGCACTAAAAATTATAGAGTTCTGTTGATTCATGTTGGCTCGAAGTAGGCAATGAAACTTTGAGCCAGCAAACACTTTGAGCCAACAGAAAATTCTACCCTTATTGGCAAAATCAGCCAAACAATGTACATTTATTTAAATCCAGATATATAGAAAAATATATGTTCCTATAAAAATTCAAGACTATGAGAAATTTGAGACAACAAGGTTGAAGCATTGGGAGTTGAATTAATTATAAAACTGCTTTCAGTGTAAGGTTTTAATTTGAAGTGAATGCATTTATATTGTAAGGATACAATAGAGTTTTAATTTGAAGTGAATGCATTTATATTGTAAGGATACAATAGAGTTTAATGGTATGCACAATGTAGGCTATTGTCATGTATGAATATGAATATTGATCAAATAAATATGTTCAAGGAGCTGCATGTTTTAATAACAGGTTAACTACTATGCATATGATTTCAGACACCAGTGTCATGGAGATTGAAGAGCATTTCCGTGAATTTATCAAGCGAACTGATATAGCCATTGTTCTCATCAATCAAAATGTAAGTACAGTAAATCAGCTACAGTATTATGTTACAATGCTGTGACATGAACTTTTGTTCGCAACTCGCTGGTTAATGGGTAAAAGAGCTAACTATAAAGCACTTGGAGAGTGCAAACCTTGTTCTACAAGATAGGTAACCCTACTTAACAACTGAATTACCTTTTGTACCCCATTAATAAAGAATACTTAAAAAGATTCAGGGGATCCAGGCAGTGATCCAAATTACCACCAAAATCTTATCAGTTGCTCATTGGCCGATTTCCTAACTGCCCAGACTCTATTCATAAGCTTGTTATCAGTTGCTCATTGGCCGATTTCCTACCTTCCCAGACTCTATTCATAAGCTTGTTATCAGTTGCTCATTGGCCTATTTCCTTCCTGCCCAGACTATTCATAAGCTTGTTATCAGTTGCTCATTGGCCCATTTCCTACCTGCCCAGACTCTATTCATAAGCTTGTTATCAGTTGCTGATTGGCCCATTTCCTACCTGCCCAGACTCTATTCATAAGCTTGTTATCAGTTGCTCATTGGCCCATTTCCTACCTGCCCAGACTCTATTCATAAGCTTGTTATCAGTTGCTCATTGGCCCATTTCCTACCTGCCCAGACTCTATTCATAAGCTTGTTATTTGACATAAATCATCTTCACTGTTGACTAACTTTCTAGGTTGCAGAGATGATTCGTCACGTGATAGATCTCCACACAGATCCTATTCCAGCTGTTCTAGAGATCCCCAGTAAGGAATGCCCGTATGATGCCAGCAAAGACTCCATTTTGAGGCGTGCAAAGGTAAAGCAATGGTCATAATCATTTGTGTGCATGTTACTTGTATATTAAAAATGAATAACATTAAAAGTAAATCTTATTTCATTATGTTTATATGATGGGATTTAATAGAAAATCATGCAAAGTGGCTAAATGTAAGTCTTAAGAAGACAACTGTGAAATTATTAGAGGGGTTAATGTCATAAAGATGCTACCTTATGACATTTATTTGAATACATCCATGATATAATAAAAGATCTTGTTTTCATATGAGGAGTCATACTAGTTGAACTGCACAATGCAATTAACTAATATGCTTTCTTTTTTATTCCACAGGGTATGTTTTCTGCTGAAGACTTCAGATGAGGTGTGGGCACAACTAGCTAGGCTGCATTATCCACATGGACACAACATCACTATGTTAATCAAGAAGACATTCCCTATTGTATAAAGAAGAATTGTAAATTGACTGTCGTGTTAGTGTATGATCGAAGTACAGTTTTGAACTTTTATTTACTTAATGGTAATACCGGTAGGGATTTAGTGTACATATAAAACATGTGAAATAATTGAAGTGGTGTTTGCAAATTTGCACAGAACATAATTCATTGTCTTTCCTCGCTGTTCTGGTTACATCTGTATACATATTACTTTAACTATTTGAGGCGTGTCTTGGGAAAAGGGGGCTTAATGCAGGTGCATAAAGTTTCGTCCTGGATTAGCCTGTGCGGACTGCACAGGCTGATCCGGGGCGACTTTAAGCCTACAGTGGATTTATGTTTAGAAGAGACTTCCTCAAAACGGAAAATACCATAAAAGCGTCAAGTGTGGACTGCACAGGCTAATCCAGGATGACACTTTACGCACATACATTAAGCCCGGTTTTCCCACGACACACCTCATTTAAAATACAATGAAATCCTAGCAACAAATGCTAAGTTATGTTGTCATTATCAGTCTCTTAATTATTTCACTGCGTATAGTGTATTCCTGTGAAACTAACAAAGCTGGTGTTAATATGATTAAATATTAATATAAATATTGATTTACAAAAGAAATGCAGATCACTTTGTAAATTCCTTTCTAGTCTACTCCTTTAAACTGATCAGGCATTTATTACTGTTAATATATATTGTGTGATGCATGCTTTGTATATTTGAGATGTTTATAATAAACAAGTATGTGAGTTCATGTCACGTTGTCTCTGTTGATTGATTTATTTTCTGAAGATGATACATTATCCTTTTATTAGTTCAACTATTCGAAAAATAGGTTCGCTTACCTACTACCCCCCCCCCCCCGGCGTCTGCATCCGTGTCTGAATTTGGTTCAAGTTTTTATTCAAAAGTCTTGTAGCTTCAAAACTACATAATTATTCACTTGAAACTTTGAGCCAACCTTTGTAATCAACTCCAGTATCAAGGCAACATTCCCTATAACTCTGTTTTGTATTTTGACAGAGTTATGCCCCTTTTTCACCTAGATTTTTCTGTTTAGTTTATATTCAGAAGTTGTAACTTCAATACTACAAAAGCTTTGCACTTGGAACTTGGAATATACTTTTGTCATCAACTCCTTTATCAGCATGAACATTCCCCATAACTATGTTTTGTTTTTTGATGAGTTATACCCCTTTTTCACATAGATTTTCTGGTTAAAGTTTATATTCAAAAGTTTTGTAACTTAAAAACTACATAAGGTATTCACTTGAAACTTGGAACTAACCTTTGTCATCAACTCTAGTATCAGGGGCAACATTATCCATAACTCTGTTTGTATTTTGACAGAGTTAGCCCACTTTTTACATAGACTTTGTGGTTAATGTTTTTGTTCCAAATATTTATAAACCATACTTAAGGCTTGACTTAAAAGTTTTGTATTTTAACAAATTTATGCACCTTCCACTATCCAAAATATGTACTAACTGAAATACTTTGAATAGTCGATCGCACTGTCCTCTGACAGCTTCACTTTTTTAAATTGGCATCATGTAATCATAACAACAGAATTCAAAAGGAATCTCTGATCACATGCCGACTTGCTGAGTACTTCTCAAGTGGTTAACTGGTCTTAATGGAATGAAGAAAGCCATCGTGGCAATGAGGATTCACACAAACAGCTTAGGCGTATAAAAAAAAATTTGTTTCAGGTTTTTCATTATTTGGTAAATGGTCAACTTGAAGAATCTAAAAATATTCAAAACATATCAGTAATATCCTTAAACATTGTTTTTAAGTGGATACTATCAAAACAAAACAATTATTGAAAAAGGTAAACAAAAATCAATCTGACAAACCCAATAAAATGTTCTAGGGTTGGGGCATTTTTGTAGGGTAGTTGGGGTTACATAAAACAAACTTATTTTTTTTACACCTTAATAAAGACTGTTTAAGGTATTACAATGGACAGCATTAGCTTGCATAGTGTATGTATATGACAGTGTTTGCAAACATTTAATGAGATATTATGTCTATAATAAAAATTCTGACTGCAAGTGAAATCATATGTTAGAAATTGAAAATTTCAGGCAGTCCTAATTAAGACTGCCTTTGTGTCTCGTGTCTGACCACATGGTAGTCTTATTGATCAATAAGCTGTTTCATAACAGTTTTATAAATTTAGTGATGCCTGTTTATATAGGCTAAATGCTCTTAACATATTTATGAGACAACTAGCAAACACATGAGTGCAGACATCTGCCAAGATAGTTAACTACTTAACAACTGAATTTGACATGGTATGTTAACTCCCATGCCCTATCTCCCATTTTAATAGAAAATCCTTTACAAGATTATTAGATCCAGATGATGATCTGGAATATCACCATACATTATAGGACTATTACATGTATCGAACAAACTAGCATAACATAGCCGTGTTGTCCCGGATTAGCCAGTGCAGTTCAGTTGATTTATGTTTAGAAGGATCCTTCCTAAAAATAGAAAATACCATAGAGCGAAAATGTCGTCCTGGATAAGCATGTTACAAACATGCATTATGCCCGGGTTTCCCACGTCACGCCTCATATTTCTTTCAGCTCACCTGAGCACGAAGTGCTCGGTGAGCTATTGGTATTTAGGGGACCTCTCCGGCAGCGTCCGTCGTCCGTATGCCATCAACAATTTGGACTGTTATCGCGATAAAGACTACATTTTTTATTCAATCTTGACCTAACTTGCACAGTTTGTGTATGACCATAAAATCTCGGATTGGGTCAGATCACACCTGTAACACCAGAGTTATTGCCCCTTGTTCATGCTAAAAAAGTGCAAAAATGCCCTTTTTCAACGTATAGACTTTATTTTCCATCCAGTCTTAACCAAACTTTCACAGTTTATGTATGACCATCAGATCTCAGTAGACGCCAAACATGGGCCAGATCATGTTTCAAACACCAGAGTTATTGCCCTTTGTTTATTAACAAAATATACAAAAATGGACATTGTTCAGGATAGAGACTTCATTTTTTATCCAATCTTCAGCAATCTTGCACAGTTTATCTAATACCATGAGATTACAGTTGAAGTCGAATATAAGCAAGATCGGACCAGAAACAACAGAGTTATTGCCCTTTGTGAAAAAAAATATGCAAAAATGGACATCATTCAGGATAGAGACTTCATTTTTCATCCAATCTTCACCAATCACAGTTTGTCTATGACCACAAGATTAAAAGTTAAGTCGAATCTAAGCAATATCGGACCAGAAACACCATAGTTATTGCCCTTTGTTTGTGAAAAAATATGCAAAAATAGACATTATTCAGGATAGAGACTTCATTTTTCATAAAATCTTCACCAATCATGTACAGTTTGTGTATGATCGTAAGACTACTGGTGAAGGCGAATAAAAGCATGATCGGGCAAGAAACAGAGTTATTGCCCCTTCTGTTTGGAAAAAAAAACAACAAGTTATCAATGATTGGCTTGCACACACGATTTTTTATTCATTGTTGACCAAACTTACACAGTTTGTGCATGACCATAAAAATTGATTGATAAAATTTGATTTCCAACAGTTGCAAGACTTGCATGCAGTTATTTGTACATGCAACATTGATGTCTTCAGAGCATGCATTAACACCATTTATCATCATTGGATAGAAAATTATCAAAGAAACAGCAAAACTTTACCTTGTAGCACAACCATCGCCATTATCGCATTGCAACTAGTTCTCAAAAACTGTTTGCGAAAAAGACATCAAAATCTACTGTCTCTGCATTTTCCAGAATTGTCAATGACTTCATGAAAAAGGGTCAGGTAAGAATATTGAGAAAAATGATTTGAGAACCATTAGCAGAAAAACCGCACATCCACTACCCAACTCGTACTTTAGTTAGCCCATTGCACTAACCGATGTTTTAAATCAAAATTGATTCTATCCCCCTCTGCGTATTGTTCAGATACCTTAATTTTCAAACCTGTCACAACAGTATGGTCTTCATCTGTACCAGTTCTCAGGTGAGCACTTTGGGCCATCATGGCCGTCTTGTAAAAGGGAGTTAGTATGCAATTTACGTAGAACTGAAGCTGCATTATGTGAGGACCCGGAGTGTGTCCCAGCACTCCTACCTAATTAAATTACTAGAGACTCACGAAAGTTGGGACGAATTTTGAATCATAGCTGCAATTTCCAGCTATTTATTTTTAACTATGATATATAATTTTGGTGTGGTCTTGTGCTGTGGGGGGAAAACGGAGTACCGGGAGGAAACCCCACCTGTCCAGTATGGTGACCACTAACCAAACTCACTTGCGCCGGGAGTGAGAAGCGAACCCGGATCGCCTAGGTGAGAAGCACGTGTACCAACCACTGCGCTAGCTGGACAGCCTTATGTAGAACTTGAAGGTAGGGTTGCTTGAAGTATTAATCTTAAAGCTCGCAACACAAGTTTCAATTGGTCTGAAGGTACAAGAACTTTGCCGTGATGTTCATTTATTGAGTGACGCATATTTTGATTATTTATGTCCTTAATGAGGCGTAAAAAAAATAAGTTTGTTTTAGGTAACATGCCCAAAAAAATTAGGGTTGGTAGGTTGGGATTGCTGTTGTTTTTTTTTGGTTAATGTCAACTTGAAGATTCTTAAACTGAATAAACATTCAAAACATATCAGTAATATACTTAAACATTGTTTATAAGTGGATACTATCAAACAAAACACTTATTTATCCAAAACACATTTAATTGTTGAAATAGGTAAATAAAACAAAAATCAACCTGAAAAAACCCATAAAATGTTCTAGGGTCGGGGCATTTTTTAGGGTAGGTCGGATTACCTGAAACAAACATGTTGTTTTTTTACGCCTGAGTAGGGTAAACTGATCTTGAGTCGGACACGATCAAGAGTCAGACATTTTTGACACAGCTTTTTGCCGACAATATCCTCGTCCGTATGAAAAAAAGTGTAATTTAACCGTAATAAACTAATCAGATCAATCATTTTATTTGTTGTGTATGGAAGGCCGGTATGCCATGCTAAATGACAATTGCCAATTGCTAACTGCCAATTGCTAATTGACAATTGCGATTTGCTAATTGCCACAAGTCAACTGATTATTGCGAAATGCTGAATGTTTACTGTCAAATATGTACTTACTAAATGCTATCTTAAGTAACATACAGTACTCGTATAATCATGTTGGTATAATGCGTTACATAATGAGAGACTTTAGTGGGTGATCTTCCCTTGTCTAGCAGGTGCCCGTATAGGCGGCGCTGTTGTCGAATAGGTCCATTGTTATTTATTTTCCCTTCCATTGTTTACTTCCGATAAGATTGACAGTTGATAAACAGAGTTTTAACACGATTTGATTATATTTCTTCGATAAAGGTGTAAATATGGCTTCAAAGTTTTGCAGCCTATCTTTAGGACAACTTAGGACAGAGTTAAGAAAGAGAAATGCTAAGTTATCTGGACGAAAAAAGGAGTTAATCGAGAGGTAGGCTAACATGAATTTTTCTTTTCACTTTTGTTGTTGACGATTAGCGAAGTAAACAAGTTCTTTCATTAAATAGTTAAATGTAATAACAGCAATTGATGCAATCTTATATCGCTAATGTCTGCAGTTCATTATTATTAATTGTCCCAAATTCCACAGGAAGCATTGCAAATTAAATTCAAAATATGTACATGTCCATACGTTGGAATTAGTGGGTGGGGTAATGCGCTATGTGTGGTTTGTTTGTAGTAATAAATACAATATGTTCTTTGTTTGCAAAGTCGTCTTTTCTTCATTCTTTTCTTAAAGATGAGGCAGTATATGATTATTGAACAAATGTATTACATAATTGTTTCAGACTAGAGGCCTATGACAGAAACCAAAATTTCAACAACTGTGAGGACCTTATGCCAGAATTTAGGATGAGCCTTCCAGTAACCAGTGGCTACAAGGACATCAACAGTGACATGAAGATGGCCCCCATTGACCGTCAGAAAGCCACTGACTATCTGGAACGCTTTCAAGTTGAGTTCGACCAAACTGTAACTGCACTGTACAATGACAAATTTTTAATGTATCTTCGGTTGTTTTCATCAGACAGTCTTGACTTTGTAAAAAGTGCGTGTAGAGCAGAAATGAAGAAAAAGATAAATTATGTGGTAGACATTTCCTTTACAAAACATGGAATAGTGCACGAGGCGCAGTGCGAATGTGGAGCTGGCGAGGGTCCCTTTGGACATTGCAAGCATATAAGAACTGTATTGTATGCATGCCTGAAATTTGTTCAAACAGGAGATGTGAAGGTAGAGTCGTCATGTACCGAGCAACTACAGGCATTCCATAGAGCCAAGAAACATACCGGGTCCCCTCTGAAGGCCAGAGACCTAAACATGGTTGGGGCAGATATTTGTGATATTAAGGACTTTGATCCCCGACCTGTTAGTTTCGAAATGCCCCTAATTATCAGGATCATTTTTACAATACATGTATGAACTTTAAAGGAATTTCTAAAACGCCAATATTTCAGACCTTTGCACCAGCAAATATATATGCAGTCAACAATGATCATGACTATTTTGAAGTGACACATGAAGAAAACTTTCTAAATCAGAGTAAAATAACTAAAATAACAACAGAAGAGTGCTGTGAAGTTTTGACAAGGGGACAAAACACAAATGATCGTTGGTTCGAGGAACGTGGAAAAAGAATCCAGTCATCCAACTACTACCGGATATGTACAGCAACCGAAAAGGCCAATTTAGCAGCATTGGCTTCCACAATGGTATCTGGACATGTAACTAAGCAAAATGAAGCGATGCGCCATGGCTGTAAATATGAAAAAAATGCAATTCACATATATGAAAGTGCGCGAAATGTTAATGTTCAGGCATGTGGCATCACTGTTTCTAAGACCCATCCATTTCTAGGGGCATCTCCTGATGGAATTGTCAGCAAGGATTTAATTGTAGAAGTAAAATGTCCTTTCAATGCAAAAAATAAAGAGATAAACTCAGTTACTGTGCCATATTTAAAAGAAATCAATGGAAAACTTGTTCTAAGCAAAAAACATCCATATTACTTTCAGATACAGGGACAGTTGTTCTGCTCTGAACGAAAATATTGTGATTTAATTGTGTATACTCTCACTGACATTGTGTACATCAGAGTAACAAGAAATGAGGCGTTTATCTTTGATATGGTGCACAAACTTGAATTATTTTTTGAGGCACATTTCAAACCAGCACTTTTGGAAAAGTTGTTTTATAAAAATGTGTAAAATAATGTTCTGCAAAAGAAATGAAACAAAAAGTTCATTTGAAAATAAATGCATTTTGTAATGTTGTATGAATTATCATGATATGTATTTTTTGTTATTATATTTGTCATTATATATGTATTCAAATAAATTGTTTTATTGAAAATTGTGTTGTTTGAACAGAACTGCATAAATATCAAGTATGTTGTTGACAGTCAGCATTCATAAAGCACCTCAGGAAAAATTTAAGTACATTCCTTAAATTATCAGAATTCCTAGTCTTTTGCTTTTTTATATAGATGTCTTCTTGTATTAAATTTGTTTTTGCTGTAAATTATTTACTTTTGTTATAGTATTTTGGCAAAAAAACTACAGAAATCATAATAATTTCCATAGCAAATTGTATCTGAAATTTTCACTTAAATAAAACTTAAGATTTCGCTTAGGAGCTTTATGAATACCAGCCCGTACCAGAGTTTAATTTCAGCTGCAAAAGTAACAAATCACTATTTTAAAACTTTATTTATTAAGCAATCACATGTAATACATCAACTTCAACATAAAAAATGAATAATGAACAGTCATATTGACAAACAAATGTCTAGTATTACTGTAATAACATGTACTTTCTAATACTGATAACCATAGACTAATACACATGATCATTAGACATTTTTTTATTCAGAATGGTAAATGACAACATAAAAATGACATTTTTTACTACACTTAGCTACATGTACAACCGTGATTGTAGCAATTCTTTAAGCATATGTAGACACAATGCCATTTCTGAAATTGCATAGCATGAAACATACAAAAATTATCTCTGATGACAACTTAGTCTCTGTGGCAGTCAGAGGTTCAGTTAAAATTCTGTATGTTTTTCCAAGACCAATGATTCTTTCTACATGCACACGTTTGCTAGAAATTTTCCTATCTTTAATAACAGTATCATTTGACATTCTGTTCTTTTTCTTTCTTATTAATATGCACATCATGTGGTGCAAAAATGTCCTGTACATTAAAACCTTTGTCAGCCATTATACTGTCATTTTTGGAACAAAGCCTGGTCAGTGAACTCCGTTCAACTATTTGCCTGTCACTTGTAGCACCTCCATAGGCTGGGGACACATAAGAAATAAGACAGCCAGGGGTACTGCCAATCAAAACCTTAACTGTATTTCGGTTTTTGTAAGTCGAAAAAGTGGCTTGTTGAGCCGTTGGATTTTTCGGTTTTTTAATTGGGCACTCAGTACCATCAATTATGACGCGTGTTTTGGGGTATAGCCTCTTGAAGCTGCTTGGAGCGAAATAGCGGACTAAAGTTTGTGATGGCCATATGTTAATTTCTTTCCACTGTTTTTCCATGAACAAGACCCAAGTAATAAAAATGTTTGACACCACACTTTCAGAAACATTAAATATGTGCTAGAAACAAATGCATATATTTGGTTGTTGCAGCTTTAAGGTTAAATGGATTAAGAGAATGAGTGTTCAGAAGGTGACAGATTTATCATTTTATTGGTTTCAGTCAAGTAAGATTAAGAAACACCAACATATGATATAGTGTTAGGTTATGACACAATATCACATAATGCATATTTAATTAATCAACAACATTACATTTAATTTTTGAAGCAGTACTGTCGTTGTTGATGCAGAACTTTTCGAAAATTAAGCCAAGTAACAAATGATGATATTTAGTATATACATGTAAACCAGTTCCATATACTGTACATATACATATGTCATGATTATCTAATGGAGAGAAAACCCAAATTCAATATTATAAGCGTAATAATTGTTTATATTTATGATGTTTTTCAACTCAATAGAAAAGCAAACTACCTACCAGCGTATGTAATTGTGTGGTAATCATCTTCGGTGAAGTGGTTTTCACACACGTACGAGTATTCGGATGGAGTCCAGATTTCGAACTTTGTTTTCACCCGTCGAATAGCTTGTACCCATGCAGCTCGACGTTGTTTGTCTTTCGGGAAGTTGTGTCGTCCTTTTCGTGAACACAATGGAACGCAGCACGTGGTTTCAGGCATTACTTTATCTTTTTTTTGTCAAGCTGTCAAACGCTTCGCTTATTAACAATGGCGATAATCTAATGATAAAATCCGAACATATCCGCATAGAGGGACCTACTCGACCAGAGCGCCACCTATATTGGGAAACAGGGGAGATAAATCGCTAAAGTCGCTCATTGTGCAATGTAAATATAGTATGAGAATATCAAAATATTAAAATAACAATAATGAAAATTAATCGGAGTTTTCAACACAATATTAATGATTAATAATTGTCAATTAATAATTCAATAAGGGATTTGGATGCCTTCCTCTTGCTAGATGGTAATTGTCTCTATTTTGTCCATTCACTTCGTACGTATTTACGGTTGTCAAACACTAATCGTCCTGCCCGTGTCTTATAGCCTGAAGCTGGGTTAATGTTCGGGTCATTCCGGCGATCTGGGATTGACTGTGGTTCCGCTTGGCGGTTACCTGTGGGAACGGGTCGTTTATCAGACTGCAGAACTAAAGCATCGAATGGCTCAATATCGCTAGTATTTTCGCGCGTTTTGTGCAACACTGACCTGTTTCTGCGATACGTGCTACCATCGGCCGTTTGTACTATGTAAGAACGGTCACTGTGAATTTTCATGACTCTGCCAACTTTCCAGATTTTTGTGAATTTTCATGACTCTCCCAACTTTCCAGATTTTTCCAAACTTGATACGAACTGAGTCATTTACTGACAATGGCGGTAACGGTCGCGATGTTTTGTCGAAATTCGACTTTTGTCGTGCTTTTGACTCGTGCATTCGTGTACGTACCTGTCTGTCATTGATCAGTGCTGGTTGCAGTGCCTTGTTTGTGACTGGTACAACTGATTTGGTTCGGCGACCAAGAGCTAATTGACTAGGTGTGTAACCGCACTGCAACGGGGTGTTGCGATATTCAAGTAGTGGTAAGTACACGTTGGTTTTCGTGTCGAATGCTTTTTGCATCAGCTTTTTAGCTGTCCCTACTGCCTTTTCGGCCAAACCATTGCTTTGTGGGTGACCTGGTGAGGAAGTTCTGTGTTCGAATCCCTAACAATCGACGAATTTTTTGAATTCGGCGCACGAAAACTGAGGGCCATTGTCCGATATTAGAATATCGGGAATTGACATTCTTGACATGTGTTTTTGCAATTTCGTTATCACTGTTTGTGATCGTGTGTTTGGTAAATGGTCAATTTCAAAGAACCTACTATAGTAGTCTACCGTTAATAGGTATTCTTGTCCATTAAAGTGGAACAAATCAGTAGCGATTTGCTGAAAGGGTCTGTCTGGGAATGGGGTCGTTATCAGCGGTTCTGGGGCATTCGCATCTCTGTGAGTAAGGCAAGTCGGGCAATTAGTGACGTAATCGGTTATTTGCTTAGACATGCCAGGCCAAAACAACGAATCCTAGGCGCGTTCAAGTGTCTTTGTAATTCCCAAGTGTGACGAATGAACTTTTTGCACTAGTTCATTTCGCAGGTATGTTGGGATAACCAATGTGTGACCTCTGAATATCAGACCATCCTCAGAGCTTAATTCGTCACGGTGATTGAAATATTCTGCGATGTTTGGATCGCATTGTTTCACGGATTCCGGCCAGCCCTCGATTATAGCCCGTTTCAATTTTATCATTTGCGGGTCTTTCGTGATTTCGGTGCGTATTATCTGGAGTCTGCGATCTGTGACGTGAAGTTGTTGATATACCGTGTGCACGTGATTATCAAGACGTTCAACTATTTCGGGACATGTGTCGGGCAACGCGTGTCTTGACAAGCAGTCACTCACCGGGATTTTTTTCCCGGGTACGTGCTGTACATTGACCTGATATTTTGACATTGCAAGAAGTATTATTGATAGTCGCGGCGGTGCAGCAGCAAGTGGCTTTTTCATTATTGCAGAAATCGGCTTGTGATCTCAGTGAACGATCACTTCCCTACCGTAAGTGAATTGGTGAAATCGCTTTAATCCAAAGAGAATCGCGAGAAGTTCTTTCTCAATGACGGCGTAACCAATTTCCGTTTCCGTGAACGATTTGCTGGCATACGCAATGGGTCTCTCGTCTTGCATAAGACAGCAGCCTAACCCATATTTACGCGCGTCGGTTTCCAGTATGAGGGGTTTCTTAGGGTCATAATACCCTAGAACTGGCGACTGAGTAATGATGTCTTTGATCTTTGACAGGGCCTCTTCCTGTGGGGCGTCCGACAGGAACTCTACATCTTTCTTTACGAGGCTTCTTAGGGGTGCGGTGACCTCGGCTAAGTTTGGCGCGAATTTTGCCATGTAATTCACGAGCCCTAGCACGGTTTCGACCTTTTCGCGGCTTTCTGGGACCGGCAATTTTGTAATTGCCTCAATTTTCTTCGGGTCGGCTTGTAGTCCGTTGTCAGTAACCACGTGACCAAAGAATGGTACTGATTTTACCCCGATTGTGCATTTTAGCGGGTTGAATTTGATACCGCGTTCGCGCGCGCGTAGCAATACTTGAGTCAAATTTTGATCATGTTCCTGGGGGGTGCGTCCCCAGACCAGGACGTCGTCAACCAGCGGGTGAATATCTGGTAGTCCCTCAAATATTTCGTTCACTTTTTGACAAAATATGTCGCTGGAAGCGGAAATGCCGTAAGGAAGGCGCAAGTAGCGGTACCTTCCAAATGGTGTCGCAAATGTCGTAAGGTACGACGATTCTTCGTCTAATTCAACACTCCAGTATGCGTGTGTTAAATCAAGTAAACTAAAGCGCGTTGCGCCTGACAATTTTGCAATTACGTCTTCGATTGTTGACGTTGCGTAATGCGGACGGCGTATCGCGTTGTTGAGTTGTTTTGGATCTAGGCAGATCCGTAATTTGCCGTTGGGTTTTTCAACAACCACGATTGGATTGACCCAATCTGTTGGTTCCGACACAGGCCTTACAAATCTGCCCTTGACCATTTCCTCAAGTTCGGACTTGAGGCGAGATTTTAAGGCTTCCGGCACGCGTCTTGGTGGCGTCACCACCGGAATCGCATCTTCGCGGATGTGCAATTTACTTTTGCCTGGGAGGGTTCCGATGCCTTTAAATAGCTCGCCATATTCAAACATGACATATTCCTTAGTCATATGACTGTCATTCTGTTTGTCAACCGCGTATGTCAATTGCAACAGGCCTAAATCAAGCGAGGTTTGCAGACCAATCAGAGGCTGTGCGCTATTTACAATGTAGAACGTCGCGCGCGTCTCTGTTGCACGGTATTTGCATTTCAGATTGATTTTGCCCAGAACATGTATGTTATCGCCTGAGTACGAAGTCAGTCTTGAATCGGTGTCTTTCAAAGGGGCTTTGATATTGAGCGATTCGAAGTCTTTTTGAGGGATTGTGTTTACGCTCGACCCGGTATCAATTTTGAACTGTATGTCATGCAAATTGGGACCAATTTAATGCTTACATTTACGAGTGCCTTATTAAGAGTAGACGATTGGGCAAACGATTGTGTTTGACTTACCGTGTCTATAAAATAAGTGTGTATCCACGAATCGTCTTCCTGTGTGGGTTCACTGTCACTGTCATAATGATCGACATCATACACGTATTTCGCTTTGCACACTCGTTTCCAGTGATTTTTCTTATGACACCTGTTGCATGTCTCTCCCCATGCAGTGCATTGTGTCCGTTCTTTGTGAGGCGGGTTGCCGCAGCGCTCACACCGTCGATCCCGTCCATTTGCCTGGTTTGGGGCTGTCTGCTGGACTCCCCTATGTGCTGGGTGTCGACCTTGGTCTCGACCTCTTCGTCCACCACGTGCACGTCCATTGTCACGAGTGTTGACGAGGTGTACGTCTTGTTGGTTTTGGTTGATTAGCGACATTTGTTGTCTACAGTATTCGAAGTTTTGCGATATTTGTATTGCTTTGTCAAGTGTCAAGTTTTCACCTTCGTTAATTAGTTTCTCGCGTAGTTTTTGATTGTTGACACCAAATACTATTCGGTCTCCAATCGTTTCATCCTGTGTATTTGCTGGAAACCGACAGTCAGTAATTTTTAGTTTGAGCCTTGTCACGAATTGTTCGATGTTGTCACTGTTCTGATTTTTATTGTAGAATTGATATCTTGCAAATACTGGGTTTAATTTTGGTTTCACGTGTTTCTGGAATTTGTCAAAGTATGTCTGTAGTTGTGTTTTTTCTTCTTCTGTCAAAGTCCATGATTGAGTAATGTCTTGGCCTTTTTCACCGACCCATATGAGTAAGAACGCAATCTTCGTCTCTTCCGATTTTTCTTTCAATGGTCCAGAGAATATTAATTTTATGTGTCTTTCAAAATTTCTCCCACGTGGATGGTAAGTTCGAACTGTTCCAGTCCATAACTGGTGGTGTTATTCCAGATAAAGCCATTTCCTAAACTTGCTTCAGTAAATTATTTAGCACAAATTGTGTTTAACTGCATTTAAGTAATCCGATTTTGACGTAGGTCCATTGTTTCCATTCTGACACCATGTTTTATGTTTGTTGCACTATAGTGTATATGATCTTTTTATTAACTTATAATGGTGTACTCAAATGAGTATTCACTAATGTGAAGAACAACACAACACGTGTTACCACTACGAAGTTTAATAATACAGTGCGGCATCTGAACAGGGCACTAGGTTACCATTGGTGGTAGCTATAGTCTGTTTCATAATACAACACCCATATACTGCGTAAAAATATGTAACTATATGTTACAAACATTTGAATATATTTGGTATTGAGTTAAAGAACCAAAAGTGCACATCGTGTATATCATTATGAGCTAACAAGATTTTGCAGATTAGCATATAGACAATATAATACCTCTGTGTACACAAACTACTAATACCAGAGGATTTTTTTCCATTGAAAAATAAAAATATGCACAAAGTAAACGTCAGTTGGATTCCTCAACTTTCAGTCAAATAAGTTTTCTGTTAGAATATCTGTCTTAAATATCACGTATACAGATATTCCATCGGTGTGCTACATGTCTTCGCCATTCATAAATGTATGCCGGTGTGCTTGTGCCATTTAACTCTGTTGCCTACTTTACATCCATCTATTTTCTTTCATGGAGCTCTTGCATGATCAGTGAAGCCACCCAATTCCAGCTCAGTTTACCTACAAAATAAAGCGTTGAAATTTACTTACATGCATCAACAGAAATTGCTAATGTTGACCATAAAGGCATTGTCAAGGTAGATATCCTCTTTTTATAAATCGTTATATTAGAATTGTAAAATACTGGTTTAAGTTATCAAATACTGACAACATTATATTAAAAACGGTATACTTACAGGCCCTTCAAGATAGTCAGAATGGCCATACCAATTGGGTTTCAAATGTTAAGAAACTTTTTGACATTTACGGGTTTTCTTATGTATTTGATAATGTCAATGCTGTCGATGTAAATGTGTTTTTATGCCAATTTAAAAGTAGAATTATTGATATGTATATCCAGGATTGGTATAGAACAGTAGATAATAGCCCTGTGTTAGACATGTATCGTTTATTTAAACCTGTGTATGGCTATGAATGTTATTTAGATATTGTTCCCAAATCTTTAAGATCATATATTGCTAAATTAAGATTATCAGTTTTACCGCTTAGAATTCAAATTGGTCGATATGCCACTCAAAATATTCCTAGAAACGAACGATATTGTCTTTGTTGTAACGAAATTGATATTGAAGACGAATTTCATTTTATTTGTAAATGCTTAAATTTTGTAGATATTAGAAAAAAATATATAAAACAATTTTACTACAATAGACCGTCTGTTCACAAATTTCACCAATTATTAAAAAGTAATAATAAAAATGAACTTTTAATGTTAGCAAAGTATATTAAAGAAGCGTTAAAAATAAGAAATACTTTCCTGAACACTACTGTGTAATATACACAGAGTTGTCCTCCTTTACACTAAAAACATTAGTTAAAAAAAGTTTATATTTCGATGTTAATTTATTGAAATATCATGACCGTTGTTTTCCTGTTATTCATAAAACTATCTCTGTATTTTATGTGTGTATGTGTATCCGTGTTTACAAATATTTTATTATTATAATTAAATGTTAAAATGATATAACGTGACAAAATGCATGTAAGATTATGATGTGTTTAGATGATGTACTATGTACAAATCTTAATAAACTGTCTTGTCTTGTCTTGTCTTGTCAAATAATCCGAGACATAAATGACTAACACAACACAATTATCTCACTTGTAATGGGTCGTATACTAATTATTGTAAATAAATTAATGGACATGCTTCAAATACAAATCATTATGTTGATACTGACATGTGAGACACATATGATCTTTTGCAACAAACAACTATACATGACGAATGAAGTCGACACCTGAAAACGCAATGCATACGATGTTCGAAGACTGAATTCCAACTGATAAAAAAAAATAATTGACTCACATTCACATTCTGCGCCAGTTTAACGTGTGTTAACTATAATTCGTTTTAAGCTTTAAATTCAATTAAATTCATATATGCATATGTCTAGAGTACAGAAACAATATACGAATTATACAGGTTCCGTTATTTGATTATCATTTGGCAAATAGCATTTGGCAAATAGCAATTCGCAAATAGCAACTGGCAATTAGCAAAAAAAAAGAACTTCTGTTGTTTATTCGGCAACTATAGTTATCATTTAGCAATTGTCATTTGGCAAATAGCAATTGTCATTTGGCAAATAGCAAATCGCATTCAGCAAATAGCAATTGGGAATTAGCAAAAAGCATGGTCACCGGCCTGCAATGGTTGTGACGTTTTTTCCAGTATTCCAATTGCCGTTGCTATAAATAGCTTCAATGGCGCTTTATTTGAAATCGAAACCGCTAGAAACGAAAGAGTTGTCTGCGTTTGGAATGGACTAAAGTTGATAAAGCTCTACTAAACTATTTAAAATTTGCCTTTATTCTACAGATTAATAACAAATCTGTGCATTAAGTATGCGTTTAATCGTTGTTTCACTGAGTATTTCTGAAGATTTATCCGCCTAAACTATGCACCTTCTGAGATATAAAGTCGGACAGCAAAACATGTGAATTTGATTTTGAGTTTGACACTGCCAGTCTCATTATAAATGCTTTTTAAATTAAATAACCGGCAATAATTATGCATAATTTCCATATCTTTAAAGTATCTCAATGTTTGTGCCACGGCTTACAAGTATAGCTAAATGTCAAGTACGACTCCAATTACGTTAACGTATTTTAAAACCTTACTCAGTACCTGGCTATATTTTATATATTACCTTTACAAAGGTAATGATTTCCATATAGCTGGCTTATAAAAGAAATGTTAAAAGTATGACAGTTGTTTGCACGAGTTCTAGTGTCTTGGTAACGGGCAAATTGCCAATTAGTTTATTATATACCGGTATATACAAATGCGTAAATATAATATAAACTAACTGTACAATATACATTATTCATAAACATATTGCTTACGAACATCCAACAATACAACAAAAAACTATTAGGAAAAAATATTCATACGTTGTACTGGACTTCAGCCAGCATGCTTCCTTGATTGACAGTAATATAGTTAATACTACGATAGGATGAAGGACGTGATTAGTATAATTAGCCTAGGTTGCCGTCTTGCAATACAATTCAAGTGATAAACAAATGGAAAATGGACTAGGGTCAACTTGAGCAAACAACACTAAATGCTGTTGAATTGCGGTCGGAGACTACGAAGACATAGGGCTGTGTCGGCGTCGGTGTTACCTTCGCCGCAAAGACGCCTTGGAAGAAACGGGCGTACTGATTCTAGATCAAGGACCCTGCTACATTCTAGCAAAATTGAAATGTGTCTATAAATATTCTATTTCTGACGGCCTATGTAGAATTCAACTTCAAATAATTAAATGCTATATGCGTGTTGGTGTTTTCAGCGCCTACATGTGGTTTAGCAGTTTATGTATAATGCCGTAACCCCGGTAGGTAACGGAATATATACGCCGTGGTGCGAGTTTTATGTTCCAAATTCTTAATTTCACTCCGAAGCGATCTGCCGATGGCTGCCAGCTAACCTATCGTGATACGAGAACCAGAATAGTGACCTATCGCAACCCACTGGGACCCATATAAAACAGTTTGCAAAATCCCAAATGGCCCATCCCGGCGCACGTGAGGTTGGTTTGTGGTCACCATACCGGACAGGTGGGGTTTCCTCCGGGTACTCAGGTTTCCTCCCACAGCACAAGGCCACACCAGAATTAAAATCTTTCAGTAAAAACTAAAAAGCTAGAAATTGCAGCTATGATTCAAAATTCGTCCCAACTTTCGTGAGTCTCTAGTAAGTTAATTAGGCAGGAGTGCCGGGACACACTCCGGGACCTCACATAATGCAGCCTCAGGTGCGGTTGGACCTCATAAACTTCGAAATACACACACAAATGGCCCATATGGCTTGGCTTGCCCAAGCAGGACACATATGGAAACCTATACTGGACCCTTATGGGTCCCATACATTCTCCTGGGGTTGTAATTAGGTAAATGTAATTTGAATTTCAAATTTAATTACATTTGTTTTTCGCTTACAAAAATCCGATACTCATATTTCAAACCTTCAATAGTTGAACAATTCATATTAGTTGCTAGTGATCGCAAGGTTAAATAAAGGCTCCCTTGGCGAAACATGTTAACCCTCCTAGCACAACATGTGTATTTTAGTTCTTTTTGAAAATATAATCCACCGTTGTTTTCAATAATAAAAGAGTTTTTATCTATTTGTTCATTTGTAAATAATGTTCGAAAGTGAAAGTAGAAACTGCATGACAACACAAGTAAAACGCATTTTATTGTACGAACCGTTATAAACAAATTGCTTTGAGTGTTTAAAGTTAATAATGATGACATAGCTATCATGGTTAAACATGGTTTTAGTAAGAATATACGGAAATTGTGCTTGCTTGGAAATTATTTCTTTCCTCCGCGGACTATATCTTTGTGTATGTACCATTTAGCCAAATATGGATAGCAATCAATTCCTAGTATAGAGGTTACACGAAAGCAGTGACGTCACACTCTGTGTATAGAATGCTTAGCTATGCATGTCTATATCTATGCTGGTTTTCCGCGTGAAACCGGTCAAAATACAAAGTTGGTATACTAGGCTGGGTACCAATACGGGAAACTCCGCTTTCAGTTTTAAATATAGCTCAAATCCTTCGAAACTGAGAACACTGTCCCCCTCACGATCACTTTACCCTACGTACTAAAACGTACACCTCTTGCAAATGTTCGCGCCATCGGTACAGGAGCTCGCTAATTCAAAGGGACGTAACTGCGATTAACAAATTTATCCAAGATGGCCGACGATAGCCCACCGACCTATTCCCCGGATCATTTTCCTAGTTCTCCCGAGGAGGATACAGTTGAGTTAGCCAAACAGCTGGGAAAGGTGACCAATACTTATCACTTAAGTTAAATCCTTTCGCTTGCGCTATATCGTGATAGTGTTCATAAAAACGTATAGGGAATCATTTCAGGTGGCACTTCGTACCCAGCATTTGTCGTACCAAAAATAGACTGTGTCAGACTCATTTTAGGTGGTCTGCTGAATGCAGTCTGCAGTGACTTCAAGGAAAATAAAGGAATAACGGTGTGAAATTTTACAAAACAATCGCAAACATTCCTTCATTATATTTTATTACTCACACTCTCTGTTTTCAGACCAATATGTTGCAATGGATGAAAATTCGAGTTTCTGAGCCAGAAAAAAGAACCACGACATCAATGAAGATGCAGGACACATTTATGGTCTATCTTGTTGAAACAAGGTAAAACTCGTATGCGAATTACTGGTTATAGATTCAAGAGACTTCGTTTCTCATGACTAGTACTTCAGATAAGTTAAATGCAAATACAAAGATTGATGCTAGAACAAAATACTTTCATTCATTAAGATTTGTTCAATGAGGTTCAATGACCAATTGAGGAGGCCAAAGCTTCAAACGCCGAAGTGAACTAGGGGGGCCAGGTGCATGCTCCCCCAGAACTTTGTTTGAAATTTAGATGCAAAATCCTAGCCAAGGCTTACTCTGCCAGTCGTCAAATTAGCCAATGCCTAAAATTTTCACTACTTGGCTAAAAAACTTTCCATTTGGCTACAACTTTCTGTTTATAAAACCCTATAAAATATCCAATATGAGTAGGATTTCAATGCTGTATGGTAAATTTCGCTAAACAAAATTAATCCAGGGACAGCCCTGCTAGCATTTGAGCAATTGTGGACACATGATTCATAATAATTTGACCTATGAAATTTAGCATTTTATACATAATTTTGATATTTCAAATTTTTTAGAATCAATTATAGAAATAGAAAAAATAAAAATAAAGCTGTTTACTTTTGTGTGATTTTTTTGATGACTCGACTTCTTAAATTCATTACACATTTTTTCAAATGATTTTTATAGATTGAACAACATGTAGATTTAATAGATTAATAGTGTAACACTTTTATTTTTATATAAACATTCGCAATGCATTGAAACACATTATAAAATGTTATTTTTGGGGGGGAATTCAAAATTTTAATTATATATTCATTATATTTTGTTCATTATTAATTGATAATTTTTTTTATCAGTAAAACACTGCATTCAAATTACATTGCAATTATTTGTCCGATTAGAACTGAACAAACAACAAAATCCATTAAAGACAAGAGTCATTAATGATAACACCTTTTAAAACTAAGAAGCGTAACAGCATGACGTCATCAGTTAGATGGACTTCCAAATCTGCAAACTGTAGCAACTGTGTCGGTTTGACTTCAAATGTCTTTGATGTTATTGCCCAACTCTGGCTATCGTCTAGCAGTTTATACATGTAGCATCAATCCCGTGTAAAACGGTCAGCACATGGTCAGTGTGAAAAGCATCAATCAGTACTACTTACAAGCACTGTCGATAGAGCATTAGTGAATTAGCGTTCTTAGGGAGAAGTCAGAGTGTGAAATTTATTAGAATGTTGTTTTGTTGCATTGGATAAATTGTAGATTTAAATGGTGGTGACGAAATATACATGTCTTTGAAATAAAATGGAAACTGTGTTACGAGGGAACACTCATTGGATATTAACATGATTATTACATTCAATATGTATTAGTGTGTGTTGAGGTCAAAGACTGGCATTTACTTTCAGAATAAGGTACACAATAATTTATGTTTATTTCTTTGAAAATTTGAGCCGACCCTTAACTCGTTTGAAACGGTCAATTAGGCTCTTAATGACAACCCTGTGTTCTTTATATCTGAAATTGTTTACATTTAACATTTATATGCAGTAAAACATATATCACTTTTATATGCAGTAAAACATATATCACTTTTATATGCAGTAAAACATATATCACTTTTATATGCAGTAAAACATGTATCACATTCATTGAAGGATAACCGACACTAATGTGAAGTGCAAAGGTGATGGAACAACATCCCTATGGCGCCGCTACAGTGAGTTTGAGCTGCTAAGAAACTATCTGGAAATCACATATCCAGCCATTGTCATCCCCCCACTTCCAGAGAAAAAGGTTCATACCCATTATCATTTCTTTAAGTGTGTTAGGGGAGTACTTCTTAAATGCATTTTCTTTTGCATAAATTCATAAATGTCAAGTGTTCCTTTAATTCCGAGAGTAGATTTGGTGACAGATATCTTTCCAAACTGTTATAATTCAAAAATATTACTTAATCGGGGTTCGAATTTAACGAAAAAAGCCACTCGCAAAAAATTGCTTGTGTCTTTTGAGCTTACCCACAAATTGAGAAATAAACTGGCAAAATATATTTATTGTTGTATTCATTAAACATTACATATCATAACTCATTTATGTATTACTGGGTCCATCTGGCACTACAGTAGGCCTCTTCTGTTTTTCACCATTCTGTCATTTTGGCCATATATTTTTAGCTCACCTGAGCACGAAGTGCTCTGTGAGCTATTGGTATAGGGGACCCCTCCGGCGGCGGCCGTCCTTCCGTCGTCAAGGCGCCGTCAACAATTTGGACCGTTGTCACGATAAGACTACATTTTTTATTCAATCTTGACCAAAATTGCACAGTTTGTGTATGACCATAAAATCTTGGACGAGTTCGATAATGGGCCCAATAGGACCAGGAACACCAGAGTAATTGCCCCTTTTCGTGCAAAAATGCTCTTTTCCAACGCATAGACTTTATTTTCCATCCAATCTTTACCAAACATTCACAGTTTGTGTATGACCATCAGATCTCAGCATACGCCAAAAATGATCCAGAACGTGTTTCAAACACCAGAGTTATTGCCCTTTGTTTATTAAAAGAATATACAAAAATTGACATTTTTCAGGATAGAGACTTCATTTTTAATCCAATCTTCACCAATCTTGCACAGTTTGTCTGTTACCATGAGATTACAGTTGAAGTCGAATATAAGCAAGATCGGAAATGAAACACTAGAGTTATTGCCTTTGTTTGTGAAAAAAAATATGCAAAATTGACATTATTCAGGATAGATACTTCATTTTTAGCTCGACTATTCGAAGAATAGGTGAGCTATCCTACTACCCCCGGCGTCCGCATCCATGTCTGAATTGGGTTAAAGTTTTTATTAAAAAGTCTTGTAACTTCAAAACTACATAAGTTATTCACTTGAAACTTGGAATATACCTTTGTCATCAACTCCAGTGTCAGGGGCAACATTTCCCATAACTCAGTTTTGTATTTTGACAGAGTTATGCCCCTTTTTCACATAGAATTTCTGGTTAAAGTTTATATTCAGAAGTTTTGTAACTTCAAGACTACATAAGTTATTCACTTGGAACTTGGAACTAACTTTTCTCATCAACTCCAGTGTCAGGGGCAACATTCCCGATAACTCTGTTTTGTATTTTGACAGAGTTATGCCCCTTTTTCACATAGATTTTCTGGTTAAAGTTTATATTCAAAACTTTTGTAACTTCAAAACTACATAAGTTATTCACTTGAAACTTGGAACTAACCTTTGTCATCAACTCAAGTATCAGGGGCAACATCACACATAACTCTATTTTGTATTTTGACAGAGTTATACCCCCTTTTCACATAGATTTTCTGTTTAAAGTTTATATTCAAAAGTTTTGTAACTTCAAGATTACATAAGTTATTCACTTGAAACTTGGAACTAACCTTTGTCATCAACTCCAGTATCAAGGGCAACATTCCCTATAACACTGTTTTATATTTTGACAGAGTTATGCCCCTTTTTCACAAAGATTTTCTGGTTAAAGTTTATATTCAAAAGTTTTGTAACTTCAATACTACCAAAGCTATTCACTTGAAACTTGGAATATACCTTTGTCATCAACTCCAGTATCAGGGTGATCATTCCCCATAACTCTATTTTGTATTTTGACAGACTTATGCCCCTTTTTCAATTAGATTTTCTGGTTAAAGTTTATATTCAGAAGTTTTGTAACTTAAAAACTACTTAAGTTATTCACTTGAAACTTGGAACTAACCTTTGTCATCAACTCTAGTATCAGGGGCAACATTACACATAACTCTATTTTGTATTTTGACAGATTTATGCCCCCTTTTCACATAGATTTTCTGTTTTATGTTTATATTCAAAAGTTTGGTTACTTCAAAACTACATAAGTTATTCACTTGAAACTTGGAACTAACCTTTGTCATCAACTCTAGTATCAGGGTCAACATTACCCATAACTCTGTTTTGTATTTTGACAGAGTTATGCCCCTTGTTCACATAGATTTTCTGGTTAAAGTTTATATTCAAAAGTTGTGTAACTTCCAAGCTAGATAAGTTATTCACTTGAAACTTGGTACTAACCTTTGTCATCAACTCTAGTATCAGGGGCAACATTACCCATAACTCTGTTTTGTATTTTGACCGAGTTAGCCCACTTTTTACATAGACTTTGTTGTTAAAGTTTTTGTTCCAAAAATGTATAAACTATACAAGGCTTCACTTAAAAGTTTTGTATTTAACAAATTTATGCCCCTTCCACTATCCAAAATATGTACCAACTGAAATACTTCGAATTGTCGAGCGCGCTGTCTTCTGACAGCTCTTGTTCATCCAATCTTCACCAATCTTGCACAGGTTGTCTATGACCATAAGATTAAAGGTGAAGTTGAATATAAGCAAGATCAGACTAGAAACACCAGAGTTATTGCCGTTTGTTTGTGAAAAAAATATGCAAAAATGCACGTTATTCAAGATAGATACTTCATTTTTCATCCAATCTTCACCAATCGTGTACAGTTTGTCAATGAACTTATGACTACAGGTGAAGTTGAATAAAAGCATGATCGGGCCAGAAACACCAGAGTTATTGCCTCTTGTGTTTGGAAAAAAACATCAACAAGTTATTAATTATTGGCTTGCACACACGATTTTTTATTCAATATTGACCAAACTTACAGAGTTTGTGTATGACCATACAAATTGATTGATAAAATTTGATTTCCAACAGTTGCAAGACTTGCATGCAGTTATTTGTACATGCAACATTGATGTCTTCAGAGCCTGCATTAACATCATTTATCATCATTGGACTGAAAATTATCAAATAAAAAGCAAAACTTGACCTCATAGCACAGCCATCTCAATTATTGCATTGCAGCTAGTTCTCCAAAACTGTCTGCGAAAAAGACATCAAAATCTACTGTTTCTGCATTTTCCAGAATTGTCACTGATTTAATGAAAAAGGGTCAGGTAAGAATATTGAGAAAAGTGATTTGAGAACTATTAGCAAAAACACCGCACATCCACTACCCAACTCGTACTTTGCCCATTGCACTAACCCATGTTTTAAATCAAATTGATCCTATACCTCTTTGTGTATTGTTCAGATATCTTAATTTTGAAACCTGTCACAACAGTATGGTCTTCATCTGTAACAGTTCTCTGGTGAGCGCTATGGGCCATCATGGCCCTCTTGTTTTTTTTGTTTTTTTTTAATTTTAGTTATATAGTTATCATATTTTGTTCCGTTCGTAATTACCGTAATTTAAGTTCATTTTTTTTCCACTAACAAAACACTGCATTCTAATTGCCTTCAGGGGTTCCGCTGGCTAAAAAAACCTGACCTTACAATATTATTTCCAATTTCAACAACAACAAAATCATCCTTTAATTAACACCTGTTAAAACTGGGAAGACTGACAGTGTGAATCAGCCAGGCTTACTAATCTGCAAGCTGTTAGCAACAGCTGTAGCAACATGTCAGTTTGACTTCAAAGGTCTGTGATGTGACTGCTGAACTGGGGCCATTGTCTAGCAGTTTGTAGCAGTAAGCATGTAACAATCTTAGTGCATGTTTAGTGCTAAAAGCATTAATAAAAATAACTGTACCTGAACAATGCAAGAACTGTTGATAGTGCATTAATGAATTAGCGTTCTAGGGTAAAATTGCAAGGGTATCAACAAATTAGACTGTTGCTTTAATGCATTAGATAAATAAGAGATATGAATGCTGGTGACAAAATAAACATGTCTTGGAATTAAATTGGATCTAGTGTGTTAAGACAGAAAATTTATTGCATATTAACATGACTATCTGCACTCGATGTGTATTGTGATGTGTTTTGCACTAAAGGTATTTGTGCATATTTGAAATTTACTTTGTGTTTCTATTATGAATGTAAATTTAGTTCCATATTACAGAACAATAACAAAAATATGGAGAAAACAAATGGGAATATATAATTAACGGACATCGACAAAACCTTACTGCAAATTGTTCTCAGTTTTTTCCCTCAAATTTAAAAAAAACCACTGTATTTTACGGTACTCGCAAAAATTTCGCGAGTTTGGGAAAAATCTACGTGCATTTTCTAAAACAAACTCACATTTTGCGAGTATGCGAGCCTAAATTTGAACACTGTTGATGTAATTCTTTTAGTAGATCAATTACTAAAATGTACATTATAACATACCGGTATGTCTGCATTTCAGACATGTCAAAATTAATTTCTGTTTGTCAGGTCTGTGGCATGTGTTTCTTGTATATCATTAATACCAGGAATTTTCAACATGAATCAATTGTTTCAGGCCACATACACTTGGCAGAATATGGCCACTGACAAATTTGATGCTGAATTTATTGAGAGAAGAAGGGCAGCTTTAGAGGTATTGTGTATAAATTATATTTGTTTCATTAAGAATGCAATTGTCTGAAAATTATCATCTAAAAAAACATCAGTTTTGTAAAGGAACTTTGAATTTCAAATTGTCATTCAGTAGAACCTGTCGAAACCAAATGGTGTCGGGACCGGGCCGATCTTTCGGTTTTCAGAGGTGTTCGGTGTATCCAGGTTTTTTATTAAATGTCATTTTCCTTTAAAAATTTACATTCTATTTTATATGTTAATTTGAGTATATAATAATACAAAAACATGTTTATGTTTACACTTTGATTATTGTTTTATTTTTGTTATTTGCAAGTACAAAATGTGTATTTGTACATAAAACGACACTCAAATTATCAATCAATCAAACAAGTTCATGTATTCAACAAACAACTTATTTACATCTGTTTAAAGAAATCACCAATTGTTGAATAAACATATTTTTTTAGCTGGTTTGTATCGCAAGCCTTAGGCTTATGGAGATAAGTGATCAAAATATTGCCAGAATCTACTATATGTATAAATTAATTACACTGTTCTGAAACATATAAAACTTTTCACTGTACATACATTTTAACATAAAACACGACCGAATGATTCGTTTTTCACAAGTTGACTATTGGTGTATTCACCAACTAGCTGATCGCTAATTGCACCACTGCCCTGTTATCGCAATGGTGATTATGCCCTTTGTGTGTAATTGTGTCACCAGTGACACTTTCGCAGTATCGCGAAGTGACACCTGGCAGTATACACCATTTGGTTTATTCAGGCTTTTTAAAGTTAAATGAGATCAAACTTGTGAAAAATTCGTTCAGTATTCGGTTTGGACAGGGTTCGGCTTATTAAGGTTTTTTAGCTCGACTATTCAAAGAATAGATGTGCTTTCCTACTCCCCCCGCGTCCGCATCTGCATTTGGTTAAAGGTTTTATTCAAAAGTCTTATTACTTCAAAACTACCCAAGTTATTCACTTGGAACTTGGAATATACCTTTATCATCAACTCCAGCATCAAGGGCAACATTCCCCATAACTCTGGTTTGTATTGTGACAGAGTTATGCCCCTTTTTCACATAGATTTTCAGTTAAAGTTTAAATTCAAAAGTTGTGTAACATTAGTTAAGTTTATATTCAAAAGTTGTGTAACTTCAAAACTACGGAAGTTATTCACTTGAAACTTAGAAGGTACCTTTTGTCATCAACTTTTTAATACCAGTGTCAGGGGCAACATTCCCTATAACTCTGTTTTGTATTTTGACAGATTTATGGCCCTTTTTCACATAGATTTTCTGGTTAAAGTTTATATTCAACAGTTTTGTGACTTCAGAACTACATAAGTTATTCACTTGAAAATTGGAATATACATTTGTCATCACCTTCAATATCAGGGGCAACATTCCATGTAACTCTATTTTGTATTTTGACAGAGTTATGCCCCTTTTTCACTTAAATTTGCTGGTTAAAGTTTATATTCAAAAGTTTTGTAACTGCAGAACTACATATGTTATTCACTTGAAAATTGGAATAAACTTTGTCATCAACTCCAGTGTCAGGGCCAACCTCCCTATAACTCTGTTTTGCATTTTGACAGAGTTATGCCCCTTTTTCACATAGTTATTCTGGTTAAAGTTTATATTTAAAACTCTTATAATTTCAAAACTACATAAGCTATTAACTACATAAGGTTGAAACTTGGAATAATTCGATGAAATAATTGCCATAACTCAGTTTTGCATTTCAACAAATGTATGCCCCTTGCACTTTTCTAAAATATGTTACAACTGAAATACTAAGAATAGTTGAGCGAGTTGATATATAAAATAAGGCGGAAAAAAATCGGGACCGACACAGCCGGTCGGTTTTGACAGTGATTCGGTTTTCACAGGGTTCGGTTTGGACAGGTTTTACTGTACAATTATTTCTAGATAAATTAAGAATCTTATTTTTTCTTTAAAATATTGCTTAAAGATTCTTGAAGGAGAACTGTGCAAAACTTTAGGTACAAATTTAATGGAATATTTTATCAGTGAAATAAAACAATTAGCAAATAGGCATTGTTTATTAGAATTTGGAGGCTAAATGCTGTTCTATCTATTTTCAGATCTTTCTGTTGCGATGTGCTGCACACCCAGTTGTGTGTCTGGACAAGATATTCATAGGTTTTCTGCAGAAGGTACCTCATTCTCTATATTTCCACTCCGTTAGTAAAATGAAAGTCTAATCTAAGGATGCTGTCTTCTGCCAGATATTTTGCTAAACATGATAAGACATACATATTTTGTATTTATATGCCTGATTCTTTCACTAAATAAGGTATACTGGTAGATATTGCAGTGAAACCCCTCTTAATCATACTACAACAAACTATTTAGTGTTTGTCAGAATTTCTATCTGAGCCAAAACCATTCCTCTCTCTCCAGGAGCTCTAACTAAATTCTTGCTATAACTTAAATTAAACTAATTGTATTATATACTGAGATACATTGTGATCACATGCTGTTTTTTTATCAGGAGGAAGGCTGGAAGGACAGTGTTTGTGCTACAGAATTTCAGAGTAAGGTAAATATGCTTGGATATTTCAGATAACTGGTTGTTAAGAACACAAACACTGTTTTCTTAATTCCATTTCAAAATCTTTTCTGATGACTGACACAATTTAGTTTCCCACTTTGTAAGGAATTTCTAGCTTGTAAAAATTAAACTGTAAATTGTTATCATATGCTGTATAGAACATAACTGATAATATATTGAGTTCAGGAATGTGCATATATTTTTCAGTAACGAAAGAGCTTTGCAAAATTGTATTGGTATTGGTGACTTGTAAATTTAAATAAATATCTTTATAATATAGTTTTCAGTGAAATATCGAATTTTATTGATGAAATAAAATTGTATATTTTCACTCTTGGAGCAGTGAAAATATAAGATTTTATATTTTCACTGCAGTGAAAATATAACATAAAATGAACTATTTTTCCATAAGTAACATCGATCTACAAGTAGTGGTTTAAGACTCTTGGCAAATACACAGTATGCATGTGTTTACATAAAACAAATGATAAAATTCAACACAATTATAATTTAGCGACAATGACTCACAAAAATATGGCACTTTTTTTCCACTATAAACTGTACTAACAAGTAACAGTTTTGGAATCATTTATGATATCAGAATACATGAACTTGTAACCTTTGTACACCTCCTTGGTGGGGGGGGGGGGGGAGCGGCGTGCATATACGGGACTTTAGACTCAAAGCAATTCCCGACAATTGGGAATTTGATGCGCCGAATGATTCCAGGTCCCGGGAAATAGACTGTTTGGATTTTAAATCCCAGTAATATTGGCCCCCCCCTCCACACACACACACCAAGAATATACAGGGTAAAACTAGCTTTATTCACATATGGAGCATAAACATACAATAGAATAAGCAATGCTTAGAAATGTGCGAAGTACAGGTATTACTTTTTAATACCAATGTCTGAACTAACTAGACACGCTATAAATTAATACAGCATAGATACATAATCTCTGACATAAAACATGTGTATTATAATTAATGGCTGAACTGACTCGACAGTTACGCTCATATTAATAAAGTACACATACATACTGTTTGACTAGAAAAATGTCAGATCAATCAATGAATTGAAAATCAAAAATGATTTGATGAAAATGTCACAAATAAATACGGCCATAATGAGTACTGACACAGTTGAAAGCCTATGTTGTTATGACAGGCTTGACCAAATGTGGGAATGTCCGCCATACTGTCCATAATTAATGTGTCTAGCTGGTAAACTCACATACATGTTTTTGTTTTCCTCCATAGCTTGAAATTGCTTGTCAAAGACAAACATAAACAGGGTTAAACAAGGAAGGACCTAAATATATGTTCTCTGGTTTTTGCAGGCAATTTCGGAAGAATAGTGTTAATGCTGCAATTCTGAATGATAACGGTGACTGCTGCGCAAAAGTCATGTCATGCTATCTGGCTTGCTAAAAAAAGTGCAGTGTATTGTCATTTACCATTCCTATATTCAAATTAGCATTAGATCTCATGGTCATAGACAATTTGTGCAAGTTTCATCCAGATTGGTTGTAAATGAAGTCCTTGTCTTGCATCAAGTCCATTTTTGCATAAATTTTCACATTTAATGGAAAATAACTCCAGTTTGTGGCCTGATCAGTCTTATTTGCTGCTTGTGCTGATATCTGAAGGTCATTCAAAACTTGTGGAAGTTTAATCAAGATTGAATGAAAAATGAAATCTCCTTGCATAAAAAAAGGCAATGTTTGCTTTTTTTTACCACAAAGGGGCCATAAAGGTGTTTGTGGCCCAATATGGCCCATTGCTGGCTTCTGCTGAGACCTTATTGTCAACACAAACCATGGAAGTTTAGTCAAGATTAGATGAAATATGAAGAGAACTTTATTGAAAGAAAAATGCTATGTCTGCATTTTTCTCGAAACGGGGTCAATAACTCTAAGGTTTCTGGTCCGATTTTGCCCATTATCGATACCATCCGAGATTTTATGGTCATACACAAACTGTTAGGTCAAGATGGAACAGAAATATTGTCTTTATCCCGATTACAGTCCAAACTGTTGACGACATACGGACACCGTACGAGGGACGACCCAGGAGAAGTCTTCTATACCAATAGCTCACCGTGAGCTAAACATCAGAAATGTTCTAAACTCCGATGTCTCTGTCCTCTCAAATATAATTGTTTTTGTTAATGACAATTTAACAAAAAAGCTTAACAAAAAAAGGTTATCATTTTTAAATTTTGGCTGCTAATAGGAGAAACACAAGAGTTATAACAGTTCAAAATTTTAATCAACTGTACTTACTGGGGAAACATATCAGTGGTATATAAATTCCAAATAATACATTGCTAAAAGGTTTTTCCTGACGGAGCTCTAACTCCAATAATGGAAGATCTACTTCCCCGTACAAACAGTAAACACAACAAATATATAATAACATTACAAAATATGCAAAACCTGACAGTAAATAATTAGATTGTAGATAGATACTAGATATTGTAATTTAACAGGACTAACAATACAATAACTTGAACAGATAAAAAGATGTGTTTAATGCATATATACAGATATATAATTCCAACAAGTCTTTGCAAGGGAGAATACCAGTCCTACTACAAATGTTTAAATTATTATATTATTTTCCTACACATATAACAATGTTGTCGTGTGATCGCCCTCCATTATCAGCCCATGCCAGACGTACTATTACATCATAGTACGCTGGAAACCAGACTGTATACTGTTTTGTGTAAGCGCCTTAATGATCAAAATTGTAGCGAGAGAAGACACGAAACTTAAAGCAAGAAAAAATAACTTCATAAAAAAATATTACCACAGATTTTGCAATAAAATATTTTGAGTCGGCGGCTTTTTTGTGGCTCGGTCGGTAAAGGGCAAACAAACTTGATTTTAATTTAGGCCATATCTCTCGCAGTTTTATTTATTAAGTGTCCAAAAGTATTAAACAAAAAGAAAATTTGTTGATTTTGGTGTAAGATTGCATTTTATTTCACTCGTGATCATTGAAAATAGATATTTTAACTCGTGGCTTCCCCACTCGTGAAAATATCATTTTCTTTGAACACTCGTGAAATAAAATACGATCTTACACCGAAGTCAACAAATTTCCTCTATAGGATCTGAACAAGGTGCTGCTCAAAATGGACGAGGTGAAAAGTCCTCGGAGTTCTTTGACATTTTCTAATACATTGGTAAATCCAAGGTTTTTATCAATTCAATGCTTCTACCTAAGTTTTTTTAACATTTTCTATTAATTTGCAATTAAATATTTGCAAAATATATTGCATTACAAAGACACTAAACATTTCTGTGTTGACCAGCCCAGTCGGCTGGATTTGTCCGTAACATTGTACATGAATTCTCTTGTAGTTGTGACAAAAGGAATTTTTGATCAATGCTTTTTCATGATTGCTATTTATCACATGTTTTTCAGGCAGATTCAAAGTTGAAGAGTTTAAATGCATCTTTTCGCTTGAAGAAACCAGATCAGTGAGTATGCATTTAGTGTGCCTACATTATTATAATATTTATCATCATACCAAAATTTATACATGAAAATATCCATTCTAATAAAGGTAAACCTTTGCCTATCAGTTTTGATGTGTATGAAAGATGAATACCTGCTACTTAGTTTTAAGTTCTTCAGGTCTTAGACTCTTAATGAGTTACTGAGCCTTCCTTGACCTTTTCAGGCAGTTTGAAGAATTTAAGAATTACAGCAATGAAATACAGAGTGTCATAGGCAATCTCTTGAAAGTCAGAGCGGTAAGAATTGCTGTATAGCCTAAACCTCAAACACAATTATGTAAAGTTAGATCGACATCAGTATAGAATAGACTGTTTAATTATGCAAATGTTTAACATGCATGTATGTAAGTTAAGCCTAAGTACCTAAGTAAAGTAATATAAGACATCGGCAGTCATGGCTGCATCAGCGAAATTGATTTTATGAAAACTATAATTCTATGCATTG
The DNA here is from genome assembly GCA_027627225.1 of Congeria kusceri. Lineage (NCBI taxonomy): Eukaryota > Metazoa > Mollusca > Bivalvia > Myida > Dreissenidae > Congeria > Congeria kusceri. The sequence goes on from CM051030.1 coordinate 47,900,018, forward strand.
ACAACATTTACACATTAAAATAAAACCATGTCTGCACTTGGCACATTGATACAGGCTTTCAAATTCTGGACAGTTTAAACTATCAAAGACTCGATCAGTTTCAAATAAAGAGTCATGGATGGAAACATGCTAACATTACAGCGGATGGCGGACCACCAGTTTGGTGTGCACAAGCTCCATGGCAACTACCAGCGAGTGTTCAACGAGTGGAGTGCTATAGAGAGGGAGATGAACGAGCCCCTACAGAGTGCTGGGCACTACATGAATGTGTGAGTGCTTAGAATTCAGTTAAATATGTGTAGTTCGGGTCTGGTTTCATTAAATTGAACAAATGCATTTTAACTATTCTGAGTGAACAATTACATGCCAAGAATTTACATGTAGAATGTAGAATGTTCATGATTGTTTTGATCATTTCTCGGTAGCAGTTTCAGATAGTATAATTTAGGTATTTTTTATGTGCATGATCATTAGCATCAGTCTTTTCATTTAATCATATTGTTTAGATATGCTGCTTCTAGATTTTTTCATTGTTTTCAGTAATGGAAGCTATAATAGAACAAATCTATCCTTAGTTGACAAACCTAATCTCAGTTTGTTGAGAATTCTGTATTTTCCAAAATGGTTCTATAATATAAACATTTGTGCCGTGTGAGCTATGTAGGCTTTTACATAAAATGTGTGTGGGAGGTGAATAAAATTCATGCAACGGTCACATACTCTTTATTAACTTCAATCATATCTCTAAATATGAAACTTAACAATATTTTCTGTTTGACAAAACTCACATTTGATGTACTTTCCAACTCAGTAATGTTCCACTGAAATAAAAAGTAGTAAGAAATGAAGTTAGCACTACCTCAGGGAGATGAAATGTCAAGTGATTTCACTGCATGTGCAGGTATGCCCAGTCTATAGACACCATTCTGGAGGAGGAGGAGCAGTATGCAGACCAGCTGAAGGAATACCTGGCATTTGGGGACTCTCTCAGGTACGTTCAGTAGGCTAACACAGAAACAGGCGGATTATAGTTCTATTGTGTCGCCTGAAAAGGCGACATATAGGGGTTCATTTTCGTGGCGGCGTTGTCGGCGGCGGCAGCGTCGTCCCCTTTTTGTGCAGACAATAACTTGAGAAGTTTTTGTGATATCATTATGAAACTTTATGAATGTGTTAGTAGGCATAAAAGGAAGGTTAAGTTTGGTTTTCGGCATTATTGCTTTTATGATACTTGAGTTATGCCCCGTCAGGTGGCACATCAACTCGCGGAGTTCTAGTTGTTTATTAAAGTGTTATTATTTAGTTCATTTTGTGGAACATTTTTTAACTGAAACTATAAAGAGATATAACATGGTTAAGTCGTGTACTGATGTTGAAATTATAAAGAGATATAACATGGTTAAGTCATGCACTGATATTGAAATTATAAAGAGATATAACATGGTTAAGTCGTGAACCATCAATTAATTTGTTATGTTGGTGTCATGATCTCATTGACACAGTGTCTCACCGGTATTGTGTTGCAGATTTTACTCGCATATGCTGGTTTAACTTACAGTATATGAAGACGGTAAAAAAATGTTCTCTTCTGAAATAGTAGTAATAAGTTTTTACTGTTGTAGGTCAGTTTGTAGAAAATATGAGTGCCTACAGTATGACCAAGAAAGGGCAGAAGAAGGGTTGACCAGTAAGAATGCACAGAAGGAAGCATTGGTGTGTGTATTGCGTGTCAGATGTTTGGTATTTTAGGCTGTTCAATATAAAAGTATTATGTACATTTACTCACTTCAAAGGGTTTATATATGTAACAAATGCACAACAGTGTCCTCTGGTACATGCAGTCATGCATGATTAGACATGTGTGTTAACTGACGACACATGACCCAGTGATCGGGGGTAAATGTGAAAGTCGGCTTTAGATGTATATTGATCTCAGACTCTAAACCGAACCTTTACCTGCATTCCTTTTGTAAGAACTGTTCGTTTCTTCCTCGTAGGTGGGTTGTTCATTCTAACAAAACAACATGTATGCTGTATTAGCGTTACCAGTATAATAAACAGACGATGGTTTTAATAGTAAAAATTCTGAAATTCTTTTAAAATGAGACGTAATTTTGGTAATTGTTTCGGAAAAATATTTCAAAATCACGATAATTTTTGCAAAATCTAACATTAAGCTTGTTTCTAGCCCAAACCTGGCAATGTATCTAAAGCTTTTTATAATGGTTTATAACGTCTAAATTATTGTTAAGTTTTAATTTCATGTGATAACTTGCACAATGTTTACACTATTATCACAGGTTCAAGGCAAGACGGCCAGTGGGTTCAGTCTGGGGAGTCTCAAGAAGGCGGTGTTTGGAGCCGACACTCCCGAGCATCGGGAGCTGAAGATCAAGCACCTGGAGGAACAGATCAAAATCAACGAAGCGGAGCTTAAACAGGCCAATGAGGAGATGCAGTGAGTTTTCGATAGTGGAGATTTGATATTGTTATAGAAATGTTTATAAATCAAAGCATTTGTTTCAATATGTGGTTATTGTAACTTTATATTGATATTTACAAAAATCCAAAGAATGGATTTGTTTATATGAATGTATAAAGTTATGCATTTATATATATAATTATATATCTTTGTGTGTACAATTCTCTACATTTTAACTGTCTTATTACGATAAAGCTTTTCTCCATATTGCGTTTCATGTAATGTTGACTTGGTGTACTTTTATCATAATATGCTTTGCATATTTTTATCTCAGAAATATGCAGTCAAACATTATTCTCATGTGTATTTAAAATGGTGAATTTATTCATTCGTCATAACTTATTAATCCCCCGCCGCGAAGCGGGAGGGGGGTTAATGGAATGCCCTTTGTCCGTCCGTCCGTCCGTCTGTCCGTAACATTTTCGTGTCCGCTCCATATCTCTTATACCCTTTGAAGGATTTTCATGAAACTTGGCTCAAATGTTAAGGTCATTGAGACAATGTGCAGAAGGCATGAGTCAGGCACGCCAGCTCAAGGTCAAGTTCAAACTTGAAGGTCAAATATTCAAGCCTCCATTTCGTGTCCGCTCCATATCTCCTATGCCTTTTAAAGGATTTTCATGAAACTTGGTTCAAATGTTTAAGTCATTGAGACGATGTGCAGAAGGCATGGGCCTTTCACGCCAGCTCAAGGTCAAGGTCACACTTGAAGGTTAAATTTTTTAGCCTCCATTTTTGTGTCCGTTTTTCGTGTCCGCTCCATGTCCCCTGTACCCTTTGAAGGATTTTTATGAAACTTCGCTCATATGTTTTGCTCATTCAGACCATGTGCAGAAGGCATAAGCCAGTTTCGCCAACTCAAGGTCAAGGTCACACTTGAAGGTTGAATGTTTGAGCCTATATTTTCATGTCTGTTCTATATCTCCTGTGCCCTTTAAAGGATTTTCATGAAACTTGCCTCAACACTTGAAGGCCAAATGTTTGAGCCTCCATTTTTGTGTCTGCTCCATATCTCCTATGCCCTTTGCAGGATTTTCATAAAACTTGGCTCAACTGTTTATCACATTAAGGCGATGTGCAGAAGGCATGGAGCAGTCTTCCCACCTCAAGGTCAAGGTCACACTTAAAGGTCAAATGTTTGAGCCTCCATTTTCATGTCAGCTCCATATCTCCTATGCCCTTTAAGGAATTTTCATGAAACTGATTAAGGTCAGTGTGATACTTCCAAGTCAGCTTTAAAATCTAATGAAGGATCACGGAAGGGGATATAGCTGTCCTTTGGACTGCCTTGTTTCTATAAGCAAAACACGTCTGTATTATCCGTCTTCAGAAAATTTGTTGATGCTGCCCTGCGAGATATAGACAGATTCAAGAGACAGAAGACGAAGGATCTAAAAGAGATATTCACAAACTATGCCATCATGCAGATTAAACAGTGTAAAAAGGTAAGTGACATCTGAGCCCAGTTGGTCAAACCTTTCACGGCCATTGAAGCTAACAGCATGTTAACTTTAGATGTAAATACAATTAATATTACCAGCAACTTGGCTATCAAACATTTGAAAATTATTTAAGCATTTCATTTTATTTTGAATACACTCACAGATTAAAACTTGAACATTTAAATGGCCGTTAAAGTTTGGAGCAACTGGGCCAAGGTCTATATAATATGAGTACATTGTTATGCATGTTGAGAGAAAACTGCTGTTAACTCAATTCACCTGAAAATTAGTTTGAACTATCTGTTTATTATAAGATGGTATGTTACTGTTACATACCATTGTAAGAAATGGTATTCTGATAATCTTTAATGAATTGGCCTTTGTCACACCTTTTAAGAAAATGTTTCTTTCCTGAAATTAGAGTCTCATATTTTCGAATAAATTTCCATTGATTAATTATGACTCACAATTCCTTTAAATTTAAACGTACTTCTAATAGTTATACAGATGAATTATTTTGATAAATATGTATGTTTGTTATGTGTTTCACATTGAGTCATTCCATAAGGGTTTTTAGGACTAGGAGATTTTGAATTTTGGAAATGGGTCAGATAGTATGACCATTAAGCCTCTTGGTGGTGTGATTTAGGATTCTAATTAAAAGATGTGAATTCATTAAATTTAATGTATACATGAAGAGAAGGGTTTAAAAATACGAGTGTATCTCAACTTCTGAACTTAGATTTCAAATTACCGTATTACTAAAGTGTTATGCAGTGTTAAGCACATTGGCTAATTGATGATTTTCTATTTCTAGGGAATAGCAATATGGACCAGTGCCAAAGACTGTTTTGCCAAGATGTGAACATCTGCTGTTATAAGTTTCCATACACTTTTTGAATAGTTCAGGGTCAGAATCCCTAAAGCTCCCTTGGAAAACCTTATTTTGCACGTAGGTGAACATTTCTAGTGCTTATTTAATGCGAAATTTTACTACATGTGTTTATGTTTAAAAATAGTTAACTATGAAGCAATAGCATTCACTGTTAGCTAGATTGTAGCTTGTTGCTGCAAATTGAACAAGAAACTAATGCAGCCTCAAAATTGAGGAATTTTATGGTTTTAAAAATGTACTTCAGTTTCTACCAAGGTTTGAGGGGCTTTATGATTATAGCCCCAGAAGGTTACAACTGGAGTCAAGAACTTTATGGCAATCATATTTCACACGGGGGACAAGAATTTTTGTCCAGAGTTTTACACTAAAGGTGTGCAAGTGTTTATATTTAATATGGCTAAAATTGGCATTTATAGAAAGCAGTTCATGTCGTAGCATGGTAGGTGCATTTGTCTCTAGTTTAAAAACACAGCTTGATAAACAGGGTGAGCGATGGTTATTCTTTGTTTGAAACATATGCTTGTATGCATTTATTATCTTCTTATAACATATATTTTGTGGTCTTTAGACAATAAAGCAGTTATTGTGATTATTAAAATATTATATATGAAAGCTGCATATAATGTGACATGAAGTAGGTCATACAGGGTTTGTTTTGCCCCTGCATTTAATATTTGTATTTTAAAAGTTGACCCATAATAAACACACATGACTAACATGTATTTTGTGAACTCATTCATCACAGTATTCTGCTGATCTTGCTTTAATAGGCATTAATGGGGTTGATAATGAATAACAAATTTAATGCATATTTATTTGCACACGGCTTTTTTGCCTTCCATGTTTTCTTATACATGTACAATGTAGTTTGATGAGCATGTAATCTGTAGTTATTACTCATTTTGTGTCCATTTCATTTTTGCACATTCGGACACTTTGTAAGTTATACACGTTTAATTTCCAACATTTAACGCTTGGATAATGTCCATTAGTAAAGGAACAAATAGACCTATTCAGAATTTATCAAGCTCCGTTTTCAGTAACAATTCGCAAACCATCTCAACTCTGGAAATAAGCCGGCACTTTATCAGCTGCTCATGTGAGATATGTCCAAGCCATGTGAACATTGTGTAAGCTTTTGTAGCCCTTGTTGATTTAAAATACACATAGTTATAGTTACATGTTTGCAATTTCTTGATGCCAGCTGATTCAAAATCATGTACCAGTTAAAGCAGTTATACATGCTCGCATATACATGTATATGTATATGTGTTATCATATTTAAATTGATGCTGCATGTTCAGAACAGTCCACGCGAATGTTGCAAGAAACAAGGTTGTGTTGTTAATTATATGTTCATACGTAACATATTCATTTCAGTTTATTTATATTTTCGATCTTCATTCATTGCTAAAAGCAATTTTATTTTAACCAGTTTGTTTAATTATCACATTGATTCTGTGTATGTCATTGTAGATGTATAGTGTGATATTTGTTTAATTATCACATTGATTCTGTGTATGTCATTGTAGATGTATACTGTGATATGTTGTGAACAATATCGCACTACGATTTCACATAAATTGCAAATATGTGGCATGTCATGGGAAAACCGGGCTTAATGCATGTGCGTAGTGTCGTCCCGGAATAGCCTGTGCAGTCCGCACAGGCTAATCCAGGACGGCACTTTCCGCTTTTACGGTATTTTCTGTTTCAAGGAATTCTCTTCTAAACATAAATCCTCTGTATGCGGAAAGGGCCGTCCAGGATTAGCCTGTGCGGACTGCACAGGCTAATCCGGGACGACAATTTACGCACATGCATTAAGCCCGGTTTTGTCACAATACGCCTCGTTTGTGTTATGGGCTTTGTGCAATAAAGCAGTTATGCTCACAGCCAATTTTGTTATTCCTATATGTTATAGCAGTTCATTAAATACATAATGTATGCAATCTGGATTGCGACAAAAAAGAACCGATAAACACACGAAATAAATAATGTTGATTAGAAATCTGTACACACGTGTGCGTGCGTGTATATTTAAACTATATAGACTGAACAAAAAAAAGAAACTCGCTAAGTTTTAATGTATATTATTTTTTAACGTTTGGATAGATTAAAAAAATCATTTGACTGAAATTTTCTATTTGTTGTAGAAGTTTGTCTTATGTTTCTACTGGTATTAACTGGTAGATTTGGCAAAGTTGAACGATTTTACAATAACCACATATATTTATATGTGTACATCTCTTGCGTAACCGTTACAATTCGGAAAGTACATTAGGAAAGTTTATTTTTTGGTTCAGTATATCTGCATGTACTCGTAGTGCGAAATGAATTTCAAGTTAAACTATAAAAATATAGACACTAACTTTTACACCCTACAACAGTTACGTACTCCGGACATTTAGACAAACTCTTACATGAGAAAACGACAAATCATTACGCATTTGAAGGCCGGAGTGAAACTTTGCATTAACGAAAAGGTTTCAATCACGAGCTTTGCTTTTATTACAATATATAGGCAACGATTCATGCTAAAATTAACTTTCTTTGCACCACCTATCGTAAAATACACATTATTTTCGAATAAACAAAATACTATTGTGATGAGCACAACATCTTACATTGTACACGTCATGCATTAGCTATTTTAACAGGACTCCAATGCAGCAAGTCTGGGGCGAGTTGCTCAAAACTTTTTCGGCGAGTTAAGCTAACAGCCGTTAAATTTTTTATTGATTTGTTTATGTTAATGAAACGGTACAATTTTATAATGCGAGTGTATTCTATACAAAATGTTATGCTTAATAATATACCAATTGTTTGATAAACAAGTAGCTTGTAGTATTTACATTATTTAAAGCTTACGTTAACAGGCTGTTGGCTTAATGGGCCGTTAAAGTTTTGAGCAACTGGACCCTGATGTTTTTCTTAGGAATTGCTGAGGAATAGCTCATGTTCAGTTTGTTGCACGCAGCTGCAGAGCTATGTGGGTGTGTTTAACACCACTGTTCTCCGTTTGCATTGGTAAAGCTCTAGTTATTTGTAATGTGTTCTGTGCTCTTAAACAGGACTATTGCGCTGTTTAGTGGGCTCCGTCTGTCTTGTATAAAGAACTACGTGCTCCGCACTACCCTCGATACCGGTATCTGAGTCCTCTCCGATCCGTGAAAAACATAAACGCGCGAGGTCGAGGTGGTTACTGTCATTTAGAACATTTTTCGAACTATGAACATCATTGGTGGTGTGATCTTTTGCCGAATCCTCTAAACCTATCGTCTGCATACAACAACCTTTCCCCACATCACCATTGGTGTCGGTTTCCGTTGCACTCTTGTTATAATGTGCGTGATTGTCATCCGAATCTATGAGCTGGTTCTTTATGGGCACTGAATAGAGCCGTTTCAGAAATGTTATTGAGTCGTCTGCTGACGCATATTCATCCGCCAACTGTTTCCGGTCTGTCGCTGAGCTGCCAGACGTCTCTGTCGAGCTGTCAGCGTCGCTTTCTGATTCAGAAACGCTCAAAGGTCGCCATAGCGGAATCGCGACATCTTTTAAACTGTTGTCTATTTCACTAAAATCATAGTCGACCTTATTTTGTTTGTCGACTGCAGAGTACAGAGCCACGTGGAGTCTGTTCCAGATCCAGTCCAGCTTATCCGTCTTGGAGAAATCCAGGAGGGCAATGAACTGAAGGATGTTGGGGATTCGCAAACATTTGTCTCGAATAATAGGAATCAATTTTCGCTCTCTCGCATCTATAATACAAAATAAAAACATATTATATTATGACGACCTGTTAAAGCTGGTTATTTGCAAAGGGGGTGGGGCGACTATCATGGTGAGCATTTTGCATTGTCAAAGAAGATAAAAACGCATTTTATGATTGAACCAACATTAATTAGAAGACATTGAATATACTGTCAGTTATTCAGGACTTTAAGCCTACAACCACAATGCTGGCAAGATGTTGCGAATTTAGCCGCTACGCATTGCTAAGGCGTAAAAAATCTGCTGGTTTCAGGTTACCCGATCTACCCTAAAAAAAACGCCCCGACCCTGGAACATTTTATTGAGTGGGGCAGATATTTTTTGTATATTTTAATTTTTTCCAATAATAAATGTGTTGTTTTTTTTTATAAATAATAATTTTGTTTTGATAGCATGCAATGTTTCATGATATTAGAGACATGTTTTGAATATTCATTCTTTTTTATAATATTCAAGGTAACTCTTTACTAAATTAACACAATAATTCCCTACCAACTTCTCTATTTATTTTTTTTGAGGGGGGGGGGGGGCATGTATCCTGAAACGAACGTATTTTTTTTTACGCCTAATCGTACAACCATGTTGCCAACGAAAGCAACAATTTAACATTTATAACACCTGTATAAAGTAACGGTAAAGAAAGCTAGAAGTTTGTATAATTTATAAGCATAATATTAAAATCGTGTTAATAACAAGCAAACTGCGAAACTGTAGACCGTAGATTTTCACTGTTTACACATTTTATTTGGAGGTCGCGGATAGTTGTCAAGCACTCGTAAATGTGACTATGTGACTGTGATGAATTGCACCAGAAGCCGACGGTATCTTGTACTGGTGTTACCTGGCGACAGGGCGTGGGTGAATTTCATCTGAAACCTGCAGGCGTCGCTCTTTGTGTACGAGTCGGACAGCAAGATAAGCACCCTCCGACACCTGTAGAGCAATTACAGGCTAGACTATGTAATTACAATTACAATGATACTGTATATATAATATGCATATGGATTTTATTAATTTTGAATAATTCTGATAAAAGGGTGGTAATGAAACGTAAACTTTTGCCTTGAACCTTCAATGGTCGAATATACAATATCATAATTAGTTTGCGCCATATACCGGAACACCAAATGTTTTAACCAATCTTGCACCCCCTGTACGTCGGTAAACCAATTTGCAGATGATAAATAAAATTTCAGAGAAAACATATCGTCCGCAATTGACAGGTAGGTACTTGTTTTGATTTTTTCGGCGATTTAAGTAAGTATATATACAAAATTATTGTACACGTATAAAGTACTGTCCAATGCCATTATATATTAAGTGTAGTGCCAGAAATCTACGTTTTTCTAAGAAGAAATATATAAATTGTCTGGGGAAAATATAAAATATTCAAACAAATGTACGTATTTATTTAATTTTTGGCATCTAAATCGACAAATTAGTGAAGTAAACCGTTACAGAGTAGTGATATAATCTATCTAGAAGGGCATTCAAACGTTGGTTAGTTGATACCGTAGTGGTTTCTGGGTTAACATCAATTATATCTTGGAATGGTATTCTCATTTACGGATAAAGCCGAACGGTTTGAAGAAAATGTGTAAATAAAGTCCAGACTTAAACTGGATAAAGCTCAAACTGCGCGATAAAGTGATTATTTTTTTTTTGCAAAGGAAGGTTTGTTTTGTGCTAGTTTTCATTACATACTTTCATTACATATACATATTTTTATTATATGTAATAGAAGAAAAATAAAATAAAGTTTATAAAAAAAATTGTACAATGTAGCATATAAAAAACAAATAAGGCCAACATGGCCCATGATCGTCATGAATAACAATTATACAAATATGAACAAATAATAGTATCATGCTTGAAGAAAGAGAAATACATTTATTTATATTTATCTGCGCGTACTTTATAAAAATATTCTGTACTGTATTCTCGTGCTTTACCAAAATTATTTGTATCTAAGTAATACACAAAAGTAATCTGTACTGTAATATCATGTTTTACAAACATAATTTATATCTTAGTAATACATAAAAGTGATGTCTAATGTATTATCATGCTTTACACAGATAATTGTTATCTTAGTAATACATCACAGTGACCTGTTCTGTATTCTCATGCTTTACAAAAATAATTTATATTTAAGTAATACGTGAAAGTTATAGTTACTGTATTATCATGCTTTGCAAAAATAATGTATATCTAAGTTAAACATTAAAGTAGTATGCACTGTATTCATAAAAGTGATATGTACTGCATGTAACTTAATAAAATAGCATTAATCATCATGGACTGACAGTATTTGTAATTTCAAAAGCTCTAAATGCATAAACAGCTAGTAACTCGATAATATTTGGATTCTGTGAGGAAAATAACTCTGTGGCTTTTAACAAGCTTGGGTGACGTATATAATATACTTATATATGTATTGCATTTTTGTCTTGTTTATGAGTAGATGTTAACTTCAAAAATAAGATGATATTCATCTTCAAGAACAGGGCAAACTGGGCAAACACTGTATTACTAATATCGGTATTATTCCACCTTACCTTCTCGATGTTAAACCATTTAAGGTAAAATTGAAGTGCTACAAAATAATGCCCTTGAATAGCCATTATGCGTCCTTCTACACCTTGGACAAAAGTGTCAGTAATTCTTTGCTTAAACACAGAAAAAAACCCCATTCAGATCACCACCACCTTGTGCCAAGCAGACATGACAGAATCCCAATGAACTTTACATTTCACTTGACTTGCCCAGTTGGTTTTTAGGGGATTACTTTAAATATCGTTTAGCATAATTTTATATATTATTTTAATGAATTTATGTTCTGGAGCACAGATCACCTTAAACTTATACTTTTTTATATTAATTTTACTCATAGTTAAAAAGTCAAGTATCCCTGTCACCCATAATATAAAGTCATTATGTGTGCTGATTTTGACACCTATTTGTCCTTCACCATTTAATAACATATTTTAAATTAATATAAGCAATTTTATTGTTGTTTTATTGACATTACAAAGGCATTTGATTACATTGTAAGGGATATCGTTGGTACAGAATATACAGACTTGGTATTCGAGGACCACGTTTTACAGCTATAAAAGCAATGTATACTCATGTGTACACAAAAGTAAGACATCATAATGATATCGGAACTGCATTTGAGAGTCATTTAGGTCTAGGACAAGGCGAGTGGTGTGTTCCCGATTCTTTTTTCTTTGTATATCAATGACGTGGAGGATATATTGTACTCAAAAGGTGCTAGTGGTATTGATATCGGCATGTTAAAATGCTTCCTACTCATGTATACTGACGGTGAAGGGCAAATACGTTATCTGTTGTTCCCATTTTCGCTCGACATTCAGCTTGTGCTTCCAGCAATACATGGTACTTTCAGCCCAGTTTGCCTACGTTTAATCAAATTTGTGAACAATTTACCTATGACACTCAACATAGTTATCACTCTAACATTATTTGTGTCATTTAATTCTCCTTATTTATGTATAGGTACAATAAAACATTCGGTCCATTTATCTGGAAAATCTGTTAAATATTTAAGCAAATACGGAGGATGTTCATCTCTGCCATTTATTATAAATTCATTTAAGATCAGATCTGGTCCCGCACTTTTTCCAGTTTTTATATTGGCAGCCCCTTTGAATAATTCTCCAGCAGTAAAGTATTACTGTGATAAGAACGTTAACAATGTCAGTGTTTTTTCACCTTTGGGGGAAAGGTGGCGGGGCCCTTCAGATGGGGAATTTTACGGCAAAAGGGGATTTTTTTTTTTTTTAGAAAAGCAGTATTACATACTTATATTCTACTTTGTTATAAAAAATTAATCAACTGTTTTGCTAGAAATGATAATTTAGAATATGCACTAAAATGGTTTTATGAAAGATTGGTGGGATTTTGTACGAAAATGAATATATCTTTGTCAATTTTTGTCCGATTTTGGTCAAATTTTTTTCAAAATAAAGCTTACATTCTGAGGGGAAAATATATACTTTTTAGCAGGGCATGGGGTCGAATTTTGTCCCCAAATTGGCCCTAAAAAAAACCTGAATGTTTACTTACATAAAATTGTTGCAAAATGCTTTAGTGAACTTTTGTGGTCAACAATGTTAAAATCTCGCTCAAAATGGTATAAATGCATACATTTATAGCATTTACATAAAGCACTCTTGTACAAGTTTGGTTATTATCCATTCAGTTTAAAAAAATAGTTTGATCCTTATCAACTAAAAGTTATCAATTTTCCTTTTTATTGTCCCATGAAAATAACAATATAACGCGTATTTGGTGCATTTAAACAACACATGAAGCAGATATACAAAGAAGAATGGCAGATACGTAAGGTCGTACATTACTATTTGCAAAAACATTAATTGATCAGTACTTTTTTTACATAAAATATTGTCAACTTTACTGATTTTTCTACATTCTTAACCAAATTCATACTAATTTGGCCAAATAATTGCCATTAGGAATCGTTTGTAACAGCGCATTATACGTACAAAATATCATTGTATCTTGTGCGATATTTTAAATGTTGAAACTTACCTTAAAGATATGAGTATTTGTAAATAAATTACTGTAATAAGTAATTTGTCCTACATATTTTCTTTGAAATTTGATTTATCATCTGCAAATTGGTTTACCGAAGTACAGGGGGTGATGTTGACAGACTCGCTATTGGAAGGATATGCATATTTTAGTCTGTGTTAGTACACTTACAGAGATCAGCAGATGCCACAGAACGTTTTTTTGTGTATTTGTGTAATTCTATATATTTAGGGGCGAACCGCCAGTAATGTTGCAAGAACTTTTGGTTCAACCCATTTTCCTTTCTATGATGTATTTGTTCACTTGTACCATTGTTGATGTAAAATATTTTGATACGATGGAAATAATAATTGTTTAACCTTAAACATAACGTTTACCACATGCGTTTTAAGAAAAGAGACGTGCATTTTTGTTTTAATTCCATGACGTCAGCGGAAGCGTTTAAATCATATGTGCCATTTTACCTTTTCTCTATGAGGTACGCGTCGACGCTGTGTTTAGCGGGTCCCGGAAGGTCATTGCGGCCCGGGACGAAGAGGCTCAGGCCTCGTTTCACCTCCAGCTCCCGGATGAGCGTCTTGACGAACGCGCAGTCGTCCTGGTCCTCGTCTGTGTAGCTCACGAACGCGTGGTACAGCGTCTTTTTCCTGGACCGGACTGCGGAATGATACATTTAGATGCAATGAGCTGGTATAGAAATGAATGAAACAATGTATACGGTATTTAAAGGAAGATTGTTATAAAAATTAATTGTTTTACTCGTATATCGGAAATGAAAATATCAAGTGGATATTACAGTTTTAATCCGAATGCAAATACATGCACTGAGACTGGGCGAAAAACATCCTTAGTTCTAACCAATGCACTTAAATGCTTCTAGATAAATCTCAAAAAACGTTTTACATATACTGTTATATAGGAAGCGCCACCATAATAACATGAGGTTTCAGTGAAACTAACACAGCGAGATGTGCGCATTGAGATCTCGTATATAGTGCTCGGTTCGAACCTCGCACTTGGCAAAATGTTGTCAAATGCAAATGCAGTGCACAATGATGATCAAATATTTTGATAAAAAACTAAATTATATAATGAGAATGAGCCAATCCTGAAAGTTTAAAGAGACCTATTCACAGATTTGGCCCAGTGGTTAGCGTGACAGACGTTTGATACGGGAGTCGCGGGTACATACTAGTATACGTCAAGCTCCTGCTCGGTCACATGTTTATGGTTTTCTTGACATATACTATTTAGGGTTGGTATATAGTATACCCTAGATGCTTTAGCTTTTTGCCGTTGAGACATGTTATGACATTAAAAAAAATACGAAAGTCTGTGAATGAGTCCCTTTAAGATAGTGTTGCACGAGTGAATCAAGGGCACATCGTGATGCATACCGTCCTCAACTGATAACACCTCAGGTTCATCTTCGGTCGAATTGAAAACTGGAAAAATATATGAACGCATCATAAAAAATCGATTCCGATTACACAAAAAATCATTAACGTTGTTTAACGATAAACATGACGTAGATCTTGCATCTTGTATACCTCTATACAGAGTTACCGGTATAAGAGACTTCCTGTTGAACTCAATGTCTAAAACACAATTGTACTTAAAACCATATGTATCTAAACACTGCTTCTGTAATAAAACAAAGCCTCATATACATGTGTACAATAAACAAACAGATGGTTATACTAAATGATTCTATTGTACAACTTAAAATTAACACTATCCGATTTAATATAATACACATCATGTCATTGATCATTGTATTTTGCGTATTGTTAGAACAAGTTTAACAACATTCAGACAAAGAGTAAATAATAATATCGTATATACCTTGGGTTGGGTGTTGCTCGATTTTTGCACATTGCGTGAATAGTTGACAGTCATGGACTGCAAACAGGAACACGTGTTTAATGTATTATTGGTAGATTTGCAACATAATATGAGGCTCAAAATTGACATATCCTCAATATATATCACTGTCAAACGATTGTAAGCAAAATTCTTTAATGTATTTTCGTAAAAAAATTCATTGGGTATATGTAAACCCGGAGAATAATTTAATTATAACGCATGTATTAGATTTATCGACGGTTGTTTTCTAATCAAAATAACATATAATGTACTATTTTGCACACATACAATTAATAGTTGTTGTTGTACATATGTACGTGTAAGTATTTAATATTTTTTGTTTAGTGTAACATACACCATAATGATTTTTGTTCGAATCAAACCATTAATTAAAACAGGAAAGAAAAATTGCATTTATATATCAATATCACACTGAGAATTGTTTCATATGATATTTTTTATAGGCAAAGTACCTTTTGAATCTAAGAAACACTTTAATACGTGTAGTTTTTTTGTACCACAAGTTCAGATCCACTGCCCTAATAAAGCTACTATCAGAACCGATATTTACAAAATAGTGCGTTGAAATACAATAGGTAAAATTGAAGATTAAAATATATAAACCATAATTGTTTTGAAAATATTTTTTATTATTCAAACGCTCCCTTTATTTTCTTGTACAGGTAAGCTCGTAGTTCATCATTTACTTGCATCTGTACAATCATGCTAAATCTGGTTAGCAACAAAAATAAATGGTTGGTTTCCGCTTTCATCGAAAAAAAATCTAGGAGGGGAGGTAAAATATAACTTTTTTTCTTTAACTTTTATTTTGTTTGCCGTATATTCACCACACAGTTTGTGTATATTGGACTGCATGTATAATGTTTAAACGCCTCCCAACAAAGAAACTGTACCTCAGCTATAAACAAAATCATAGAAAAAGAGATTTCTGGCAAGAAGCTTATAATATAAGCGAAAAAACAGCTATTTTCCCCCGAAAATCATAAAAAGTTAATGATTTATAGGCAAAAAAACTTCTAGGGTAAGCGGAAAAAATTAGGGTGGGTCGGGTAAGCGGAAACCAACAACTTTGTTTACGCCTAACCAGGAAGCTCTTTATTCCGGAACAAAAAAACGACGCACAAAAAAGGCTGGCTTTTCACGTAATTTTTCCATAGCAGCAAACATGGGTATAAGTTTAGAGTTTCAAACATAGATTTCCTTCCGGGGTGTAAATTTGAACCACAGGAAGTCTAAAGATATTTTCCTAAAGTTTCGATGTTACTGCTGCCGTTACGTGCATTCAGCGTATGAACTTCCTGTATAAATGTCAGCCGCGGTGTATACATAAAGCATGCTCCATTGACCCTCCATCATAGCATTTTAAAGGATACAAAGACGGATTCATTTACATTGATGGCTACACATGTATTTCTTCGGCGTCTTTTTAACTTCCGACGCTCATCAGTCTGATGACCACAGTCAAAATAAAACTAGAGTAATTCATATAATCAATCCATCTGATGAAAGATGTCATCATTTTTATTGAAACAACGATTTCATGTAGTCGGCATGGAAACTACCACTTCCAATTTCAAAGGCGAACATTAAAACCGCAAACATACGACCAACATGCATGTAACATCTGTACCGCGTATGCAAACTCTACTCATACGCACCAATGGCTCTGCAGAAAACAGAATTTAAAAAGATATCAGTAAGTAACCATTGACGTATAAAAGAAAAGCTTACGAATGTTTCCCTGACAGTCCTCAATGACGTCATATCTCTCCAGCAGCAGCAGGAAGTCCCACAGAATGCCGACGGTCGACGTCGGGCCCTGCCACTGTTCCAGAAACTTTGCCGTCGGGCTTTCGTGTCGCTGCACGATAACAAATACATAAGTAAGGCATTAGCTTAAAGTTGATAAACCTATGTATCTAAGCTCGACTGTGTCGAAAGCCTTTGACTTATTGAGACATTTTTGAGTCCGTTTCCAGGGTAGAATCAGTAATTGGTGTCTTGCGAAAGATCATTCGAACGCTCCCCGAGTAGGAATCGAATTTGCGATCGCCTGATTGGAAGGCAGGCACCATATCCATTACACCACTGCGACCTCGTAGGTATTAATTAAGGTATTAACGAGTGTGTTACGTTTGTTAACCAGCTTTTGGTTAATGATTATGTGCGTTAATGACAATTTGTTTGATTCTGTTGGTATCCAGACGTTGCATCAGTTACGGTGTGCATAATACCTGACGGTTGTTCGGAGAAGTGGGGCAACATGGATAGGTAGTGTCGGGGATTCACGTGCACTTATTCAAACAATATTCACATTCTTTTTTCAAAGGACCTATCAATATGTCTCACGCACGCTTGACATATATTAATAGTACATTTTCTATTGCCTTACATAACATGTAGTGCTGGTGATTACAATACTACATTCATAAAGGAGGACAATAACTTCCTGTTCAGTTTTACAATTTTTAACTAGTTAAACTTCCCGCGTGCCTTTGTATTCACATTTCGTTTCCCTTGTCCTGCAGTTACCATACACAGGTACAGATTTAAAAAAAAACAGACAAACATAAACATGGGCAGGTGAACTCGATAACAAAATATATAATAATGACTAAACGGACAAATATTCCAAAGCATCGGCATATAAAGTGGTCAGTTAACACGATGTTAAGCATCTTTATGTCATATT
Organism: Congeria kusceri; assembly: GCA_027627225.1. Classification (NCBI taxonomy): domain Eukaryota; kingdom Metazoa; phylum Mollusca; class Bivalvia; order Myida; family Dreissenidae; genus Congeria; species Congeria kusceri. Next base: position 47,917,774 of record CM051030.1, read on the forward strand.
GTTATCATCATTCAGACAGGCAGACAGCGAACGGACGGACGGACACACCGGCACACACAGAGAAAAACAGACGGACTGACACTAAGAAAGACAGATAAACATACAGACTATCTGAATGACACACAGACGGACAGACAGAAAAACACACAGACAGACGTACGGACGGACAGTCAGACGGACACACAGACAGACGGACACACACGCCATCAGACAGGCATACTCGTACACACACAGACGGACTAATGCAAAGACAGACACACGCACACACACACAGACAGACAAAAAAGGCGTATACCTTCATGTTGCTGATGGTGAGGAAGTCGAATCCAGCCAGCTCCGCGAGTCCACTGAAGTCATTGACAACATCGATCTCCTGTCCATCTTGTATCGTGATCACCAGACTGCCTTCTAGATCTAGAAACTGAGCCAGCTTCCGGCGCGTTGAACAGCTCAGCACTCTCAGAGGCTTGTTTCGATACGCCTGTGGTAAGGGGAAACTTGTTCCAGTCACAGGCAGTTCCTGGATTTCTCGGAGTTCAAACATCACTCACTGAATTTCTGTCCGCGCTGTTGAACAGCGTTGTCCTTTATGGTGTTGTTTTCAGGTGAGTTAAACTGTTTCACCCGGTGTCAGCTCCATTCAATACGGTATGTACATATCCGCCTTACATTTTGAAATTGTACACCGTAATATGGCTGGCTAATCTTAAACATAGCTCATCGATGTATAGGAAGTACCAGTACATGTTATATAAGGTTTTACTACATAAAACCACAAAGCTCTGTTATGTAGACTTCGTGTTGAATGAATTAAGCTTGATAAAATAATCAGACTTCTACAATGGATATGTTCATTGAAAAGTTTGTTTGAAATCAGGCTAGATGTGTTACTTCACTTGTTTTTAAAGCAACGAACGGTATTTCTATGGTAATGTAGACACAACTTCAACCTTATAAATGTTAAACGACAGGTTGACATTACTAACGATTAAAAATTTAAAGACCGATTTTAAAAGCTCTAATGTAATTAAAGTGTGTATGCTGTCGAAGTACATAATTAAAACTAGGTTAGACTAAGAAGCAAGATCGACATAGACAGGAACGCTGTTTGCTGAAACAACCAACGCCACTTAGAACATTCGTTCATACTCGGCCATAAATAAAATATTGTTTGTTTCCACTCCCGCGACCCATGCTTATGAATGGCTGATATGTAAAACAACAACAATATAATACCACATTATTTGGAGAAAATCATATGTCATTATCTTTGGGTAGGATGATATTTATTGGAAGGTAGCGGGCGGGGAAATATTTTTTCTTTGGCCCCCCTGACCTTATTTCCAGGCAAAGGAGTTTACCGGCTGATAGCGGCAGATTACAGCATCCAACATTATCGTCAGTGCCCCGACACGTAGCTGCAAGTTCTACGCATTTCGTGCTAATGCCAAGAAAATCTACTAACCCGTTAAACGTCGTTAACAGTCAATTGTTAACAGGCGAGTAAAAACAAGAGCGCCGCCTACAGATGCTGGACGCTCGACTTTCTCATATTTGATAGTACTCTAGGCTGTTGTTTAAAGAATAAGTTTAACTTAATCACTGTCATTAGTATTTTGAAGTTCAAGTCAATACGTCTTATAGATATTGAGAAATTTGACCTAAACCAAAAAAAAAAAAATCTAAGTTGAAAAAATGGCAATAACTCAACCAAAATCCTTGATATAGTTAGCTCTGCTTGTATACAGAATAAGTTCATCACTGTTATCAAGTACTTTGAGTTTCAAGTCAATACCTCTATAAAGATATAGTGAAATTTGACCTAAAGCGAAATTTATATGTTGAAACAATGGCAATTACTCAAGCAAAATCCTTGAAATAGTTACCTTCTCTTGTCTGCATAATGGTGTCAGCACTATTAACAAGTAACTTGAGTTTCAATTTAATGTCTTTGATAGTTATTGAGAAATTTTATATTTACCAAAATATTGCCAAAATATGCTAAGTTGCAAGTCCAAACAAGGGCAGATAACTCTGGAAATACAAATCACAAGGTTACCTGCCTTTTGTAATGGAGTACCCTTTTGATAAGGAACAAGTATTGGAAGTTTCCAAATGGATAATTTTGATAGCTTCTGAGAAATGGACTCGGACAAAAAACTTAACCAAAAAACTTAACTAACGTAGACGCTGACGACAGGGCGACGACAGCTCTACTTGTTTTCTTCAAAGTCGAGCTATTAACTGGTCTGGCAGGTATACCTTTGATGAATATTGATTTAGAAAAACAGGCAATGAACACTTTTAATTATAAACGACTGACCAGTACAGTGCACTTTGAGTGGACCAGGAGTGGGTCCTCAACTGGACCGTAGTTTTTACCGGGACCAAAAAGGAGTGAACTCTTCAACAGTTGTTACTTGAACGGAAAATTCGAAGATAGTTTATATTGATTAAAAAACCTATCAAAGACTACCAGGCTCTTGTTTTCTCCTCCGGAAAAGATTAAAATCGAAAACATGTAGGAATGCAGTATAAAACATGTTCTTAAGATTTTCTTACAGGAGTTCCAACAGTGCAGCTTTTCATACCGATGTGTATGCAGTTTGTGACCTGAAGCTTTCTTTAATATTGTCCAACTACTTTTCATAAACACCATTATGTTTTTCAAAGATAAACAATATTGTTGCTACTTTTAACAGGTTTTTTAATTAAGGCAGTTTGGATATGATCAATAACATTGTATTCATTGTTGCAAGAGATTCAACAAATCACTATATACTAAATACTTTTGCCTTTCGTTATATGTACATGTAGGAAATGAACTGTTCAATGAAGGTGAGTCACCGATGCCAACACATGCATGCATGAAAACACAGTCAGAAGTTATTAATACTTAGCCATTTTTAAACACACAAAAAGTGCAATGAATGTTCACTTATTAGACTGCCATATAACTGCACCATATGATGATATGTCTCTGTATTGATGATTATTGCTAATACCCCAGCTTTTCATTGAGGTGAGTTTTGCCATCGCCAGACTGATTTCGTGGTGGCAGCCACACTGCATAATCAGGGTCATCTTCTGAATAACCAGTGTCACTTTTGGGCTTTTTATTATTGCTTTTTGAGCTTTCAACTGACTTCCTCTTGCCCATAGCTTTACCACCTTCATTGTTAGTCTCCATTTTGTTTTCAGCTTCAGCATTCTCTTCTTGTAATTTCTCTAGTACAGCTGCCAGGGGTAGACTTGGTCTCTTTGCTCTCGGATTTGTTATTACGGCTTTTACTTTCTCATTCTGTTCTCTTTGCGTTTTTGTTGTTTCACCCATATTAGACTTTGGTTTATCTGTTAATGTTACATTTTCTTGATTACCCTGCATCTTGTCTGAAACTTGCTTCATTTCACACTGTTTTGTCTCCTCTGGATTACGTTCGTCGTCATCTTCACTTTCGTTTTCTATTTCTGCATGTTCCTTGGGTTTGTCAACTGGCACCACTTTTTTCATAATTTTGCCTGTACTTGGACCCTTTATTTTTCCAATCCCACTTGTTATAACTGCTTTCTTAATGTCAGGTTTTTGTGCTGAAACAGCTGGAAGAGAAGCTGGTTTAGCTATATTTACAAGTTTCCTCACCTTCTGTTCTTCTTGTTTTAATTCCAGAAGTTGTCGTTTGAGCTTCATTTTCGTTTTAGTGTCCATCATTCCAGATTTGATAGCTGACATATAGGCATCCAAAGCATCAACATCATCACTGTCCATAGCTGCAGCCTGGGCCTTTGCATGTTCTAATTTACGTTCTATTGCTTCAATTTCTTTTGTAATGTCCTTATGTTTTGCCATCAACGAATCATACGTTTCTGTGCTATGATCCGATTTACCAACTTTCTGTTTCCGCATTTCTCTCTTTTTCTCTATCACACCTGTCCTATCCAAATATGTGTCTTCATCACTATCATAGAAGTCATCATCTTCCCAATTCTTGCTTTTTCGTCTCCGGCTCTCTTGAGCTGATTTCCTCAACTCCCCGTGCCTATCAAGGATTCTACATGCTTCAAGAGCACAAGCAGCTACAGCTTCCTTCTTTTTACCTGATACAACTACTTCGGCTACCAATGGTTCTCCATTTGGTGCATCAATTGGCAACTCCACACTGCACTTCCACTTTCCAAACCCAGAATCATGGAACTCATATTCAGGTAACTCCAGTCCCTCTCTCTCAAAATAACTATTCAGAGCTTTCTTAGGATCATTTATATATAAAGACTCATTTTCTGGTTCCAACGCAGCAAATGGATTCTCTGCGTTTTCATCCTCTTCAACTTCCTCATTTTCATTAATACCCCAGGAACATCCCACTAGCTCCTCCCTCTGCTTTATTAGCTCCGCCTTTCGTTCTGCCTCCTCTATCTCAGCCTGCCTTCGAAGCTCCGCCTCCTTAAGCTGTTTCTCCCGCTGTTCTTTCATCTCAGACACTGACAGCTCTGACTCGTCCTCCCTGTCAGTGTCGGGACCTTGTAGTATAAACAACCTGAAACACAGACATAACAGTCTTGAAGAGTTTTGACAGATCTCTATTGGATTTGTAGCACCTACTCAGGTCAATTTCCATCAAACAATAAAGTCCTGGATTTCTAAATGGCTAAACGCATTGTTAATTAACTCTCGTCTATCAGTTAATTGGACCTTGTATTAATGACATGACAGTTTTGTATTAATTTCTATACTTTACACACTAAGTTTCAACACACTCATTTATTTTTGGAAGAGAGAACTTTTGTTCTACTTTTTAAGTGTCATATTTTTAATATTAAGATTAAGAATTTACTGTAGCAGAGCTATTTGTGTGGATGTAATCTGTCTTCTATACAGCCAAAAACTGTCCCAGAAGCCTCTGTCTTATTAAGACATTGACAAACATGTACAACAAGAAACCCAACTGATACCTTGTACTGCCCCCAAACTTCAGTACATAGTCCACATGAATGCGATGGAACTTTTTCTGTGGTACTTTGTTCTTGTTGATCCATGTGCCGTGAGTACTGTCCAGATCATACAGGTACCAGCCCCGCGGAAACTCCTCTGTGCTACCACCACTGTACTGGACCACTGCATGATGTCTGAAAAATTATTGTAGAAAGTTATTATCACTTGTACATAAAACGACAAAACAAGAGCTGTTTGTAAAACAGGTATGCCCTCTCTAGATTCAGGGAAATCTTCTGGACTAAGAGAGTGGAAATGGCTAACAGGGCCAATTTTAGATAGTTAAAGGGCAATAACTCAACAGTTCCTGAGGCGATTTAGCTGATTATCAAACTTGGCCGAGAAAGTATGCCCCAGACGTTTTTTATCAAGATTAGTGAATATCAGAAACTGTTAGACTTAGAGAGGAAAAGACAGACTGACTCACAGATGCACTGACCAACCTACTGACTGACATATGCAGCTTTCAGGAAGTCTGCAAGACTTATGTTAACATACGACTGTTAATGTTAGCACAATACTACCGTGAAGGGTAAATGGACTGACCAACCTACTGACCGACATAATGCAAAACCAACATACCCTGGCAGATTCAAATGGGTGCATAATAATATGGGTATAATTAATATGTAGTAATAATTTGTATATGAACTAGTGAATCTTTGAAGAAAATTATGTAGAAAACTTTGGTATACACAGTCTGCATGCGCTTTAAATAGTTAAAATATCTACCTTTGACACAATTAGGAAATCCATCAAGTATGTCAGTACTTAGTAATGTTGATGATATGAAATCAGAGAGGCAGGTTCATACTACAAGACCTGGGGTCATATTCCAGAAACATCTTAAGTGTATCTTAAACTATTTTCACTTAAGTCCCAATTTTTGTAAGGTTATATGTTTAAAACTACATATAAATTAATGAATCCAATTACAGTTTAGTAATAAGTAGTTAATAATAAGTTTATAATTAGTAAACATTTAGCGGAATGTTTTGTATACATAGAACAAAATGCTTAAGAAAAATGACGATTTTAAGGCCAATGATAAGATTTCACTTAAGATGTTTCTGGAATACGACCCCAGACTTCCTGAAAGCCATCAGTCCAATCGGCATGTCAGGCAAATATTGAGTCGGACTAGCATTGACTGACATAGAATCAGTCTGACTGTCTGGCAGCTTGTTCAAGATTTCAACAAAATTTCTTAAGAAAACATATTTTGTCCCACAAATTTATTCCGGTCCAGCAAGTTATGAGATGTTGTCAGGCCAAATGTCTGACATATTCTTTGTGCTTTCGAGAAGTATTCAAGACTTATGTAAACATACAACTGTAAACATATGTAAACATACAACTGTTAATGTTAGCACAATTCTACCTCGAAAGGGAAGGGTGTTCCATCGCAATGTCACAGCTGGGCAGTCGACCAATGACGTGGAAGTTGCGAGTTGTGAGGTCTATGCTGTCAATTACCGCTCCATTTTTTATCACTTCCAGGGCAAACTTCTCTTTACACACGGAGCTCCAGGCTGGCTCCTGGTATGGCGCTGCTGTCTGGGTAACTTGCTGTCAACCAATGTCGCAAATTTCATATGATATTTACTTTTTTTAAATTTACAATGCACAGATGGCACAGTATTGATTATTTTTTTATATCAAACACATTGCTTATATATAGCAAATGACAAATGAGAACACTTAAGAGTTATAAATAATTATTTAACAGGTAGCTGCGGTTTTAAATGTTGTGAAATTAAGCACATAACCCAAAACTATTGAAACATAATTTGTGTTGAAAAGAAAACATAACCAATCAAAGCAATAAAATCATGATACTGAACTTGTGAATAGACTTATCTATAAGATGTAAGAAACAATACAAGTTATTAATTTATTTGTTTATGAACATGTTCCCATCACCTTGAGCTCGTCAGCAGGTGATAGCACTGGTTTTAGGAGAACAGGTGAAGGACCCATAGGATTACTGGCAGGAGCCTTCTGAGACCCTTCATCTGAGATGCTGTCAGCAGGCTGTTGATTGTCTTGGGTAACCTCATCAGGCTTCACCACATCCAATTTTTCGGAAATCTGAGTTTTAACTGTTTCAGATTTTGATGTTGGAGATTTGAATGCCTTTTCTGCCTCAGAGCTAGCTTTTATTTTCTTCTTGGCTGGCAGTACAAAACTTGGAGCCTTAAATTCTCTCTCAACCGAGTCAGTTTTTGATGTGTCTGATGGTGGCATATCAGTGGTTGTGCCATTGGACTCGCACTCCATAATTATTGGTTACCTGTAAAAATGCAAATGCTGAAAAATTTATTATTTACAAATAATCTTTGTATAAGTTGTAGAGTAAGACTCAATCTTTAATATTAACTAATAAAATGCACATCATTGTGAGTGTGTTTGATCTTTGTACAATTAAAAAAGGACATAAAGTTTAGCAATCTACAGAAACAAGGTTCTAGCTTCCAGATACGTTTTTTGCTAACATGTCAGATATTTGTACTCCTTGAAGTAAAACAAATAAAAGGGGTATTTACTAATTCATTGCCAAATATACAATACAATGTTGCAAGAATTATAATTGAAATAATCTGTCTTGTGTTTCCATCAGTACTTTGTGTAATATATGGCAGTCTTCACGAATAAGTTTTGAAAGAAGTGGACCGTTGGTCCACCAAACCAGCTAAATCAACCCGACCATACAACAATTTAGTGGACCACAATTTGTTTGTAGATTTTCATTCACTGTTACGTATATATATATATGAATGATATTATTTAAAAAATAAAATGAAAGCAATAATGGTTTTCAGACTTTTATTCTTACATGAATGCATTCACTCTCATTAAAAATATGGCAAAATATTAATACAAGATCGCCAGTTAAATCAAATACCAGGTGTATATTTCGTTTAAGCCTATTTGAGTTCAGTACTGGCCCAAATAGCTGAGCTGGTATCTGGGCCGAAATTTACTCAAATGCGTAGATCACATGGAAACTGCTACGCTCGCTAGGATTACAGAACATAGACTCCCTACTCCTAAAGAGTTGGGGTCCCAGTAATTGTTACCAAAGAACCCCTCCCCACCCACTCCTTTTTCAATAAATGCTTTGTGTCTAAAAATTATTTTAAAAAATTTGATTGTTGAGTAATAAAACATGTTTACTTTCACTGACTTAACTTTCGCTAACTTTCATGAAAATGTGGCAGCATAAGTTTTTAGGTGTAATCAGTGTATAGTTATACTTTTGAACAGCTCGTTTATTAGAAAACATACAGTCATAGCAATATTTTCTTTTGAAACAAATGAAGACGTACCTTTGACATTACACACTAAAATTCTATGCAATCGGCAAACACAATTTGTTAACATCCCATTCCGTATTTTAAGTAAACATTTTGCAAACAATAATATACTGACTTCTTTTAGTATGTAATATTTTATTTATTATGTGGGTGCTACATACACGCAGGTAACAACATGCATACCTCACGAAAATGTGTTACAAATTATTTCACCTTTACCAACAATGAGGGCGTGAAACATTCTATCGACTACGCTCATTTACATATTGGAAATTTAATGTGTTCTCATTGGCTGACTGAGCGACAATTAAATCTAGCTCCTTCTGCTTACAGATTTTATTGATAATTAACACGCTGATGCAGAAGGAGAGTGATGCGTTTATTGCCTAGTAGGCGTTCTTTGTTTTAGAAAAACATGCGTACTGTCGAAGACTGTATAATATGAGAAACAAATTTTCATATTGAATAAGGGTTGCTTGAAAATCAATCATGGTTCCTGTCAAGATTTAAAATGCTTACTGGTGCCCCCATATTTATGAGCATTTTCCAATACTCCTCGTATCTAGAGCCCTGAGGAACTAACTTGGTAGAAAACATAATATAAACACCAATGTCGCGAACATATATTACAAACAAATTTAACAGCTGCTACAACATCGATAAAAAAATGTCATCGAAGTGTATTGAAATTATATCTAGTAAGTACATTTTTACCTTTAGTTTTTACAGAAAACACTTTTAGAAAACAATTTTTGTCGAACTTTATACATGAACTGCTCAACGTCTTGTAAAGGTTACTATACACTAACTCTTGTTTAACGGCAACATACCACTAAACAATTTAAAACTAGTATACGTTTGTTGGTTTTACATTGTTGAACAACAGTTGATTAGTCCATTCTTAAAATTATGTTTATTTAAAGACACCTAGATAATTAGTAATTATATAGATCTAGAGGATATTTGTTGATTTCGGTGTAAGATCGTATTTTATTTCACGAGTGGTAGCTCTAATAGAAAATGATAATTTCACGAGTGGCGCAGTCACGAGTGAAAAAATATATTTTCTGTGATCACTCGTGAAATAAAATGCGATCTTTCACTGAAATCAACTAATTTTTTTTTATTTTATGCTTTTTGGACAATAAATAAATAAAATTGCGCGATATGAGCTTAAACGTCACAAGTTCGTATATTCTGACGTCATAAAAATGACGTCATAAATGATTCCAAAACTGTCACTCGTTAGTATGGTGGGAAAAAAGTGACATATTTTGTAAGTCGTTGTCGCTAAATTATAATTGTGTTGAATTTTATCATGTGTTATATGTTTGTTTGTTTGTTTGTTTGTTTGGATTTTTCGCCGTATTCAACAGTATTTCAGTCATATAACGGTGGTCAGTTAACCTACTCACACATTTCCTGGGTAAGCTGGTTTACCAGTACTAAGTGCACATACTTATGCCAGTAACTGACAACTGCCCTACTCAAATCAAGGTAGGGGGAGAATGGCCGTAGAAATAATTTCATGACCAATCCCCACACAAGTTATGTGGCCGGTCTGGGACTCGAACCCGCGATCCTCGGATTTGTAGTCCAGCGCTCTACCAACTGAACTAGCCGGCACACATGCATGTACATACTGTACATGTATATACATTTGCCAAGGGTTGTAAACCACGTCTTTTAGATCGATGTTATTTATGGAAAAATAGTCCGTTTTATTTTATATTTTCATTGCAGTAAAAATATAAAATCTTCACCAATAAACTTCGATATTTCACTGAAAAGCATATACTAAAGACTTATCAACGCAGACGTTTAGTGAAACATACTGTTTAACTAATACATGCATGTACAACGAGCTATATATAACCAGTGAACGTAAATGATAAAATTAATATGGCGATCTGATACTTCTGCAATGGTGTAATGGAAATGGTGTCCGCCTTGCGATCGGAAGGTCTTGAATTCGATCCTTACTCGGGGAGCATTCGAACGATTTGTTTTTAAAAATACACCAAGTACTAGTTATATCGATCTACCCAGGAAACGGGCTAGAAAGTGTCTCAATAAGCCTCTGGCTTTAGACACGATCGAGCTAAAATAAATATTTTTATACTAATGTAAAGTTCATAATAAGATTAAACAATAATATAGTACCATTAGTATCGATGCGGGTTATTTTTCAGGAGCGTGTTGCATGTGTACAGTTTTTTACTCATTTCAACATAAAATATACGTCTTGAGCGTGTGAAATTTACAAAATTACCACAGACACAGATTTATACGATTTATTTGTTCAATTTGTGTTAGCACATTAAACACGGTAATGAAACTGTGGCGAATCGTTATTGTGGCGAATTGTTACTAATTTATCACTGTTATGAGCGACATGCTTGTTTAAACATCCACACTGAAATATTTAACACCCAAAGGAGACAACAATATATTTGTAGTCACATATTTCGGAAGAAATAATATGTACTAAGTAAATAGAAATAAAGAGATTATGTATGTGAAAAATATAATAATCGATCACGTTTGGTTTATTCCGTGTGATCACTGAATTTGAGCTAGTGAACAAACTGTAAAATAATTGCAAAATAATACTAGTTAATATTCACTATCATACGGTATCTATAATACAAGATATGTTAAAGATAGACATCACTATGTTGTAGATAGATTGTATTTGCATAACACCGTAATCCGAATCTTCAGTAGCTATGTAATACATACACAAGCTATGGTTTAATGTTCTAATAATTACAAATCAGCGGTAACCAATGTAGGTGTTATACAACAGACCGGCGCCTGTATGAGTTGGTCACACCGATAAATGGTCAGTATTGCAGTTGACACCAATGTAGTGTATTCATTAATAAATGGACAAGGGTAATGGTATCTACCTTTATAAAAAAAACAACAACAGAAAACACAACTCTGCTAGCAAATGAATTTCAACTTCTACAGCCACATGAATTGTATTGATAGCACGTTTAAATAACAAAGAAGTACCATGCACGTACTTGACGATAATAAGCAAACGAAAATGTATTTTAATTCCTTGGTAATGTCTTGTTTTAAAGGTAAGCCTTCTGTTTTCAAGTCCGTTTTTAGACTGTTGGCCGAAGCCAAAGTCTTTTGAGAGGGTAATTTCCAAAACAGGTATCGCGGAAAACTACTTCTTTTCTTTGCAGGCTACGAGTCAGTAAATCGAAACCTGAAAAGGTCCTTCTTCAAAACAGCAAACATTCACGAATGTTTTTCACCTTTTAATTATTTAAGATAATGTATGTCATGTGTATCATAATGGGTGGATCGTGTGATTTATTACAATAATAGTTTCTAAAACGTCAATTTATTAAAAATGTTACGTCAAATTAATGACACCCCTATTTTCGCTATTTACTTGAATGTAACAGAAATATTCACCTGAGTGTCCTGGAATGGGACTACTAAATTAATGCGCTACATCCGTTACTTTTGACTCGTTCAGAAAGTGCTATTTCTTGTTACCGATTCTTATTCTGGATAAAAAATCACTGCAATGTATTAATTTTAAACTGTAGTATGGAAAATCTAGAGCTTGCACCGAAAAATACCTACTTTTGGTCAAATTACACCAAAACGGAAGTCACATCCTCAGGGTTACAGGCTGTCAGTTAGATAATAAACACATAGGGTTCAGTGTATAGTGCATATGATTTTTAAAATACAGTTTAAATGATATGTTTTGGTATCAACGTAAAGGTATATATGTAAAAAATAAGAAAAAAAGACAGTTTTAGGCACTACTTTATCTTATATGGTTCTCAGCTTCATAACTTTTGGCCCATGTATTCATGCACAAAATGGCAGCCCCCATGCCTGTCAAAACCGGTGTGTTTATTCTAAGGTAAATATTTTGAGTTACAACGTATAGAAATTGTTGACATGCTGTTTTTTCAAAAGGTTATGGCCTTATCTTTCCAACAATGTATGGTGATATATTGGGAAGTCGCATGGTCATGGTGAAAATTGAGATCAAACATTGAATATTTTATATGTAACAATGAAGGAATTTACTTGCGCATGCGTAACCTTTAAGAACTTTCCGTAAGATTTGTCGTCTGCAAAAATTTTGAAAATGGATGCCTACAAACGCACTGTAATGAAGAGAATCACTGCCAGATGCCAACTTGACCCCATTAAAGGCTGTATTTTATGGGATGGTTGCTCTAGTGGACATGAGAGGAGTAGATATGGGAAAGTTAAAGCAAAATGTCCACCAGAGTCACCATCCAAGACCCATTGTGTTCACCGTGTTGTTTTTCAGTTTCATTTTGACAATTATTTGCACGAGTCTCAACAATTATCTAATGTATGTCATAATACTTTGTGTTGCAATCCGTATCATTTAGTTTTAGAACCTGTAACTGTTAATAATGACCGCAAAGTTCGTGTCCGCACTGGCCGATGCATTGGCCATAATGACCGTCCGACCTGCCTACTTTGAATAATACCAATTTTCCTAATTTGCAAAGTTTACAGATCCTATTTAGTTCATATTTTATTTTATAATTGTACTTAGATCAGGCTTTCAGCTGAAAAATACATGAAATACATGCATAAAACACTTTAGGGGCCCACGCAAACCCAGACCCCACCTAATGGAGTTAGCGGCATCAAAATTTAAATCACCATCACAGTTTGGTTTAATTTGAGTATGTTTTTTAAATGCAGTGATGAAAAGAACCAGGAACTCAGCCGGAACCATCATCTCATTGGTATACAAGTCTGGGTGAAGTGACGAGTCATCAAAACTACTGAACTTTGCAACTACACTGGAGCGTTAGGGCGGGGCCGCAAAGCTGACACAGTCGTGTCCGTACCATCAGTATCTTTGAAGGTTAGTACAAGATTATTGTCATGTATTCTACTATCTAATGACTTCTCTTCCAGCCTGGCCTGGCATACTTCTCATCTACACCAGTAGGAAAAGCACGAGTGTAACCCTTGTTGGGACTCTCAAACCCGTTTTTGAACTGGACTGTTCGCATGTGAGCTCGACAATGTGAAGCCGGCATAGAGACTAGCCTTATCGCAAAAAAAAAAAAAGTGTAAACTATTGTACATGTACACTTATTGTATCTAAGTTACACTAGTAATCACAATATTGAGTAAACATGCACAGAAAACGTTTTTATTTTCACAGATTACACAGCAGAGAGTACCTGAAACAGATTGAAGATTGCAAGCGGCTGACTTCACCCACAGGCTCAGGTGTGACAGAAAACTGTTAATTAATATCTGGCATTTACATTTTGGGGTCAAAGTCTTTTTTTGTTGTGTGACAGGAGGTCAAATATGTTGATTGTTATGTAAACAAACACTTTTCTGGGGTCAAATGGCATCTGAAATGCTACATTTATATGGATTTTACCCCCAAAAATGCAGAAACTTAAAAAAAATTTGTTCAAAAGGGATTAAAATCCTATTCTATAAAATTTAGAATGCCAATGGAGATTGTTTTCACTTCTGATATTATATATTATGTCTTCCATGCCTATCAAAACTCAAAGTTGTGCTATATTCTGAGTTGAAATAATGTTTTCCAAGATGTACCTAAGTACATGTTTTCTGTCGAAATTCTTGTCTCGCAACGCCTTTATATGTGGTATTTTCAACTTTACTTTTTTCCAATAAATCCTTATACCAGTGTGATAGGACTGTAAGATTTGTCGTCTGCAAAAATTTTGAAAATGGATGCCTACAAACGCACTGTAATGAAGAGAATCACTGCCAGATGCCAACTTGACCCCATTAAAGGCTGTATTTTATGGGATGGTTGCTCTAGTGGACATGAGAGGAGTAGATATGGGAAAGTTAAAGCAAAATGTCCACCAGAGTCACCATCCAAGACCCATTGTGTTCACCGTGTTGTTTTTCAGTTTCATTTTGACAATTATTTGCACGAGTCTCAACAATTATCTAATTTATGTCATAATACTTTGTGTTGCAATCCGTATCATTTAGTTTTAGAACCTGTAACTGTTAATAATGACCGCAAAGTTCGTGTCCGCACTGGCCGATGCATTGGCCATAATGACCGTCCGACCTGCCTACTTTGAATAATACCAATTTTCCTAATTTGCAAAGTTTACAGATCCTATTTAGTTCATATTTTATTTTATAATTGTACTTAGATCAGGCTTTCAGCTGAAAAATACATGAAATACATGAAATACATGCATAAAACACTTTAGGGGCCTACGCAAACCCAGACCCCACCTAATGGAGTTAGCGGCATCAAAATTTAAATCACCATCACAGTTTGGTTTAATTTGAGTATGTTTTTTTAAATGCAGTGATGAAAAGAACCAGGAACTCAGCCGGAACCATCATCTCATTGGTATACAAGTCTGGGTGAAGTGACGAGTCATCAAAACTACTGAACTTTGCAACTACACTGGAGCGTTAGGGCGGGGCCGCAAAGCTGACACAGTCGTGTCCGTACCATCAGTATCTTTGAAGGTTAGTACAAGATTATTGTCATGTATTCTACTATCTAATGACTTCTGTTCCAGCCTGGCCTGGCATACTTCTCATCAACACCAGTAGGAAAAGCACGAGTGTAACCCTTGTTGGGACTCTCAAACCCGTTTTTGAACTGGACTGTTCGCATGTGAGCTCGACAATGTGAAGCCGGCATAGCGACTAGCCTTATCGCAATAAAAAAAAATGTGTAAACTATTGTACATGTACACTTATTGTATCTAAGTTACACTAGTAATCACAATATTGAGTAAACATGCACAGAAAACGTTTTTATTTTAACAGATTACACAGCAGAGAGTACCTGAAACAGATTGAAGATTGCAAGCGGCTGACTTCACCCACAGGCTCAGGTGTGACAGAAAAACTGTTCATTAATATCTGGCATTTACATTTTGGGGTCAAAGTCTTTTTTTGTTGTGTGACAGGAGGTCAAATATGTTGATTGTTATGTAAACAAACACTTTTCTGGGGTCAAATGGCATCTGAAATGCTACATTTATATGGATTTTACCCCCAAAAATGCAGAAACTTAAAAAAAATTTGTTCAAAAGGGATTAAAATCCTATTCTATAAAATTTAGAATGCCAATGGAGATTGTTTTCACTTCTGATATTATATATTATGTCTTCCATGCCTATCAAAACTCAAAGTTGTGCTATATTCTGAGTTGAAATAATGTTTTCCAAGATGTTTTCTGTCGAAATTCTTGTCTCGCAACGCCTTTATGTGTGGTATTTTCAACTTTACTTTTTTCCAATAAATCCTTATACCATGTGATAGGACTGTAAGATTTGTCGTCTGCAAAAATTTTGAAAATGGATGCCTACAAACGCACTGTAATGAAGAGAATCACTGCCAGATGCCAACTTGACCCCATTAAAGGCTGTATTTTATGGGATGGTTGCTCTAGTGGACATGAGAGGAGTAGATATGGGAAAGTTAAAGCAAAATGTCCACCAGAGTCACCATCCAAGACCCATTGTGTTCACCGTGTTGTTTTTCAGTTTCATTTTGACAATTATTTGCACGAGTCTCAACAATTATCTAATTTATGTCATAATACTTTGTGTTGCAATCCGTATCATTTAGTTTTAGAACCTGTAACTGTTAATAATGACCGCAAAGTTCGTGTCCGCACTGGCCGATGCATTGGCCATAATGACCGTCCGACCTGCCTACTTTGAATAATACCAATTTTCCTAATTTGCAAAGTTTACAGATCCTATTTAGTTCATATTTTATTTTATAATTGTACTTAGATCAGGCTTTCAGCTGAAAAATACATGAAATACATGCATAAAACACTTTAGGGGCCTACGCAAACCCAGACCCCACCTAATGGAGTTAGCGGCATCAAAATTTAAATCACCATCACAGTTTGGTTTAATTTGAGTATGTTTTTTAAATGCAGTGATGAAAAGAACCAGGAACTCAGCCGGAACCATCATCTCATTGGTATACAAGTCTGGGTGAAGTGACGAGTCATCAAAACTACTGAACTTTGCAACTACACTGGAGCGTTAGGGCGGGGCCGCAAAGCTGACACAGTCGTGTCCGTACCATCAGTATCTTTGAAGGTTAGTACAAGATTATTGTCATGTATTCTACTATCTAATGACTTCTCTTCCAGCCTGGCCTGGCATACTTCTCATCAACACCAGTAGGAAAAGCACGAGTGTAACCCTTGTTGGGACTCTCAAACCCGTTTTTGAACTGGACTGTTCGCATGTGAGCTCGACAATGTGAAGCCGGCATAGCGACTAGCCTTATCGCAATAAAAAAAAATGTGTAAACTATTGTACATGTACACTTATTGTATCTAAGTTACACTAGTAATCACAATATTGAGTAAACATGCACAGAAAACGTTTTTATTTTCACAGATTACACAGCAGAGAGTACCTGAAACAGATTGAAGATTGCAAGCGGCTGACTTCACCCACAGGCTCAGGTGTGACAGAAAAACTGTTAATTAATATCTGGCAAATACATTTTAGGGTCAAAGTCTTTTTTTGTTGTGTGACAGGAGGTCAAATATGTTGATTGTTATGTAAACAAACACTTTTCTGGGGTCAAATGGCATCTGAAATGCTACATTTATATGGATTTTACTCCCAAAAATGCAGAAACTTAAAAAAAAAATTGTTCAAAAGGGATTAAAAACCTATTCTATAAAATTTAGAATGCCAATGGAGATTGTTTTCACTTCTGATATTATATATTATGTATTCCAAGCCTATCAAAACTCAAAGTTGTGCTATATTCTGAGTTGAAATAATGTTTTCCAAGATGTACCTAAGTACATTTTTTCTGTCGAAATTCTTGTCTCGCAACGCCTTTATATGTGGTATTTTCAACTTTACTTTTTTCCAATAAATCCTTATACCAGTGTGATAGGACTGTAAGATTTGTCGTCTGCAAAAATTTTGAAAATGGATGCCTACAAACGCACTGTAATGAAGAGAATCACTGCCAGATGCCCACTTGACCCCATTAAAGGCTGTATTTTATGGGATGGTTGCTCTAGTGGACACGAGAGGAGTAGATATGGGAAAGTTAACGCAAAATTTCCACCAGAGTCACCATCCAAGACCCATTGTGTTCACCGTGTTGTTTTTCAGTTTCATTTTGACAATTATTTGCACGAGTCTCAACAATTATCTAATTTATGTCATAATACTTTGTGTTGCAATCCGTATCATTTAGTTTTAGAACCTGTAACTGTTAATAATGACCGCAAAGTTCGAGTCCGCACTGGCCGATGCATTGACCATAATGACCGTCCGACCTGCCTACTTTGAATAATACCAATTTTCCTAAGTTGCAAAGTTTACAGATCCTATTTAGTTCATATTTTATTTTATAATTGTACTTAGATCAGGCTTTCAGCTGAAAAATACATGAAATACATGCATAAAACACTTTAGGGGCCTACGCAAACCCAGACCCCACCTAATGGAGTTAGCGGCATCAAAATTTAAATCACCATCACAGTTTGGTTTAATTTGAGTATGTTTTTTAAATGCAGTGATGAAAAGAACCAGGAACTCAGCCGGAACCATCATCTCATTGGTATACAAGTCTGGGTGAAGTGACGAGTCATCAAAACTACTGAACTTTGCAACTACACTGGAGCGTTAGGGCGGGGCCGCAAAGCTGACACAGTCGTGTCCGTACCATCAGTATCTTTGAAGGTTAGTACAAGATTATTGTCATGTATTCTACTATCTAATGACTTCTGTTCCAGCCTGGCCTGGCATACTTCTCATCAACACCAGTAGGAAAAGCACGAGTGTAACCCTTGTTGGGACTCTCAAACCCGTTTTTGAACTGGACTGTTCGCATGTGAGCTCGACAATGTGAAGCCGGCATAGCGACTAGCCTTATCGCAATAAAAAAAAATGTGTAAACTATTGTACATGTACACTTATTGTATCTAAGTTACACTAGTAATCACAATATTGAGTAAACATGCACAGAAAACGTTTTTATTTTCACAGATTACACAGCAGAGAGTACCTGAAACAGATTGAAGATTGCAAGCGGCTGACTTCACCCACAGGCTCAGGTGTGACAGAAAAACTGTTAATTAATATCTGGCAAATACATTTTAGGGTCAAAGTCTTTTTTTGTTGTGTGACAGGAGGTCAAATATGTTGATTGTTATGTAAACAAACACTTTTCTGGGGTCAAATGGCATCTGAAATGCTACATT
The DNA here is from genome assembly GCA_027627225.1 of Congeria kusceri. Lineage (NCBI taxonomy): Eukaryota > Metazoa > Mollusca > Bivalvia > Myida > Dreissenidae > Congeria > Congeria kusceri. Next base: position 47,936,339 of record CM051030.1, read on the forward strand.
TATATGGATTTTACTCCCAAAAATGCAGAAACTTAAAAAAAAAATTGTTCAAAAGGGATTAAAAACCTATTCTATAAAATATAGAATGCCAATGGAGATTGTTTTCACTTCTGATATTATATATTATGTCTTCCATGCCTATCAAAACTCAAAGTTGTGCTATATTCTGAGTTGAAATAATGTTTTCCAAGATGTTTTCTGTCGAAATTCTTGTCTCGCAACGCCTTTATGTGTGGTATTTTCAACTTTACTTTTTTCCAATAAATCCTTATACCATGTGATAGGACTGTAAGATTTGTCGTCTGCAAAAATTTTGAAAATGGATGCCTACAAACGCACTGTAATGAAGAGAATCACTGCCAGATGCCAACTTGACCCCATTAAAGGCTGTATTTTATGGGATGGTTGCTCTAGTGGACATGAGAGGAGTAGATATGGGAAAGTTAAAGCAAAATGTCCACCAGAGTCACCATCCAAGACCCATTGTGTTCACCGTGTTGTTTTTCAGTTTCATTTTGACAATTATTTGCACGAGTCTCAACAATTATCTAATTTATGTCATAATACTTTGTGTTGCAATCCGTATCATTTAGTTTTAGAACCTGTAACTGTTAATAATGACCGCAAAGTTCGTGTCCGCACTGGCCGATGCATTGGCCATAATGACCGTCCGACCTGCCTACTTTGAATAATACCAATTTTCCTAATTTGCAAAGTTTACAGATCCTATTTAGTTCATATTTTATTTTATAATTGTACTTAGATCAGGCTTTCAGCTGAAAAATACATGAAATACATGCATAAAACACTTTAGGGGCCTACGCAAACCCAGACCCCACCTAATGGAGTTAGCGGCATCAAAATTTAAATCACCATCACAGTTTGGTTTAATTTGAGTATGTTTTTTAAATGCAGTGATGAAAAGAACCAGGAACTCAGCCGGAACCATCATCTCATTGGTATACAAGTCTGGGTGAAGTGACGAGTCATCAAAACTACTGAACTTTGCAACTACACTGGAGCGTTAGGGCGGGGCCGCAAAGCTGACACAGTCGTGTCCGTACCATCAGTATCTTTGAAGGTTAGTACAAGATTATTGTCATGTATTCTACTATCTAATGACTTCTCTTCCAGCCTGGCCTGGCATACTTCTCATCAACACCAGTAGGAAAAGCACGAGTGTAACCCTTGTTGGGACTCTCAAACCCGTTTTTGAACTGGACTGTTCGCATGTGAGCTCGACAATGTGAAGCCGGCATAGCGACTAGCCTTATCGCAATAAAAAAAAATGTGTAAACTATTGTACATGTACACTTATTGTATCTAAGTTACACTAGTAATCACAATATTGAGTAAACATGCACAGAAAACGTTTTTATTTTCACAGATTACACAGCAGAGAGTACCTGAAACAGATTGAAGATTGCAAGCGGCTGACTTCACCCACAGGCTCAGGTGTGACAGAAAAACTGTTAATTAATATCTGGCAAATACATTTTAGGGTCAAAGTCTTTTTTTGTTGTGTGACAGGAGGTCAAATATGTTGATTGTTATGTAAACAAACACTTTTCTGGGGTCAAATGGCATCTGAAATGCTACATTTATATGGATTTTACTCCCAAAAATGCAGAAACTTAAAAAAAAAATTGTTCAAAAGGGATTAAAAACCTATTCTATAAAATTTAGAATGCCAATGGAGATTGTTTTCACTTCTGATATTATATATTATGTCTTCCATGCCTATCAAAACTCAAAGTTGTGCTATATTCTGAGTTGAAATAATGTTTTCCAAGATGTACCTAAGTACATGTTTTCTGTCGAAATTCTTGTCTCGCAACGCCTTTATATGTGGTATTTTCAACTTTACTTTTTTCCAATAAATCCTTATACCAGTGTGATAGGACTGTAAGATTTGTCGTCTGCAAAAATTTTGAAAATGGATGCCTACAAACGCACTGTAATGAAGAGAATCACTGCCAGATGCCCACTTGACCCCATTAAAGGCTGTATTTTATGGGATGGTTGCTCTAGTGGACACGAGAGGAGTAGATATGGGAAAGTTAACGCAAAATTTCCACCAGAGTCACCATCCAAGACCCATTGTGTTCACCGTGTTGTTTTTCAGTTTCATTTTGACAACTATTTGCACGAGTCTCAACAATTATCTAATTTATGTCATAATACTTTGTGTTGCAATCCGTATCATTTAGTTTTAGAACCTGTAACTGTTAATAATGACCGCAAAGTTCGAGTCCGCACTGGCCGATGCATTGACCATAATGACCGTCCGACCTGCCTACTTTGAATAATACCAATTTTCCTAAGTTGCAAAGTTTACAGATCCTATTTAGTTCATATTTTATTTTATAATTGTACTTAGATCAGGCTTTCAGCTGAAAAATACATGAAATACATGCATAAAACACTTTAGGGGCCTACGCAAACCCAGACCCCACCTAATGGAGTTAGCGGCATCAAAATTTAAATCACCATCACAGTTTGGTTTAATTTGAGTATGTTTTTTAAATGCAGTGATGAAAAGAACCAGGAACTCAGCCGGAACCATCATCTCATTGGTATACAAGTCTGGGTGAAGTGACGAGTCATCAAAACTACTGAACTTTGCAACTACACTGGAGCGTTAGGGCGGGGCCGCAAAGCTGACACAGTCGTGTCCGTACCATCAGTATCTTTGAAGGTTAGTACAAGATTATTGTCATGTATTCTACTATCTAATGACTTCTGTTCCAGCCTGGCCTGGCATACTTCTCATCAACACCAGTAGGAAAAGCACGAGTGTAACCCTTGTTGGGACTCTCAAACCCGTTTTTGAACTGGACTGTTCGCATGTGAGCTCGACAATGTGAAGCCGGCATAGCGACTAGCCTTATCGCAATAAAAAAAAATGTGTAAACTATTGTACATGTACACTTATTGTATCTAAGTTACACTAGTAATCACAATATTGAGTAAACATGCACAGAAAACGTTTTTATTTTCACAGATTACACAGCAGAGAGTACCTGAAACAGATTGAAGATTGCAAGCGGCTGACTTCACCCACAGGCTCAGGTGTGACAGAAAAACTGTTCATTAATATCTGGCATTTACATTTTGGGGTCAAAGTCTTTTTTCGTTGTGTGACAGGAGGTCAAATATGTTGATTGTTATGTAAACAAACACTTTTCTGGGGTCAAATGGCATCTGAAATGCTACATTTATATGGATTTTACCCCCAAAAATGCAGAAACTTAAAAAAAATTTGTTCAAAAGGGATTAAAATCCTATTCTATAAAATTTTGAATGCCAATGGAGATTGTTTTCACTTCTGATATTATATATTATGTCTTCCATGCCTATCAAAACTCAAAGTTGTGCTATATTCTGAGTTGAAATAATGTTTTCCAAGATGTTTTCTGTCGAAATTCTTGTCTCGCAACGCCTTTATGTGTGGTATTTTCAACTTTACTTTTTTCCAATAAATCCTTATACCATGTGATAGGACTGTCAGATTTGTCGTCTGCAAAAATTTTGAAAATGGATGCCTACAAACGCACTGTAATGAAGAGAATCACTGCCAGATGCCAACTTGACCCCATTAAAGGCTGTATTTTATGGGATGGTTGCTCTAGTGGACATGAGAGGAGTAGATATGGGAAAGTTAAAGCAAAATGTCCACCAGAGTCACCATCCAAGACCCATTGTGTTCACCGTGTTGTTTTTCAGTTTCATTTTGACAATTATTTGCACGAGTCTCAACAATTATCTAATTTATGTCATAATACTTTGTGTTGCAATCCGTATCATTTAGTTTTAGAACCTGTAACTGTTAATAATGACCGCAAAGTTCGTGTCCGCACTGGCCGATGCATTGGCCATAATGACCGTCCGACCTGCCTACTTTGAATAATACCAATTTTCCTAATTTGCAAAGTTTACAGATCCTATTTAGTTCATATTTTATTTTATAATTGTACTTAGATCAGGCTTTCAGCTGAAAAATACATGAAATACATGCATAAAACACTTTAGGGGCCTACGCAAACCCAGACCCCACCTAATGGAGTTAGCGGCATCAAAATTTAAATCACCATCACAGTTTGGTTTAATTTGAGTATGTTTTTTAAATGCAGTGATGAAAAGAACCAGGAACTCAGCCGGAACCATCATCTCATTGGTATACAAGTCTGGGTGAAGTGACGAGTCATCAAAACTACTGAACTTTGCAACTACACTGGAGCGTTAGGGCGGGGCCGCAAAGCTGACACAGTCGTGTCCGTACCATCAGTATCTTTGAAGGTTAGTACAAGATTATTGTCATGTATTCTACTATCTAATGACTTCTCTTCCAGCCTGGCCTGGCATACTTCTCATCAACACCAGTAGGAAAAGCACGAGTGTAACCCTTGTTGGGACTCTCAAACCCGTTTTTGAACTGGACTGTTCGCATGTGAGCTCGACAATGTGAAGCCGGCATAGCGACTAGCCTTATCGCAATAAAAAAAAATGTGTAAACTATTGTACATGTACACTTATTGTATCTAAGTTACCCTAGTAATCACAATATTGAGTAAACATGCACAGAAAACGTTTTTATTTTCACAGATTACACAGCAGAGAGTACCTGAAACAGATTGAAGATTGCAAGCGGCTGACTTCACCCACAGGCTCAGGTGTGACAGAAAAACTGTTCATTAATATCTGGCATTTACATTTTGGGGTCAAAGTCTTTTTTTGTTGTGTGACAGGAGGTCAAATATGTTGATTGTTATGTAAACAAACACTTTTCTGGGGTCAAATGGCATCTGAAATGCTACATTTATATGGATTTTACCCCCAAAAATGCAGAAACTTAAAAAAAATTTGTTCAAAAGATATTAAAATCCTATTCTATAAAATTTAGAATGCCAATGGAGATTGTTTTCACTTCTGATATTATATATTATGTCTTCCATGCCTATCAAAACTCAAAGTTGTGCTATATTCTGAGTTGAAATAATGTTTTCCAAGATGTTTTCTGTCGAAATTCTTGTCTCGCAACGCCTTTATGTGTGGTATTTTCAACTTTACTTTTTTCCAATAAATCCTTATACCATGTGATAGGACTGTAAGATTTGTCGTCTGCAAAAATTTTGAAAATGGATGCCTACAAACGCACTGTAATGAAGAGAATCACTGCCAGATGCCAACTTGACCCCATTAAAGGCTGTATTTTATGGGATGGTTGCTCTAGTGGACATGAGAGGAGTAGATATGGGAAAGTTAAAGCAAAATGTCCACCAGAGTCACCATCCAAGACCCATTGTGTTCACCGTGTTGTTTTTCAGTTTCATTTTGACAATTATTTGCACGAGTCTCAACAATTATCTAATTTATGTCATAATACTTTGTGTTGCAATCCGTATCATTTAGTTTTAGAACCTGTAACTGTTAATAATGACCGCAAAGTTCGTGTCCGCACTGGCCGATGCATTGGCCATAATGACCGTCCGACCTGCCTACTTTGAATAATACCAATTTTCCTAATTTGCAAAGTTTACAGATCCTATTTAGTTCATATTTTATTTTATAATTGTACTTAGATCAGGCTTTCAGCTGAAAAATACATGAAATACATGCATAAAACACTTTAGGGGCCTACGCAAACCCAGACCCCACCTAATGGAGTTAGCGGCATCAAAATTTAAATCACCATCACAGTTTGGTTTAATTTGAGTATGTTTTTTAAATGCAGTGATGAAAAGAACCAGGAACTCAGCCGGAACCATCATCTCATTGGTATACAAGTCTGGGTGAAGTGACGAGTCATCAAAACTACTGAACTTTGCAACTACACTGGAGCGTTAGGGCGGGGCCGCAAAGCTGACACAGTCGTGTCCGTACCATCAGTATCTTTGAAGGTTAGTACAAGATTATTGTCATGTATTCTACTATCTAATGACTTCTCTTCCAGCCTGGCCTGGCATACTTCTCATCAACACCAGTAGGAAAAGCACGAGTGTAACCCTTGTTGGGACTCTCAAACCCGTTTTTGAACTGGACTGTTCGCATGTGAGCTCGACAATGTGAAGCCGGCATAGCGACTAGCCTTATCGCAATAAAAAAAAATGTGTAAACTATTGTACATGTACACTTATTGTATCTAAGTTACACTAGTAATCACAATATTGAGTAAACATGCACAGAAAACCTTTTTATTTTCACAGATTACACAGCAGAGAGTACCTGAAACAGATTGAAGATTGCAAGCGGCTGACTTCACCCACAGGCTCAGGTGTGACAGAAAAACTGTTAATTAATATCTGGCAAATACATTTTAGGGTCAAAGTCTTTTTTTGTTGTGTGACAGGAGGTCAAATATGTTGATTGTTATGTAAACAAACACTTTTCTGGGGTCAAATGGCATCTGAAATGCTACATTTATATGGATTTTACTCCCAAAAATGCAGAAACTTAAAAAAAAAATTGTTCAAAAGGGATTAAAAACCTATTCTATAAAATTTAGAATGGCAATGGAGATTGTTTTCAATTCTGATATTATATATTATGTATTCCAAGCCTATCAAAACTCAAAGTTGTGCTATATTCTGAGTTGAAATAATGTTTTCCAAGATGTACCTAAGTACATGTTTTCTGTCGAAATTCTTGTCTCGCAACGCCTTTATATGTGGTATTTTCAACTTTACTTTTTTCCAATAAATCCTTATACCAGTGTGATAGGACTGTAAGATTTGTCGTCTGCAAAAATTTTGAAAATGGATGCCTACAAACGCACTGTAATGAAGAGAATCACTGCCAGATGCCCACTTGACCCCATTAAAGGCTGTATTTTATGGGATGGTTGCTCTAGTGGACACGAGAGGAGTAGATATGGGAAAGTTAACGCAAAATTTCCACCAGAGTCACCATCCAAGACCCATTGTGTTCACCGTGTTGTTTTTCAGTTTCATTTTGACAATTATTTGCACGAGTCTCAACAATTATCTAATTTATGTCATAATACTTTGTGTTGCAATCCGTATCATTTAGTTTTAGAACCTGTAACTGTTAATAATGACCGCAAAGTTCGAGTCCGCACTGGCCGATGCATTGACCATAATGACCGTCCGACCTGCCTACTTTGAATAATACCAATTTTCCTAAGTTGCAAAGTTTACAGATCCTATTTAGTTCATATTTTATTTTATAATTGTACTTAGATCAGGCTTTCAGCTGAAAAATACATGAAATACATGCATAAAACACTTTAGGGGCCTACGCAAACCCAGACCCCACCTAATGGAGTTAGCGGCATCAAAATTTAAATCACCATCACAGTTTGGTTTAATTTGAGTATGTTTTTTAAATGCAGTGATGAAAAGAACCAGGAACTCAGCCGGAACCATCATCTCATTGGTATACAAGTCTGGGTGAAGTGACGAGTCATCAAAACTACTGAACTTTGCAACTACACTGGAGCGTTAGGGCGGGGCCGCAAAGCTGACACAGTCGTGTCCGTACCATCAGTATCTTTGAAGGTTAGTACAAGATTATTGTCATGTATTCTACTATCTAATGACTTCTCTTCCAGCCTGGCCTGGCATACTTCTCATCTACACCAGTAGGAAAAGCACGAGTGTAACCCTTGTTGGGACTCTCAAACCCGTTTTTGAACTGGACTGTTCGCATGTGAGCTCGACAATGTGAAGCCGGCATAGCGACTAGCCTTATCGCAATAAAAAAAAATGTGTAAACTATTGTACATGTACACTTATTGTATCTAAGTTACACTAGTAATCACAATATTGAGTAAACATGCACAGAAAACCTTTTTATTTTCACAGATTACACAGCAGAGAGTACCTGAAACAGATTGAAGATTGCAAGCGGCTGACTTCACCCACAGGCTCAGGTGTGACAGAAAACTGTTAATTAATATCTGGCATTTACATTTTGGGGTCAAAGTCTTTTTTTGTTGTGTGACAGGAGGTCAAATATGTTGATTGTTATGTAAACAAACACTTTTCTGGGGTCAAATGGCATCTGAAATGCTACATTTATATGGATTTTACCCCCAAAAATGCAGAAACTTAAAAAAAAAATTGTTCAAAAGGGATTAAAAACCTATTCTATAAAACTTAGAATGCCAATGGAGATTGTTTTCACTTCTGATATTATATATTATGTCTTCCATGCCTATCAAAACTCAAAGTTGTGCTATATTCTGAGTTGAAATAATGTTTTCCAAGATGTTTTCTGTCGAAATTCTTGTCTCGCAACGCCTTTATATGTGGTATTTTCAACTTTACTTTTTTCCAATAAATCCTTATACCAGTGTGATAGGACTGTAAGATTTGTCGTCTGCAAAAATTTTGAAAATGGATGCCTACAAACGCACTGTAATGAAGAGAATCACTGCCAGATGCCAACTTGACCCCATTAAAGGCTGTATTTTATGGGATGGTTGCTCTAGTGGACATGAGAGGAGTAGATATGGGAAAGTTAAAGCAAAATGTCCACCAGAGTCACCATCCAAGACCCATTGTGTTCACCGTGTTGTTTTTCAGTTTCATTTTGACAATTATTTGCACGAGTCTCAACAATTATCTAATTTATGTCATAATACTTTGTGTTGCAATCCGTATCATTTAGTTTTAGAACCTGTAACTGTTAATAATGACCGCAAAGTTCGTGTCCGCACTGGCCGATACATTGGCCATAATGACCGTCCGACCTGCCTACTTTGAATAATACCAATTTTCCTAATTTGCAAAGTTTACAGATCCTATTTAGTTCATATTTTATTTTATAATTGTACTTAGATCAGGCTTTCAGCTGAAAAATACATGAAATACATGCATAAAACACTTTAGGGGCCTACGCAAACCCAGACCCCACCTAATGGAGTTAGCGGCATCAAAATTTAAATCACCATCACAGTTTGGTTTAATTTGAGTATGTTTTTTAAATGCAGTGATGAAAAGAACCAGGAACTCAGCCGGAACCATCATCTCATTGGTATACAAGTCTGGGTGAAGTGACGAGTCATCAAAACTACTGAACTTTGCAACTACACTGGAGCGTTAGGGCGGGGCCGCAAAGCTGACACAGTCGTGTCCGTACCATCAGTATCTTTGAAGGTTAGTACAAGATTATTGTCATGTATTCTACTATCTAATGACTTCTCTTCCAGCCTGGCCTGGCATACTTCTCATCAACACCAGTAGGAAAAGCACGAGTGTAACCCTTGTTGGGACTCTCAAACCCGTTTTTGAACTGGACTGTTCGCATGTGAGCTCGACAATGTGAAGCCGGCATAGCGACTAGCCTTATCGCAATAAAAAAAAATGTGTAAACTATTGTACATGTACACTTATTGTATCTAAGTTACACTAGTAATCACAATATTGAGTAAACATGCACAGAAAACGTTTTTATTTTCACAGATTACACAGCAGAGAGTACCTGAAACAGATTGAAGATTGCAAGCGGCTGACTTCACCCACAGGCTCAGGTGTGACAGAAAAACTGTTCATTAATATCTGGCATTTACATTTTGGGGTCAAAGTCTTTTTTTGTTGTGTGACAGGAGGTCAAATATGTTGATTGTTATGTAAACAAACACTTTTCTGGGGTCAAATGGCATCTGAAATGCTACATTTATATGGATTTTACCCCCAAAAATGCAGAAACTTAAAAAAAATTTGTTCAAAAGGGATTAAAATCCTATTCTATAAAATTTAGAATGCCAATGGAGATTGTTTTCACTTCTGATATTATATATTATGTCTTCCATGCCTATCAAAACTCAAAGTTGTGCTATATTCTGAGTTGAAATAATGTTTTCCAAGATGTACCTAAGTACATGTTTTCTGTCGAAATTCTTGTCTCGCAACGCCTTTATATGTGGTATTTTCAACTTTACTTTTTTCCAATAAATCCTTATACCAGTGTGATAGGACTGTAAGATTTGTCGTCTGCAAAAATTTTGAAAATGGATGCCTACAAACGCACTGTAATGAAGAGAATCACTGCCAGATGCCAACTTGACCCCATTAAAGGCTGTATTTTATGGGATGGTTGCTCTAGTGGACACGAGAGGAGTAGATATGGGAAAGTTAACGCAAAATTTCCACCAGAGTCACCATCCAAGACCCATTGTGTTCACCGTGTTGTTTTTCAGTTTCATTTTGACAATTATTTGCACGAGTCTCAACAATTATCTAATTTATGTCATAATACTTTGTGTTGCAATCCGTATCATTTAGTTTTAGAACCTGTAACTGTTAATAATGACCGCAAAGTTCGAGTCCGCACTGGCCGATGCATTGACCATAATGACCGTCCGACCTGCCTACTTTGAATAATACCAATTTTCCTAAGTTGCAAAGTTTACAGATCCTATTTAGTTCATATTTTATTTTATAATTGTACTTAGATCAGGCTTTCAGCTGAAAAATACATGAAATACATGCATAAAACACTTTAGGGGCCTACGCAAACCCAGACCCCACCTAATGGAGTTAGCGGCATCAAAATTTAAATCACTATCACAGTTTGGTTTAATTTGAGTATGTTTTTAAAATGCAGTGATGAAAAGAACCAGGAACTCAGCCGGAACCATCATCTCATTGGTATACAAGTCTGGGTGAAGTGACGAGTCATCAAAACTACTGAACTTTGCAACTACACTGGAGCGTTAGGGCGGGGCCGCAAAGCTGACACAGTCGTGTCCGTACCATCAGTATCTTTGAAGGTTAGTACAAGATTATTGTCATGTATTCTACTATCTAATGACTTCTCTTCCAGCCTGGCCTGGCATACTTCTCATCAACACCAGTAGGAAAAGCACGAGTGTAACCCTTGTTGGGACTCTCAAACCCGTTTTTGAACTGGACTGTTCGCATGTGAGCTCGACAATGTGAAGCCGGCATAGCGACTAGCCTTATCGCAATAAAAAAAAATGTGTAAACTATTGTACATGTACACTTATTGTATCTAAGTTACACTAGTAATCACAATATTGAGTAAACATGCACAGAAAACCTTTTTATTTTCACAGATTACACAGCAGAGAGTACCTGAAACAGATTGAAGATTGCAAGCGGCTGACTTCACCCACAGGCTCAGGTGTGACAGAAAACTGTTAATTAATATCTGGCATTTACATTTTGGGGTCAAAGTCTTTTTTTGTTGTGTGACAGGAGGTCAAATATGTTGATTGTTATGTAAACAAACACTTTTCTGGGGTCAAATGGCATCTGAAATGCTACATTTATATGGATTTTACCCCCAAAAATGCAGAAACTTAAAAAAAAAATTTGTTCAAAAGGGATTAAAAACCTATTCTATAAAATTTAGAATGCCAATGGAGATTGTTTTCACTTCTGATATTATATATTATGTCTTCCATGCCTATCAAAACTCAAAGTTGTGCTATATTCTGAGTTGAAATAATGTTTTCCAAGATGTTTTCTGTCGAAATTCTTGTCTCGCAACGCCTTTATGTGTGGTATTTTCAACTTTACTTTTTTCCAATAAATCCTTATACCATGTGATAGGACTGTAAGATTTGTCGTCTGCAAAAATTTTGAAAATGGATGCCTACAAACGCACTGTAATGAAGAGAATCACTGCCAGATGCCAACTTGACCCCATTAAAGGCTGTATTTTATGGGATGGTTGCTCTAGTGGACATGAGAGGAGTAGATATGGGAAAGTTAAAGCAAAATGTCCACCAGAGTCACCATCCAAGACCCATTGTGTTCACCGTGTTGTTTTTCAGTTTCATTTTGACAATTATTTGCACGAGTCTCAACAATTATCTAATTTATGTCATAATACTTTGTGTTGCAATCCGTATCATTTAGTTTTAGAACCTGTAACTGTTAATAATGACCGCAAAGTTCGTGTCCGCACTGGCCGATGCATTGGCCATAATGACCGTCCGACCTGCCTACTTTGAATAATACCAATTTTCCTAATTTGCAAAGATTACAGATCCTATTTAGTTCATATTTTATTTTATAATTGTACTTAGATCAGGCTTTCAGCTGAAAAATACATGAAATACATGCATAAAACACTTTAGGGGCCTACGCAAACCCAGACCCCACCTAATGGAGTTAGCGGCATCAAAATTTAAATCACCATCACAGTTTGGTTTAATTTGAGTATGTTTTTTAAATGCAGTGATGAAAAGAACCAGGAACTCAGCCGGAACCATCATCTCATTGGTATACAAGTCTGGGTGAAGTGACGAGTCATCAAAACTACTGAACTTTGCAACTACACTGGAGCGTTAGGGCGGGGCCGCAAAGCTGACACAGTCGTGTCCGTACCATCAGTATCTTTGAAGGTTAGTACAAGATTATTGTCATGTATTCTACTATCTAATGACTTCTCTTCCAGCCTGGCCTGGCATACTTCTCATCAACACCAGTAGGAAAAGCACGAGTGTAACCCTTGTTGGGACTCTCAAACCCGTTTTTGAACTGGACTGTTCGCATGTGAGCTCGACAATGTGAAGCCGGCATAGCGACTAGCCTTATCGCAATAAAAAAAAATGTGTAAACTATTGTACATGTACACTTATTGTATCTAAGTTACACTAGTAATCACAATATTGAGTAAACATGCACAGAAAACGTTTTTATTTTCACAGATTACACAGCAGAGAGTACCTGAAACAGATTGAAGATTGCAAGCGGCTGACTTCACCCACAGGCTCAGGTGTGACAGAAAACTGTTAATTAATATCTGGCATTTACATTTTGGGGTCAAAGTCTTTTTTTGTTGTGTGACAGGAGGTCAAATATGTTGATTGTTATGTAAACAAACACTTTTCTGGGGTCAAATGGCATCTGAAATGCTACATTTATATGGATTTTACTCCCAAAAATGCAGAAACTTAAAAAAAAAATTTGTTCAAAAGGGATTAAAAACCTATTCTATAAAATTTAGAATGCCAATGGAGATTGTTTTCACTTCTGATATTATATATTATGTCTTCCATGCCTATCAAAACTCAAAGTTGTGCTATATTCTGAGTTGAAATAATGTTTTCCAAGATGTTTTCTGTCGAAATTCTTGTCTCGCAACGCCTTTATGTGTGGTATTTTCAACTTTACTTTTTTCCAATAAATCCTTATACCATGTGATAGGACTGTAAGATTTGTCGTCTGCAAAAATTTTGAAAATGGATGCCTACAAACGCACTGTAATGAAGAGAATCACTGCCAGATGCCAACTTGACCCCATTAAAGGCTGTATTTTATGGGATGGTTGCTCTAGTGGACATGAGAGGAGTAGATATGGGAAAGTTAAAGCAAAATGTCCACCAGAGTCACCATCCAAGACCCATTGTGTTCACCGTGTTGTTTTTCAGTTTCATTTTGACAATTATTTGCACGAGTCTCAACAATTATCTAATTTATGTCATAATACTTTGTGTTGCAATCCGTATCATTTAGTTTTAGAACCTGTAACTGTTAATAATGACCGCAAAGTTCGTGTCCGCACTGGCCGATGCATTGGCCATAATGACCGTCCGACCTGCCTACTTTGAATAATACCAATTTTCCTAATTTGCAAAGTTTACAGATCCTATTTAGTTCATATTTTATTTTATAATTGTACTTAGATCAGGCTTTCAGCTGAAAAATACATGAAATACATGCATAAAACACTTTAGGGGCCTACGCAAACCCAGACCCCACCTAATGGAGTTAGCGGCATCAAAATTTAAATCACCATCACAGTTTGGTTTAATTTGAGTATGTTTTTTAAATGCAGTGATGAAAAGAACCAGGAACTCAGCCGGAACCATCATCTCATTGGTATACAAGTCTGGGTGAAGTGACGAGTCATCAAAACTACTGAACTTTGCAACTACACTGGAGCGTTAGGGCGGGGCCGCAAAGCTGACACAGTCGTGTCCGTACCATCAGTATCTTTGAAGGTTAGTACAAGATTATTGTCATGTATTCTACTATCTAATGACTTCTCTTCCAGCCTGGCCTGGCATACTTCTCATCAACACCAGTAGGAAAAGCACGAGTGTAACCCTTGTTGGGACTCTCAAACCCGTTTTTGAACTGGACTGTTCGCATGTGAGCTCGACAATGTGAAGCCGGCATAGCGACTAGCCTTATCGCAATAAAAAAAATGTGTAAACTATTGTACATGTACACTTATTGTATCTAAGTTACACTAGTAATCACAATATTGAGTAAACATGCACAGAAAACGTTTTTATTTTCACAGATTACACAGCAGAGAGTACCTGAAACAGATTGAAGATTGCAAGCGGCTGACTTCACCCACAGGCTCAGGTGTGACAGAAAACTGTTAATTAATATCTGGCATTTACATTTTGGGGTCAAAGTCTTTTTTTGTTGTGTGACAGGAGGTCAAATATGTTGATTGTTATGTAAACAAACACTTTTCTGGGGTCAAATGGCATCTGAAATGCTACATTTATATGGATTTTACTCCCAAAAATGCAGAAACTTAAAAAAAAAATTTGTTCAAAAGGGATTAAAAACCTATTCTATAAAATTTAGAATGCCAATGGAGATTGTTTTCACTTCTGATATTATATATTATGTCTTCCATGCCTATCAAAACTCAAAGTTGTGCTATATTCTGAGTTGAAATAATGTTTTCCAAGATGTTTTCTGTCGAAATTCTTGTCTCGCAACGCCTTTATGTGTGGTATTTTCAACTTTACTTTTTTCCAATAAATCCTTATACCATGTGATAGGACTGTAAGATTTGTCGTCTGCAAAAATTTTGAAAATGGATGCCTACAAACGCACTGTAATGAAGAGAATCACTGCCAGATGCCAACTTGACCCCATTAAAGGCTGTATTTTATGGGATGGTTGCTCTAGTGGACATGAGAGGAGTAGATATGGGAAAGTTAAAGCAAAATGTCCACCAGAGTCACCATCCAAGACCCATTGTGTTCACCGTGTTGTTTTTCAGTTTCATTTTGACAATTATTTGCACGAGTCTCAACAATTATCTAATTTATGTCATAATACTTTGTGTTGCAATCCGTATCATTTAGTTTTAGAACCTGTAACTGTTAATAATGACCGCAAAGTTCGTGTCCGCACTGGCCGATGCATTGGCCATAATGACCGTCCGACCTGCCTACTTTGAATAATACCAATTTTCCTAATTTGCAAAGTTTACAGATCCTATTTAGTTCATATTTTATTTTATAATTGTACTTAGATCAGGCTTTCAGCTGAAAAATACATGAAATACATGCATAAAACACTTTAGGGGCCTACGCAAACCCAGACCCCACCTAATGGAGTTAGCGGCATCAAAATTTAAATCACCATCACAGTTTGGTTTAATTTGAGTATGTTTTTTAAATGCAGTGATGAAAAGAACCAGGAACTCAGCCGGAACCATCATCTCATTGGTATACAAGTCTGGGTGAAGTGACGAGTCATCAAAACTACTGAACTTTGCAACTACACTGGAGCGTTAGGGCGGGGCCGCAAAGCTGACACAGTCGTGTCCGTACCATCAGTATCTTTGAAGGTTAGTACAAGATTATTGTCATGTATTCTACTATCTAATGACTTCTCTTCCAGCCTGGCCTGGCATACTTCTCATCAACACCAGTAGGAAAAGCACGAGTGTAACCCTTGTTGGGACTCTCAAACCCGTTTTTGAACTGGACTGTTCGCATGTGAGCTCGACAATGTGAAGCCGGCATAGCGACTAGCCTTATCGCAATAAAAAAAAATGTGTAAACTATTGTACATGTACACTTATTGTATCTAAGTTACACTAGTAATCACAATATTGAGTAAACATGCACAGAAAACGTTTTTATTTTCACAGATTACACAGCAGAGAGTACCTGAAACAGATTGAAGATTGCAAGCGGCTGACTTCACCCACAGGCTCAGGTGTGACAGAAAAACTGTTAATTAATATCTGGCATTTACATTTTGGGGTCAAAGTCTTTTTTTGTTGTGTGACAGGAGGTCAAATATGTTGATTGTTATGTAAACAAACACTTTTCTGGGGTCAAATGGCATCTGAAATGCTACATTTATATGGATTTTACTCCCAAAAATGCAGAAACTTAAAAAAAAAATTGTTCAAAAGGGATTAAAAACCTATTCTATAAAATTTAGAATGCCAATGGAGATTGTTTTCACTTCTGATATTATATATTATGTCTTCCATGCCTATCAAAACTCAAAGTTGTGCTATATTCTGAGTTGAAATAATGTTTTCCAAGATGTACCTAAGTACATGTTTTCTGTCGAAATTCTTGTCTCGCAACGCCTTTATATGTGGTATTTTCAACTTTACTTTTTTCCAATAAATCCTTATACCAGTGTGATAGGACTGTAAGATTTGTCGTCTGCAAAAATTTTGAAAATGGATGCCTACAAACGCACTGTAATGAAGAGAATCACTGCCAGATGCCCACTTGACCCCATTAAAGGCTGTATTTTATGGGATGGTTGCTCTAGTGGACACGAGAGGAGTAGATATGGGAAAGTTAACGCAAAATTTCCACCAGAGTCACCATCCAAGACCCATTGTGTTCACCGTGTTGTTTTTCAGTTTCATTTTGACAATTATTTGCACGAGTCTCAACAATTATCTAATTTATGTCATAATACTTTGTGTTGCAATCCGTATCATTTAGTTTTAGAACCTGTAACTGTTAATAATGACCGCAAAGTTCGAGTCCGCACTGGCCGATGCATTGACCATAATGACCGTCCGACCTGCCTACTTTGAATAATACCAATTTTCCTAAGTTGCAAAGTTTACAGATCCTATTTAGTTCATATTTTATTTTATAATTGTACTTAGATCAGGCTTTCAGCTGAAAAATACATGAAATACATGCATAAAACACTTTAGGGGCCTACGCAAACCCAGACCCCACCTAATGGAGTTAGCGGCATCAAAATTTAAATCACCATCACAGTTTGGTTTAATTTGAGTATGTTTTTTAAATGCAGTGATGAAAAGAACCAGGAACTCAGCCGGAACCATCATCTCATTGGTATACAAGTCTGGGTGAAGTGACGAGTCATCAAAACTACTGAACTTTGCAACTACACTGGAGCGTTAGGGCGGGGCCGCAAAGCTGACACAGTCGTGTCCGTACCATCAGTATCTTTGAAGGTTAGTACAAGATTATTGTCATGTATTCTACTATCTAATGACTTCTGTTCCAGCCTGGCCTGGCATACTTCTCATCAACACCAGTAGGAAAAGCACGAGTGTAACCCTTGTTGGGACTCTCAAACCCGTTTTTGAACTGGACTGTTCGCATGTGAGCTCGACAATGTGAAGCCGGCATAGCG
Source organism: Congeria kusceri (assembly GCA_027627225.1). Classification (NCBI taxonomy): domain Eukaryota; kingdom Metazoa; phylum Mollusca; class Bivalvia; order Myida; family Dreissenidae; genus Congeria; species Congeria kusceri. Next base: position 47,953,678 of record CM051030.1, read on the forward strand.
ACTAGCCTTATCGCAATAAAAAAAAATGTGTAAACTATTGTACATGTACACTTATTGTATCTAAGTTACACTAGTAATCACAATATTGAGTAAACATGCACAGAAAACGTTTTTATTTTCACAGATTACACAGCAGAGAGTACCTGAAACAGATTGAAGATTGCAAGCGGCTGACTTCACCCACAGGCTCAGGTGTGACAGAAAAACTGTTCATTAATATCTGGCATTTACATTTTGGGGTCAAAGTCTTTTTTCGTTGTGTGACAGGAGGTCAAATATGTTGATTGTTATGTAAACAAACACTTTTCTGGGGTCAAATGGCATCTGAAATGCTACATTTATATGGATTTTACCCCCAAAAATGCAGAAACTTAAAAAAAATTTGTTCAAAAGGGATTAAAATCCTATTCTATAAAATTTTGAATGCCAATGGAGATTGTTTTCACTTCTGATATTATATATTATGTCTTCCATGCCTATCAAAACTCAAAGTTGTGCTATATTCTGAGTTGAAATAATGTTTTCCAAGATGTTTTCTGTCGAAATTCTTGTCTCGCAACGCCTTTATGTGTGGTATTTTCAACTTTACTTTTTTCCAATAAATCCTTATACCATGTGATAGGACTGTCAGATTTGTCGTCTGCAAAAATTTTGAAAATGGATGCCTACAAACGCACTGTAATGAAGAGAATCACTGCCAGATGCCAACTTGACCCCATTAAAGGCTGTATTTTATGGGATGGTTGCTCTAGTGGACATGAGAGGAGTAGATATGGGAAAGTTAAAGCAAAATGTCCACCAGAGTCACCATCCAAGACCCATTGTGTTCACCGTGTTGTTTTTCAGTTTCATTTTGACAATTATTTGCACGAGTCTCAACAATTATCTAATTTATGTCATAATACTTTGTGTTGCAATCCGTATCATTTAGTTTTAGAACCTGTAACTGTTAATAATGACCGCAAAGTTCGTGTCCGCACTGGCCGATGCATTGGCCATAATGACCGTCCGACCTGCCTACTTTGAATAATACCAATTTTCCTAATTTGCAAAGTTTACAGATCCTATTTAGTTCATATTTTATTTTATAATTGTACTTAGATCAGGCTTTCAGCTGAAAAATACATGAAATACATGCATAAAACACTTTAGGGGCCTACGCAAACCCAGACCCCACCTAATGGAGTTAGCGGCATCAAAATTTAAATCACCATCACAGTTTGGTTTAATTTGAGTATGTTTTTTAAATGCAGTGATGAAAAGAACCAGGAACTCAGCCGGAACCATCATCTCATTGGTATACAAGTCTGGGTGAAGTGACGAGTCATCAAAACTACTGAACTTTGCAACTACACTGGAGCGTTAGGGCGGGGCCGCAAAGCTGACACAGTCGTGTCCGTACCATCAGTATCTTTGAAGGTTAGTACAAGATTATTGTCATGTATTCTACTATCTAATGACTTCTCTTCCAGCCTGGCCTGGCATACTTCTCATCAACACCAGTAGGAAAAGCACGAGTGTAACCCTTGTTGGGACTCTCAAACCCGTTTTTGAACTGGACTGTTCGCATGTGAGCTCGACAATGTGAAGCCGGCATAGCGACTAGCCTTATCGCAATAAAAAAAAATGTGTAAACTATTGTACATGTACACTTATTGTATCTAAGTTACACTAGTAATCACAATATTGAGTAAACATGCACAGAAAACCTTTTTATTTTCACAGATTACACAGCAGAGAGTACCTGAAACAGATTGAAGATTGCAAGCGGCTGACTTCACCCACAGGCTCAGGTGTGACAGAAAAACTGTTCATTAATATCTGGCATTTACATTTTAGGGTCAAAGTCTTTTTTTGTTGTGTGACAGGAGGTCAAATATGTTGATTGTTATGTAAACAAACACTTTTCTGGGGTCAAATGGCATCTGAAATGCTACATTTATATGGATTTTACTCCCAAAAATGCAGAAACTTAAAAAATAAATTGTTCAAAAGGGATTAAAAACCTATTCTATAAAATTTAGAATGCCAATGGAGATTGTTTTCACTTCTGATATTATATATTATGTCTTCCATGCCTATCAAAACTCAAAGTTGTGCTATATTCTGAGTTGAAATAATGTTTTCCAAGATGTTTTCTGTCGAAATTCTTGTCTCGCAACGCCTTTATGTGTGGTATTTTCAACTTTACTTTTTTCCAATAAATCCTTATACCATGTGATAGGACTGTAAGATTTGTCGTCTGCAAAAATTTTGAAAATGGATGCCTACAAACGCACTGTAATGAAGAGAATCACTGCCAGATGCCAACTTGACCCCATTAAAGGCTGTATTTTATGGGATGGTTGCTCTAGTGGACATGAGAGGAGTAGATATGGGAAAGTTAAAGCAAAATGTCCACCAGAGTCACCATCCAAGACCCATTGTGTTCACCGTGTTGTTTTTCAGTTTCATTTTGACAATTATTTGCACGAGTCTCAACAATTATCTAATTTATGTCATAATACTTTGTGTTGCAATCCGTATCATTTAGTTTTAGAACCTGTAACTGTTAATAATGACCGCAAAGTTCGTGTCCGCACTGGCCGATGCATTGGCCATAATGACCGTCCGACCTGCCTACTTTGAATAATACCAATTTTCCTAATTTGCAAAGTTTACAGATCCTATTTAGTTCGTATTTTATTTTATAATTGTACTTAGATCAGGCTTTCAGCTGAAAAATACATGAAATACATGCATAAAACACTTTAGGGGCCTACGCAAACCCAGACCCCACCTAATGGAGTTAGCGGCATCAAAATTTAAATCACCATCACAGTTTGGTTTAATTTGAGTATGTTTTTTAAATGCAGTGATGAAAAGAACCAGGAACTCAGCCGGAACCATCATCTCATTGGTATACAAGTCTGGGTGAAGTGACGAGTCATCAAAACTACTGAACTTTGCAACTACACTGGAGCGTTAGGGCGGGGCCGCAAAGCTGACACAGTCGTGTCCGTACCATCAGTATCTTTGAAGGTTAGTACAAGATTATTGTCATGTATTCTACTATCTAATGACTTCTGTTCCAGCCTGGCCTGGCATACTTCTCATCAACACCAGTAGGAAAAGCACGAGTGTAACCCTTGTTGGGACTCTCAAACCCGTTTTTGAACTGGACTGTTCGCATGTGAGCTCGACAATGTGAAGCCGGCATAGCGACTAGCCTTATCGCAATAAAAAAAAATGTGTAAACTATTGTACATGTACACTTATTGTATCTAAGTTACACTAGTAATCACAATATTGAGTAAACATGCACAGAAAACGTTTTTATTTTCACAGATTACACAGCAGAGAGTACCTGAAACAGATTGAAGATTGCAAGCGGCTGACTTCACCCACAGGCTCAGGTGTGACAGAAAAACTGTTAATTAATATCTGGCAAATACATTTTAGGGTCAAAGTCTTTTTTTGTTTTGTGACAGGAGGTCAAATATGTTGATTGTTATGTAAACAAACACTTTTCTGGGGTCAAATGGCATCTGAAATGCTACATTTATATGGATTTTACTCCCAAAAGTGCAGAAACTTAAAAAAAAAATTGTTCAAAAGGGATTAAAAACCTATTCTATAAAATTTAGAATGCCAATGGAGATTGTTTTCACTTCTGATATTATATATTATGTCTTCCATGCCTATCAAAACTCAAAGTTGTGCTATATTCTGAGTTGAAATAATGTTTTCCAAGATGTACCTAAGTACATGTTTTCTGTCGAAATTCTTGTCTCGCAACGCCTTTATATGTGGTATTTTCAACTTTACTTTTTTCCAATAAATCCTTATACCAGTGTGATAGGACTGTAAGATTTGTCGTCTGCAAAAATTTTGAAAATGGATGCCTACAAACGCACTGTAATGAAGAGAATCACTGCCAGATGCCAACTTGACCCCATTAAAGGCTGTATTTTATGGGATGGTTGCTCTAGTGGACACGAGAGGAGTAGATATGGGAAAGTTAACGCAAAATTTCCACCAGAGTCACCATCCAAGACCCATTGTGTTCACCGTGTTGTTTTTCAGTTTCATTTTGACAATTATTTGCACGAGTCTCAACAATTATCTAATTTATGTCATAATACTTTGTGTTGCAATCCGTATCATTTAGTTTTAGAACCTGTAACTGTTAATAATGACCGCAAAGTTCGAGTCCGCACTGGCCGATGCATTGACCATAATGACCGTCCGACCTGCCTACTTTGAATAATACCAATTTTCCTAAGTTGCAAAGTTTACAGATCCTATTTAGTTCATATTTTATTTTATAATTGTACTTAGATCAGGCTTTCAGCTGAAAAATACATGAAATACATGCATAAAACACTTTAGGGGCCTACGCAAACCCAGACCCCACCTAATGGAGTTAGCGGCATCAAAATTTAAATCACCATCACAGTTTGGTTTAATTTGAGTATGTTTTTAAAATGCAGTGATGAAAAGAACCAGGAACTCAGCCGGAACCATCATCTCATTGGTATACAAGTCTGGGTGAAGTGACGAGTCATCAAAACTACTGAACTTTGCAACTACACTGGAGCGTTAGGGTGGGGCCGCAAAGCTGACACAGTCGTGTCCGTACCATCAGTATCTTTGAAGGTTAGTACAAGATTATTGTCATGTATTCTACTATCTAATGACTTCTCTTCCAGCCTGGCCTGGCATACTTCTCATCAACACCAGTAGGAAAAGCACGAGTGTAACCCTTGTTGGGACTCTCAAACCCGTTTTTGAACTGGACTGTTCGCATGTGAGCTCGACAATGTGAAGCCGGCATAGCGACTAGCCTTATCGCAATAAAAAAAAATGTGTAAACTATTGTACATGTACACTTATTGTATCTAAGTTACACTAGTAATCACAATATTGAGTAAACATGCACAGAAAACCTTTTTATTTTCACAGATTACACAGCAGAGAGTACCTGAAACAGATTGAAGATTGCAAGCGGCTGACTTCACCCACAGGCTCAGGTGTGACAGAAAAACTGTTAATTAATATCTGGCATTTACATTTTGGGGTCAAAGTCTTTTTTTGTTGTGTGACAGGAGGTCAAATATGTTGATTGTTATGTAAACAAACACTTTTCTGGGGTCAAATGGCATCTGAAATGCTACATTTATATGGATTTTACTCCCAAAAATGCAGAAACTTAAAAAAAATTTGTTCAAAAGGGATTAAAATCCTATTCTATAAAATTTAGAATGCCAATGGAGATTGTTTTCACTTCTGATATTATATATTATGTCTTCCATGCCTATCAAAACTCAAAGTTGTGCTATATTCTGAGTTTAAATAATGTTTTCCAAGATGTACCTAAGTACATGTTTTCTGTCGAAATTCTTGTCTCGCAACGCCTTTATATGTGGTATTTTCAACTTTACTTTTTTCCAATAAATCCTTATACCAGTGTGATAGGACTGTAAGATTTGTCGTCTGCAAAAATTTTGAAAATGGATGCCTACAAACGCACTGTAATGAAGAGAATCACTGCCAGATGCCAACTTGACCCCATTAAAGGCTGTATTTTATGGGATGGTTGCTCTAGTGGACACGAGAGGAGTAGATATGGGAAAGTTAACGCAAAATTTCCACCAGAGTCACCATCCAAGACCCATTGTGTTCACCGTGTTGTTTTTCAGTTTCATTTTGACAATTATTTGCACGAGTCTCAACAATTATCTAATTTATGTCATAATACTTTGTGTTGCAATCCGTATCATTTAGTTTTAGAACCTGTAACTGTTAATAATGACCGCAAAGTTCGTGTCCGCACTGGCCGATGCATTGACCATAATGACCGTCCGACCTGCCTACTTTGAATAATACCAATTTTCCTAAGTTGCAAAGTTTACAGATCCTATTTAGTTCATATTTTATTTTATAATTGTACTTAGATCAGGCTTTCAGCTGAAAAATACATGAAATACATGCATAAAACACTTTAGGGGCCTACGCAAACCCAGACCCCACCTAATGGAGTTAGCGGCATCAAAATTTAAATCACCATCACAGTTTGGTTTAATTTGAGTATGTTTTTTAAATGCAGTGATGAAAAGAACCAGGAACTCAGCCGGAACCATCATCTCATTGGTATACAAGTCTGGGTGAAGTGACGAGTCATCAAAACTACTGAACTTTGCAACTACACTGGAGCGTTAGGGCGGGGCCGCAAAGCTGACACAGTCGTGTCCGTACCATCAGTATCTTTGAAGGTTAGTACAAGATTATTGTCATGTATTCTACTATCTAATGACTTCTCTTCCAGCCTGGCCTGGCATACTTCTCATCAACACCAGTAGGAAAAGCACGAGTGTAACCCTTGTTGGGACTCTCAAACCCGTTTTTGAACTGGACTGTTCGCATGTGAGCTCGACAATGTGAAGCCGGCATAGCGACTAGCCTTATCGCAATAAAAAAAAATGTGTAAACTATTGTACATGTACACTTATTGTATCTAAGTTACACTAGTAATCACAATATTGAGTAAACATGCACAGAAAACCTTTTTATTTTCACAGATTACACAGCAGAGAGTACCTGAAACAGATTGAAGATTGCAAGCGGCTGACTTCACCCACAGGCTCAGGTGTGACAGAAAACTGTTAATTAATATCTGGCATTTACATTTTAGGGTCAAAGTCTTTTTTTGTTGTGTGACAGGAGGTCAAATATGTTGATTGTTATGTAAACAAACACTTTTCTGGGGTCAAATGGCATCTGAAATGCTACATTTATATGGATTTTACCCCCAAAAATGCAGAAACTTAAAAAAAAAATTGTTCAAAAGGGATTAAAAACCTATTCTATAAAATTTAGAATGCCAATGGAGATTGTTTTCACTTCTGATATTATATATTATGTCTTCCATGCCTATCAAAACTCAAAGTTGTGCTATATTCTGAGTTGAAATAATGTTTTCCAAGATGTACCTAAGTACATGTTTTCTGTCGAAATTCTTGTCTCGCAACGCCTTTATATGTGGTATTTTCAACTTTACCTTTTTCCAATAAATCCTTATACCAGTGTGATAGGACTGTAAGATTTGTCGTCTGCAAAAATTTTGAAAATGGATGCCTACAAACGCACTGTAATGAAGAGAATCACTGCCAGATGCCAACTTGACCCCATTAAAGGCTGTATTTTATGGGATGGTTGCTCTAGTGGACATGAGAGGAGTAGATATGGGAAAGTTAAAGCAAAATGTCCACCAGAGTCACCATCCAAGACCCATTGTGTTCACCGTGTTGTTTTTCAGTTTCATTTTGACAATTATTTGCACGATTCTCAACAATTATCTAATTTATGTCATAATACTTTGTGTTGCAATCCGTATCATTTAGTTTTAGAACCTGTAACTGTTAATAATGACCGCAAAGTTCGTGTCCGCACTGGCCGATGCATTGGCCATAATGACCGTCCGACCTGCCTACTTTGAATAATACCAATTTTCCTAATTTGCAAAGATTACAGATCCTATTTAGTTCATATTTTATTTTATAATTGTACTTAGATCAGGCTTTCAGCTGAAAAATACATGAAATACATGCATAAAACACTTTAGGGGCCCACGCAAACCCAGACCCCACCTAATGGAGTTAGCGGCATCAAAATTTAAATCACCATCACAGTTTGGTTTAATTTGAGTATGTTTTTAAAATGCAGTGATGAAAAGAACCAGGAACTCAGCCGGAACCATCATCTCATTGGTATACAAGTCTGGGTGAAGTGACGAGTCATCAAAACTACTGAACTTTGCAACTACACTGGAGCGTTAGGGCGGGGCCGCAAAGCTGACACAGTCGTGTCCGTACCATCAGTATCTTTGAAGGTTAGTACAAGATTATTGTCATGTATTCTACTATCTAATGACTTCTCTTCCAGCCTGGCCTGGCATACTTCTCATCTACACCAGTAGGAAAAGCACGAGTGTAACCCTTGTTGGGACTCTCAAACCCGTTTTTGAACTGGACTGTTCGCATGTGAGCTCGACAATGTGAAGCCGGCATAGCGACTAGCCATATCGCAATAAAAAAAAAGTGTAAACTATTGTACATGTACACTTATTGTATCTAAGTTACACTAGTAATCACAATATTGAGTAAACATGCACAGAAAACGTTTTTATTTTCACAGATTACACAGCAGAGAGTACCTGAAACAGATTGAAGATTGCAAGCGGCTGACTTCACCCACAGGCTCAGGTGTGACAGAAAACTGTTAATTAATATCTGGCATTTACATTTTGGGGTCAAAGTCTTTTTTTGTTGTGTGACAGGAGGTCAAATATGTTGATTGTTATGTAAACAAACACTTTTCTGGGGTCAAATGGCATCTGAAATGCTACATTTATATGGATTTTACCCCCAAAAATGCAGAAACTTAAAAAACACATTGGTCAAAAGGGATTAAAAACCTATTCTATAAAATTTTGAATGCCAATGGAGATTGTTTTCACTTCTGATATTATATATTATGTCTTCCATGCCTATCAAAACTCAAAGTTGTGCTATATTCTGAGTTGAAATAATGTTTTCCAAGATGTTTTCTGTCGAAATTCTTGTCTCGCAACGCCTTTATATGTGGTATTTTCAACTTTACTTTTTTCCAATAAATCCTTATACCAGTGTGATAGGACTGTAAGATTTGTCGTCTGCAAAAATTTTGAAAATGGATGCCTACAAACGCACTGTAATGAAGAGAATCACTGCCAGATGCCAACTTGACCCCATTAAAGGCTGTATTTTATGGGATGGTTGCTCTAGTGGACATGAGAGGAGTAGATATGGGAAAGTTAAAGCAAAATGTCCACCAGAGTCACCATCCAAGACCCATTGTGTTCACCGTGTTGTTTTTCAGTTTCATTTTGACAATTATTTGCACGATTCTCAACAATTATCTAATTTATGTCATAATACTTTGTGTTGCAATCCGTATCATTTAGTTTTAGAACCTGTAACTGTTAATAATGACCGCAAAGTTCGTGTCCGCACTGGCCGATGCATTGGCCATAATGACCGTCCGACCTGCCTACTTTGAATAATACCAATTTTCCTAATTTGCAAAGTTTACAGATCCTATTTAGTTCATATTTTATTTCATAATTGTACTTAGATCAGGCTTTCAGCTGAAAAATACATGAAATACATGCATAAAACACTTTAGGGGCCTACGCAAACCCAGACCCCACCTAATGGAGTTAGCGGCATCAAAATTTAAATCACCATCACAGTTTGGTTTAATTTGAGTATGTTCTTTAAATGCAGTGACGAAAAGAACCAGGAACTCAGCCGGAACCATCATCTCATTGGTATACAAGTCTGGGTGAAGTGACGAGTCATCAAAACTACTGAACTTTGCAACTACACTGGAGCGTTAGGGCGGGGCCGCAAAGCTGACACAGTCGTGTCCGTACCATCAGTATCTTTGAAGGTTAGTACAAGATTATTGTCATGTATTCTACTATCTAATGACTTCTCTTCCAGCCTGGCCTGGCATACTTCTCATCAACACCAGTAGGAAAAGCACGAGTGTAACCCTTGTTGGGACTCTCAAACCCGTTTTTGAACTGGACTGTTCGCATGTGAGCTCGACAATGTGAAGCCGGCATAGCGACTAGCCTTATCGCAATAAAAAAAAATGTGTAAACTATTGTACATGTACACTTATTGTATCTAAGTTACACTAGTAATCACAATATTGAGTAAACATGCACAGAAAACCGTTTTATTTTCACAGATTACACAGCAGAGAGTACCTGAAACAGATTGAAGATTGCAAGCGGCTGACTTCACCCACAGGCTCAGGTGTGACAGAAAACTGTTAATTAATATCTGGCATTTACATTTTGGGGTCAAAGTCTTTTTTTGTTGTGTGACAGGAGGTCAAATATGTTGATTGTTATGTAAACAAACACTTTTCTGGGGTGAAATGGCATCTGAAATGCTACATTTATATGGATTTTGCCCCCAAAAATGCAGAAACTTATAAAAAAAATTGTTCAAAAGGGATTAAAAACCTATTCTATAAAATTTAGAATGCCAATGGAGATTGTTTTCACTTCTGATATTATATATTATGTCTTCCATTCCTAGCAAAACTCAAAGTTGTGCTATATTCTGAGTTGAAATAATGTTTTCCAAGATGTACCTAAGTACATGTTTTCTGTCGAAATTCTTGTCTCGCAACGCCTTTATATGTGGTATTTTCAACTTTACTTTTTTCCAATAAATCCTTATACCAGTGTGATAGGACTGTAAGATTTGTCGTCTGCAAAAATTTTGAAAATGGATGCCTACAAACGCACTGTAATGAAGAGAATCACTGCCAGATGCCAACTTGACCCCATTAAAGGCTGTATTTTATGGGATGGTTGCTCTAGTGGACATGAGAGGAGTAGATATGGGAAAGTTAAAGCAAAATGTCCACCAGAGTCACCATCCAAGACCCATTGTGTTCACCGTGTTGTTTTTCAGTTTCATTTTGACAATTATTTGCACGAGTCTCAACAATTATATAATTTATGTCATAATACTTTGTGTTGCAATCCGTATCATTTAGTTTTAGAACCTGTAACTGTTAATAATGACCGCAAAGTTCGTGTCCGCACTGGCCGATGCATTGGCCATAATGACCGTCCGACCTGCCTACTTTGAATAATACCAATTTTCCTAATTTGCAAAGATTACAGATCCTATTTAGTTCATATTTTATTTTATAATTGTACTTAGATCAGGCTTTCAGCTGAAAAATACATGAAATACATGCATAAAACACTTTAGGGGCCCACGCAAACCCAGACCCCACCTAATGGAGTTAGCGGCATCAAAATTTAAATCACCATCACAGTTTGGTTTAATTTGAGTATGTTTTTTAAATGCAGTGATGAAAAGAACCAGGAACTCAACCGGAACCATCATCTCATTGGTATACAAGTCTGGGTGAAGTGACGAGTCATCAAAACTACTGAACTTTGCAACTACACTGGAGCGTTAGGGCGGGGCCGCAAAGCTGACACAGTCGTGTCCGTACCATCAGTATCTTTGAAGGTTAGTACAAGATTATTGTCATGTATTCTACTATCTAATGACTTCTCTTCCAGCCTGGCCTGGCATACTTCTCATCTACACCAGTAGGAAAAGCACGAGTGTAACCCTTGTTGGGACTCTCAAACCCGTTTTTGAACTGGACTGTTCGCATGTGAGCTCGACAATGTGAAGCCGGCATAGCGACTAGCCTTATCGCAATAAAAAAAAATGTGTAAACTATTGTACATGTACACTTATTGTATCTAAGTTACACTAGTAATCACAATATTGAGTAAACATGCACAGAAAACCTTTTTATTTTCACAGATTACACAGCAGAGAGTACCTGAAACAGATTGAAGATTGCAAGCGGCTGACTTCACCCACAGGCTCAGGTGTGACAGAAAACTGTTAATTAATATCTGGCATTTACATTTTGGGGTCAAAGTCTTTTTTTGTTGTGTGACAGGAGGTCAAATATGTTGATTGTTATGTAAACAAACACTTTTCTGGGGTCAAATGGCATCTGAAATGCTACATTTATATGGATTTTACCCCCAAAAATGCAGAAACTTAAAAAAAAAATTGTTCAAAAGGGATTAAAAACCTATTCTATAAAACTTAGAATGCCAATGGAGATTGTTTTCACTTCTGATATTATATATTATGTCTTCCATGCCTATCAAAACTCAAAGTTGTGCTATATTCTGAGTTGAAATAATGTTTTCCAAGATGTTTTCTGTCGAAATTCTTGTCTCGCAACGCCTTTATATGTGGTATTTTCAACTTTACTTTTTTCCAATAAATCCTTATACCAGTGTGATAGGACTGTAAGATTTGTCGTCTGCAAAAATTTTGAAAATGGATGCCTACAAACGCACTGTAATGAAGAGAATCACTGCCAGATGCCAACTTGACCCCATTAAAGGCTGTATTTTATGGGATGGTTGCTCTAGTGGACATGAGAGGAGTAGATATGGGAAAGTTAAAGCAAAATGTCCACCAGAGTCACCATCCAAGACCCATTGTGTTCACCGTGTTGTTTTTCAGTTTCATTTTGACAATTATTTGCACGAGTCTCAACAATTATCTAATTTATGTCATAATACTTTGTGTTGCAATCCGTATCATTTAGTTTTAGAACCTGTAACTGTTAATAATGACCGCAAAGTTCGTGTCCGCACTGGCCGATACATTGGCCATAATGACCGTCCGACCTGCCTACTTTGAATAATACCAATTTTCCTAATTTGCAAAGTTTACAGATCCTATTTAGTTCATATTTTATTTTATAATTGTACTTAGATCAGGCTTTCAGCTGAAAAATACATGAAATACATGCATAAAACACTTTAGGGGCCTACGCAAACCCAGACCCCACCTAATGGAGTTAGCGGCATCAAAATTTAAATCACCATCACAGTTTGGTTTAATTTGAGTATGTTTTTTAAATGCAGTGATGAAAAGAACCAGGAACTCAGCCGGAACCATCATCTCATTGGTATACAAGTCTGGGTGAAGTGACGAGTCATCAAAACTACTGAACTTTGCAACTACACTGGAGCGTTAGGGCGGGGCCGCAAAGCTGACACAGTCGTGTCCGTACCATCAGTATCTTTGAAGGTTAGTACAAGATTATTGTCATGTATTCTACTATCTAATGACTTCTCTTCCAGCCTGGCCTGGCATACTTCTCATCAACACCAGTAGGAAAAGCACGAGTGTAACCCTTGTTGGGACTCTCAAACCCGTTTTTGAACTGGACTGTTCGCATGTGAGCTCGACAATGTGAAGCCGGCATAGCGACTAGCCTTATCGCAATAAAAAAAAATGTGTAAACTATTGTACATGTACACTTATTGTATCTAAGTTACACTAGTAATCACAATATTGAGTAAACATGCACAGAAAACCTTTTTATTTTCACAGATTACACAGCAGAGAGTACCTGAAACAGATTGAAGATTGCAAGCGGCTGACTTCACCCACAGGCTCAGGTGTGACAGAAAAACTGTTCATTAATATCTGGCATTTACATTTTGGGGTCAAAGTCTTTTTTTGTTGTGTGACAGGAGGTCAAATATGTTGATTGTTATGTAAACAAACACTTTTCTGGGGTCAAATGGCATCTGAAATGCTACATTTATATGGATTTTACCCCCAAAAATGCAGAAACTTAAAAAAAATTTGTTCAAAAGGGATTAAAATCCTATTCTATAAAATTTAGAATGCCAATGGAGATTGTTTTCACTTCTGATATTATATATTATGTCTTCCATGCCTATCAAAACTCAAAGTTGTGCTATATTCTGAGTTGAAATAATGTTTTCCAAGATGTACCTAAGTACATGTTTTCTGTCGAAATTCTTGTCTCGCAACGCCTTTATATGTGGTATTTTCAACTTTACTTTTTTCCAATAAATCCTTATACCAGTGTGATAGGACTGTAAGATTTGTCGTCTGCAAAAATTTTGAAAATGGATGCCTACAAACGCACTGTAATGAAGAGAATCACTGCCAGATGCCAACTTGACCCCATTAAAGGCTGTATTTTATGGGATGGTTGCTCTAGTGGACACGAGAGGAGTAGATATGGGAAAGTTAACGCAAAATTTCCACCAGAGTCACCATCCAAGACCCATTGTGTTCACCGTGTTGTTTTTCAGTTTCATTTTGACAATTATTTGCACGAGTCTCAACAATTATCTAATTTATGTCATAATACTTTGTGTTGCAATCCGTATCATTTAGTTTTAGAACCTGTAACTGTTAATAATGACCGCAAAGTTCGAGTCCGCACTGGCCGATGCATTGACCATAATGACCGTCCGACCTGCCTACTTTGAATAATACCAATTTTCCTAAGTTGCAAAGTTTACAGATCCTATTTAGTTCATATTTTATTTTATAATTGTACTTAGATCAGGCTTTCAGCTGAAAAATACATGAAATACATGCATAAAACACTTTAGGGGCCTACGCAAACCCAGACCCCACCTAATGGAGTTAGCGGCATCAAAATTTAAATCACTATCACAGTTTGGTTTAATTTGAGTATGTTTTTAAAATGCAGTGATGAAAAGAACCAGGAACTCAGCCGGAACCATCATCTCATTGGTATACAAGTCTGGGTGAAGTGACGAGTCATCAAAACTACTGAACTTTGCAACTACACTGGAGCGTTAGGGCGGGGCCGCAAAGCTGACACAGTCGTGTCCGTACCATCAGTATCTTTGAAGGTTAGTACAAGATTATTGTCATGTATTCTACTATCTAATGACTTCTCTTCCAGCCTGGCCTGGCATACTTCTCATCAACACCAGTAGGAAAAGCACGAGTGTAACCCTTGTTGGGACTCTCAAACCCGTTTTTGAACTGGACTGTTCGCATGTGAGCTCGACAATGTGAAGCCGGCATAGCGACTAGCCTTATCGCAATAAAAAAAAATGTGTAAACTATTGTACATGTACACTTATTGTATCTAAGTTACACTAGTAATCACAATATTGAGTAAACATGCACAGAAAACCTTTTTATTTTCACAGATTTCACAGCAGAGAGTACCTGAAACAGATTGAAGATTGCAAGCGGCTGACTTCACCCACAGGCTCAGGTGTGACAGAAAACTGTTAATTAATATCTGGCATTTACATTTTGGGGTCAAAGTCTTTTTTTGTTGTGTGACAGGAGGTCAAATATGTTGATTGTTATGTAAACAAACACTTTTCTGGGGTCAAATGGCATCTGAAATGCTACATTTATATGGATTTTACCCCCAAAAATGCAGAAACTTAAAAAAAAAATTTGTTCAAAAGGGATTAAAAACCTATTCTATAAAATTTAGAATGCCAATGGAGATTGTTTTCACTTCTGATATTATATATTATGTCTTCCATGCCTATCAAAACTCAAAGTTGTGCTATATTCTGAGTTGAAATAATGTTTTCCAAGATGTACCTAAGTACATGTTTTCTGTCGAAATTCTTGTCTCGCAACGCCTTTATATGTGGTATTTTCAACTTTACTTTTTTCCAATAAATCCTTATACCAGTGTGATAGGACTGTAAGATTTGTCGTCTGCAAAAATTTTGAAAATGGATGCCTACAAACGCACTGTAATGAAGAGAATCACTGCCAGATGCCAACTTGACCCCATTAAAGGCTGTATTTTATGGGATGGTTGCTCTAGTGGACATGAGAGGAGTAGATATGGGAAAGTTAAAGCAAAATGTCCACCAGAGTCACCATCCAAGACCCATTGTGTTCACCGTGTTGTTTTTCAATTTCATTTTGACAATTATTTGCACGAGTCTCAACAATTATATAATTTATGTCATAATACTTTGTGTTGCAATCCGTATCATTTAGTTTTAGAACCTGTAACTGTTAATAATGACCGCAAAGTTCGTGTCCGCACTGGCCGATGCATTGGCCATAATGACCGTCCGACCTGCCTACTTTGAATAATACCAATTTTCCTAATTTGCAAAGATTACAGATCCTATTTAGTTCATATTTTATTTTATAATTGTACTTAGATCAGGCTTTCAGCTGAAAAATACATGAAATACATGCATAAAACACTTTAGGGGCCCACGCAAACCCAGACCCCACCTAATGGAGTTAGCGGCATCAAAATTTAAATCACCATCACAGTTTGGTTTAATTTGAGTATGTTTTTTAAATGCAGTGATGAAAAGAACCAGGAACTCAACCGGAACCATCATCTCATTGGTATACAAGTCTGGGTGAAGTGACGAGTCATCAAAACTACTGAACTTTGCAACTACACTGGAGCGTTAGGGCGGGGCCGCAAAGCTGACACAGTCGTGTCCGTACCATCAGTATCTTTGAAGGTTAGTACAAGATTATTGTCATGTATTCTACTATCTAATGACTTCTCTTCCAGCCTGGCCTGGCATACTTCTCATCTACACCAGTAGGAAAAGCACGAGTGTAACCCTTGTTGGGACTCTCAAACCCGTTTTTGAACTGGACTGTTCGCATGTGAGCTCGACAATGTGAAGCCGGCATAGCGACTAGCCTTATCGCAATAAAAAAAAAGTGTAAACTATTGTACATGTACACTTATTGTATCTAAGTTACACTAGTAATCACAATATTGAGTAAACATGCACAGAAAACCTTTTTATTTTCACAGATTACACAGCAGAGAGTACCTGAAACAGATTGAAGATTGCAAGCGGCTGACTTCACCCACAGGCTCAGGTGTGACAGAAAACTGTTAATTAATATCTGGCATTTACATTTTGGGGTCAAAGTCTTTTTTTGTTGTGTGACAGGAGGTCAAATATGTTGATTGTTATGTAAACAAACACTTTTCTGGGGTCAAATGGCATCTGAAATGCTACATTTATATGGATTTTACCCCCAAAAATGCAGAAACTTAAAAAAAAAATTGTTCAAAAGGGATTAAAAACCTATTCTATAAAACTTAGAATGCCAATGGAGATTGTTTTCACTTCTGATATTATATATTATGTCTTCCATGCCTATCAAAACTCAAAGTTGTGCTATATTCTGAGTTGAAATAATGTTTTCCAAGATGTTTTCTGTCGAAATTCTTGTCTCGCAACGCCTTTATATGTGGTATTTTCAACTTTACTTTTTTCCAATAAATCCTTATACCAGTGTGATAGGACTGTAAGATTTGTCGTCTGCAAAAATTTTGAAAATGGATGCCTACAAACGCACTGTAATGAAGAGAATCACTGCCAGATGCCAACTTGACCCCATTAAAGGCTGTATTTTATGGGATGGTTGCTCTAGTGGACATGAGAGGAGTAGATATGGGAAAGTTAAAGCAAAATGTCCACCAGAGTCACCATCCAAGACCCATTGTGTTCACCGTGTTGTTTTTCAGTTTCATTTTGACAATTATTTGCACGAGTCTCAACAATTATCTAATTTATGTCATAATACTTTGTGTTGCAATCCGTATCATTTAGTTTTAGAACCTGTAACTGTTAATAATGACCGCAAAGTTCGTGTCCGCACTGGCCGATACATTGGCCATAATGACCGTCCGACCTGCCTACTTTGAATAATACCAATTTTCCTAATTTGCAAAGTTTACAGATCCTATTTAGTTCATATTTTATTTTATAATTGTACTTAGATCAGGCTTTCAGCTGAAAAATACATGAAATACATGCATAAAACACTTTAGGGGCCTACGCAAACCCAGACCCCACCTAATGGAGTTAGCGGCATCAAAATTTAAATCACCATCACAGTTTGGTTTAATTTGAGTATGTTTTTTAAATGCAGTGATGAAAAGAACCAGGAACTCAGCCGGAACCATCATCTCATTGGTATACAAGTCTGGGTGAAGTGACGAGTCATCAAAACTACTGAACTTTGCAACTACACTGGAGCGTTAGGGCGGGGCCGCAAAGCTGACACAGTCGTGTCCGTACCATCAGTATCTTTGAAGGTTAGTACAAGATTATTGTCATGTATTCTACTATCTAATGACTTCTCTTCCAGCCTGGCCTGGCATACTTCTCATCAACACCAGTAGGAAAAGCACGAGTGTAACCCTTGTTGGGACTCTCAAACCCGTTTTTGAACTGGACTGTTCGCATGTGAGCTCGACAATGTGAAGCCGGCATAGCGACTAGCCTTATCGCAATAAAAAAAAATGTGTAAACTATTGTACATGTACACTTATTGTATCTAAGTTACACTAGTAATCACAATATTGAGTAAACATGCACAGAAAACGTTTTTATTTTCACAGATTACACAGCAGAGAGTACCTGAAACAGATTGAAGATTGCAAGCGGCTGACTTCACCCACAGGCTCAGGTGTGACAGAAAAACTGTTAATTAATATCTGGCATTTACATTTTGGGGTCAAAGTCTTTTTTTGTTGTGTGACAGGAGGTCAAATATGTTGATTGTTATGTAAACAAACACTTTTCTGGGGTCAAATGGCATCTGAAATGCTACATTTATATGGATTTTACTCCCAAAAATGCAGAAACTTAAAAAAAAAATTGTTCAAAAGGGATTAAAAACCTATTCTATAAAATTTAGAATGCCAATGGAGATTGTTTTCACTTCTGATATTATATATTATGTCTTCCATGCCTATCAAAACTCAAAGTTGTGCTATATTCTGAGTTGAAATAATGTTTTCCAAGATGTACCTAAGTACATGTTTTCTGTCGAAATTCTTGTCTCGCAACGCCTTTATATGTGGTATTTTCAACTTTACTTTTTTCCAATAAATCCTTATACCAGTGTGATAGGACTGTAAGATTTGTCGTCTGCAAAAATTTTGAAAATGGATGCCTACAAACGCACTGTAATGAAGAGAATCACTGCCAGATGCCAACTTGACCCCATTAAAGGCTGTATTTTATGGGATGGTTGCTCTAGTGGACATGAGAGGAGTAGATATGGGAAAGTTAACGCAAAATTTCCACCAGAGTCACCATCCAAGACCCATTGTGTTCACCGTGTTGTTTTTCAGTTTCATTTTGACAATTATTTGCACGATTCTCAACAATTATCTAATTTATGTCATAATACTTTGTGTTGCAATCCGTATCATTTAGTTTTAGAACCTGTAACTGTTAATAATGACCGCAAAGTTCGAGTCCGCACTGGCCGATGCATTGACCATAATGACCGTCCGACCTGCCTACTTTGAATAATACCAATTTTCCTAATTTGCAAAGTTTACAGATCCTATTTAGTTCATATTTTATTTTATAATTGTACTTAGATCAGGCTTTCAGATGAAAAATACATGAAATACTTGCATAAAACACTTTAGGGGCCTACGCAAACCCAGACCCCACCTAATGGAGTTAGCGGCATCAAAATTTAAATCACCATCACAGTTTGGTTTAATTTGAGTATGTTCTTTAAATGCAGTGACGAAAAGAACCAGGAACTCAGCCGGAACCATCATCTCATTGGTATACAAGTCTGGGTGAAGTGACGAGTCATCAAAACTACTGAACTTTGCAACTACACTGGAGCGTTAGGGCGGGGCCGCAAAGCTGACACAGTCGTGTCCGTACCATCAGTATCTTTGAAGGTTAGTACAAGATTATTGTCATGTATTCTACTATCTAATGACTTCTCTTCCAGCCTGGCCTGGCATACTTCTCATCAACACCAGTAGGAAAAGCACGAGTGTAACCCTTGTTGGGACTCTCAAACCCGTTTTTGAACTGGACTGTTCGCATGTGAGCTCGACAATGTGAAGCCGGCATAGCGACTAGCCTTATCGCAATAAAAAAAAATGTGTAAACTATTGTACATGTACACTTATTGTATCTAAGTTACACTAGTAATCACAATATTGAGTAAACATGCACAGAAAACCGTTTTATTTTCACAGATTACACAGCAGAGAGTACCTGAAACAGATTGAAGATTGCAAGCGGCTGACTTCACCCACAGGCTCAGGTGTGACAGAAAACTGTTAATTAATATCTGGCATTTACATTTTGGGGTCAAAGTCTTTTTTTGTTGTGTGACAGGAGGTCAAATATGTTGATTGTTATGTAAACAAACACTTTACTGGGGTGAAATGGCATCTGAAATGCTACATTTATATGGATTTTGCCCCCAAAAATGCAGAAACTTATAAAAAAAATTGTTCAAAAGGGATTAAAAACCTATTCTATAAAATTTAGAATGCCAATGGAGATTGTTTTCACTTCTGATATTATATATTATGTCTTCCATTCCTAGCAAAACTCAAAGTTGTGCTATATTCTGAGTTGAAATAATGTTTTCCAAGATGTACCTAAGTACATGTTTTCTGTCGAAATTCTTGTCTCGCAACGCCTTTATATGTGGTATTTTCAACTTTACTTTTTTCCAATAAATCCTTATACCAGTGTGATAGGACTGTAAGATTTGTCGTCTGCAAAAATTTTGAAAATGGATGCCTACAAACGCACTGTAATGAAGAGAATCACTGCCAGATGCCAACTTGACCCCATTAAAGGCTGTATTTTATGGGATGGTTGCTCTAGTGGACATGAGAGGAGTAGATATGGGAAAGTTAAAGCAAAATGTCCACCAGAGTCACCATCCAAGACCCATTGTGTTCACCGTGTTGTTTTTCAATTTCATTTTGACAATTATTTGCACGAGTCTCAACAATTATATAATTTATGTCATAATACTTTGTGTTGCAATCCGTATCATTTAGTTTTAGAACCTGTAACTGTTAATAATGACCGCAAAGTTCGTGTCCGCACTGGCCGATGCATTGGCCATAATGACCGTCCGACCTGCCTACTTTGAATAATACCAATTTTCCTAATTTGCAAAGATTACAGATCCTATTTAGTTCATATTTTATTTTATAATTGTACTTAGATCAGGCTTTCAGCTGAAAAATACATGAAATACATGCATAAAACACTTTAGGGGCCCACGCAAACCCAGACCCCACCTAATGGAGTTAGCGGCATCAAAATTTAAATCACCATCACAGTTTGGTTTAATTTGAGTATGTTTTTTAAATGCAGAGATGAAAAGAACCAGGAACTCAACCGGAACCATCATCTCATTGGTATACAAGTCTGGGTGAAGTGACGAGTCATCAAAACTACTGAACTTTGCAACTACACTGGAGCGTTAGGGCGGGTCCGCAAAGCTGACACAGTCGTGTCCGTACCATCAGTATCTTTGAAGGTTAGTACAAGATTATTGTCATGTATTCTACTATCTAATGACTTCTCTTCCAGCCTGGCCTGGCATACTTCTCATTTACACCAGTAGGAAAAGCACGAGTGTAACCCTTGTTGGGACTCTCAAACCCGTTTTTGAACTGGACTGTTCGCATGTGAGCTCGACAATGTGAAGCCGGCATAGCGACTAGCCTTATCGCAATAAAAAAAAAGTGTAAACTATTGTACATGTACACTTATTGTATCTAAGTTACACTAGTAATCACAATATTGAGTAAACATGCACAGAAAACCTTTTTATTTTCACAGATTACACAGCAGAGAGTACCTGAAACAGATTGAAGATTGCAAGCGGCTGACTTCACCCACAGGCTCAGGTGTGACAGAAAACTGTTAATTAATATCTGGCATTTACATTTTGGGGTCAAAGTCTTTTTTTGTTGTGTGACAGGAGGTCAAATATGTTGATTGTTATGTAAACAAACACTTTTCTGGGGTCAAATGGCATCTGAAATGCTACATTTATATGGATTTTACCCCCAAAAATGCAGAAACTTAAAAAAAAAATTGTTCAAAAGGGATTAAAAACCTATTCTATAAAACTTAGAATGCCAATGGAGATTGTTTTCACTTCTGATATTATATATTATGTCTTCCATGCCTATCAAAACTCAAAGTTGTGCTATATTCTGAGTTGAAATAATGTTTTCCAAGATGTTTTCTGTCGAAATTCTTGTCTCGCAACGCCTTTATATGTGGTATTTTCAACTTTACTTTTTTCCAATAAATCCTTATACCAGTGTGATAGGACTGTAAGATTTGTCGTCTGCAAAAATTTTGAAAATGGATGCCTACAAACGCACTGTAATGAAGAGAATCACTGCCAGATGCCAACTTGACCCCATTAAAGGCTGTATTTTATGGGATGGTTGCTCTAGTGGACATGAGAGGAGTAGATATGGGAAAGTTAAAGCAAAATGTCCACCAGAGTCACCATCCAAGACCCATTGTGTTCACCGTGTTGTTTTTCAGTTTCATTTTGACAATTATTTGCACGAGTCTCAACAATTATCTAATTTATGTCATAATACTTTGTGTTGCAATCCGTATCATTTAGTTTTAGAACCTGTAACTGTTAATAATGACCGCAAAGTTCGTGTCCGCACTGGCCGATACATTGGCCATAATGACCGTCCGACCTGCCTACTTTGAATAATACCAATTTTCCTAATTTGCAAAGTTTACAGATCCTATTTAGTTCATATTTTATTTTATAATTGTACTTAGATCAGGCTTTCAGCTGAAAAATACATGAAATACATGCATAAAACACTTTAGGGGCCTACGCAAACCCAGACCCCACCTAATGGAGTTAGCGGCATCAAAATTTAAATCACCATCACAGTTTGGTTTAATTTGAGTATGTTTTTTAAATGCAGTGATGAAAAGAACCAGGAACTCAGCCGGAACCATCATCTCATTGGTATACAAGTCTGGGTGAAGTGACGAGTCATCAAAACTACTGAACTTTGCAACTACACTGGAGCGTTAGGGCGGGGCCGCAAAGCTGACACAGTCGTGTCCGTACCATCAGTATCTTTGAAGGTTAGTACAAGATTATTGTCATGTATTCTACTATCTAATGACTTCTCTTCCAGCCTGGCCTGGCATACTTCTCATCAACACCAGTAGGGAAAGCACGAGTGTAACCCTTGTTGGGACTCTCAAACCCGTTTTTGAACTGGACTGTTCGCATGTGAGCTCGACAATGTGAAGCCGGCATAGCGACTAGCCTTATCGCAATAAAAAAAAATGTGTAAACTATTGTACATGTACACTTATTGTATCTAAGTTACACTAGTAATCACAATATTGAGTAAACATGCACAGAAAACCTTTTTATTTTCACAGATTACACAGCAGAGAGTACCTGAAACAGATTGAAGATTGCAAGCGGCTGACTTCACCCACAGGCTCAGGTGTGACAGAAAAACTGTTAATTAATATCTGGCATTTACATTTTGGGGTCAAAGTCTTTTTTTGTTGTGTGACAGGAGGTCAAATATGTTGATTGTTATGTAAACAAACACTTTTCTGGGGTCAAATGGCATCTGAAATGCTAAATTTATATGGATTTTACCCCCAAAAATGCAGAAACTTAAAAAAAAAATTGTTCAAAAGGGATTAAAAACCTATTCTATAAAATTTTGAATGCCAATGGAGATTGTTTTCACTGCTGATATTATATATTATGTCTTCCATGCCTATCAAAACTCAAAGTTGTGCTATATTCTGAGTTGAAATAATGTTTTCCAAGATGTACCTAAGTACATGTTTTCTGTCGAAATTCTTGTCTCGCAACGCCTTTATATGTGGTATTTTCAACTTTACTTTTTTCCAATAAATCCTTATACCAGTGTGATAGGACTGTAAGATTTGTCGTCTGCAAAAAATTTTAAAATGGATGCCTACAAACGCACTGTAATGAAGAGAATCACTGCCAGATGCCAACTTGACCCCATTAAAGGCTGTATTTTATGGGATGGTTGCTCTAGTGGACATGAGAGGAGTAGATATGGGAAAGTTAAAGCAAAATGTCCACCAGAGTCACCATCCAAGACCCATTGTGTTCACCGTGTTGTTTTTCAGTTTCATTTTGACAATTATTTGCACGATTCTCAACAATTATCTCATTTATGTCATAATACTTTGTGTTGCAATCCGTATCATTTAGTTTTAGAACCTGTAACTGTTAATAATGACCGCAAAGTTCGTGTCCGCACTGGCCGATGCATTGGCCATAATGACCGTCCGACCTGCCTACTTTGAATAATACCAATTTTCCTAATTTGCAAAGATTACAGATCCTATTTAGTTCATATTTTATTTTATAATTGTACTTAGATCAGGCTTTCAGCTGAAAAATACATGAAATACATGCATAAAACACTTTAGGGGCCCACGCAAACCCAGACCCCACCTAATGGAGTTAGCGGCATCAAAATTTAAATCACCATCACAGTTTGGTTTAATTTGAGTATGTTTTTTAAATGCAGTGATGAAAAGAACCAGGAACTCAGCCGGAACCATCATCTCATTGGTATACAAGTCTGGGTGAAGTGACGAGTCATCAAAACTACTGAACTTTGCAACTACACTGGAGCGTTAGGGCGGGTCCGCAAAGCTGACACAGTCGTGTCCGTACCATCAGTATCTTTGAAGGTTAGTACAAGATTATTGTCATGTATTCTACTATCTAATGACTTCTCTTCCAGCCTGGCCTGGCATACTTCTCATCTACACCAGTAGGAAAAGCACGAGTGTAACCCTTGTTGGGACTCTCAAACCCGTTTTTGAACTGGACTGTTCGCATGTGAGCTCGACAATGTGAAGCCGGCATAGCGACTAGCCTTATCGCAATAAAAAAAAATGTGTAAACTATTGTACATGTACACTTATTGTATCTAAGTTACACTAGTAATCACAATATTGAGTAAACATGCACAGAAAACGTTTTTATTTTCACAGATTACACAGCAGAGAGTACCTGAAACAGATTGAAGATTGCAAGCGGCTGACTTCACCCACAGGCTCAGGTGTGACAGAAAACTGTTAATTAATATCTGGCATTTACATTTTGGGGTCAAAGTCTTTTTTTGTTGTGTGACAGGAGGTCAAATATGTTGATTGTTATGTAAACAAACACTTTTCTGGGGTCAAATGGCATCTGAAATGCTACATTTATATGGATTTTACCCCCCAAAATGGAGAAACTTAAAAAAAAAATTGTTCAAAAGGGATTAAAAACCTATTCTATAAAATTTAGAATGCCAATGGAGATTGTTTTCACTTCTGATATTATATATTATGTCTTCCATGCCTATCAAAACTCAAAGTTGTGCTATATTCTGAGTTGAAATAATGTTTTCCAAGATATTTTCTGTCGAAATTCTTGTCTCGCAACGCCTTTATATGTGGTATTTTCAACTTTACTTTTTTCCAATAAATACTTATACCAGTGTGATAGGACTGTAAGATTTGTCGTCTGCAAAAACTTTGAAAATGGATGCCTACAAACGCACTGTAATGAAGAGAATCACTGCCAGATGCCAACTTTACCCCATTAAAGGCTGCATTTTATGGGATGGTTGCTCTAGTGGACATGAGAGGAGTAGATATGGGAAAGTTAACACAAAATTTCCACCAGAGTCACCATCCAAGACCCATTGTGTTCACCGTGTTGTTTTTCAGTTTCATTTTGACAATTATTTGCACGAGTCTCAACAATTATCTAATTTATGTCATAATACTTTGTGTTGCAATCCGTATCATTTAGTTTTAGAACCTGTAACTGTTAATAATGACCGCAAAGTTCGAGTCCGCACTGGCCGATGCATTGACCATAATGACCGTCCGACCTGCCTACTTTGAATAATACCAATTTTCCTAATTTGCAAAGTTTACAGATCCTATTTAGTTCATATTTTATTTTATAATTGTACTTAGATCAGGCTTTCAGCTGAAAAATACATGAAATACATGCATAAAACACTTTAGGGGCCTACGCAAACCCAGACCCCACCTAATGGAGTTAGCGGCATCAACATTTAAATCACCATCACAGTTTGGTTTAATTTGAGTATGTTTTTTAAATGCAGTGATGAAAAGAACCAGGAACTCAGCCGGAACCATCATCTCATTGGTATACAAGTCTGGGTGAAGTGACGAATCATCAAAACTACTGAACTTTGCAACTACACTGGAGCGTTAGGGCGGGGCCGCAAAGCTGACACAGTCGTGTCCGTACCATCAGTATCTTTGAAGGTTAGTACAAGATTATTGTCATGTATTCTACTATCTAATGACTTCTCTTCCAGCCTGGCCTGGCATACTTCTCATCAACACCAGTAGGAAAAGCACGAGTGTAACCCTTGTTGGGACTCTCAAACCCGTTTTTGAACTGGACTGTTCGCATGTGAGCTCGACAATGTGAAGCCGGCATAGCGACTAGCCTTATCGCAATAAAAAAAAATGTGTAAACTATTGTACATGTACACTTATTGTATCTAAGTTACACTAGTAATCACAATAGAGTAAACATGCACAGAAAACGTTTTTATTTTCACAGATTACACAGCAGAGAGTACCTGAAACAGATTGAAGATTGCAAGCGGCTGACTTCACCCACAGGCTCAGGTGTGACAGAAAAACTGTTCATTAATATCTGGCATTTACATTTTGGGGTCAAAGTCTTTTTTTGTTGTGTGACAGGAGGTCAAATATGTTGATTGTTATGTAAACAAACACTTTTCTGGGGTCAAATGGCATCTGAAATGCTACATTTATATGGATTTTACCCCCAAAAATGCAGAAACTTAAAAAAAATTTGTTCAAAAGGGATTAAAATCCTATTCTATAAAATTTAGAATGCCAATGGAGATTGTTTTCACTTCTGATATTATATATTATGTCTTCCATGCCTATCAAAACTCAAAGTTGTGCTATATTCTGAGTTGAAATAATGTTTTCCAAGATGTACCTAAGTACATGTTTTCTGTCGAAATTCTTGTCTCGCAACGCCTTTATATGTGGTATTTTCAACTTTACTTTTTTCCAATAAATCCTTATACCAGTGTGATAGGACTGTAAGATTTGTCGTCTGCAAAAATTTTGAAAATGGATGCCTACAAACGCACTGTAATGAAGAGAATCACTGCCAGATGCCAACTTGACCCCATTAAAGGCTGTATTTTATGGGATGGTTGCTCTAGTGGACATGAGAGGAGTAGATATGGGAAAGTTAAAGCAAAATGTCCACCAGAGTCACCATCCAAGACCCATTGTGTTCACCGTGTTGTTTTTCAATTTCATTTTGACAATTATTTGCACGAGTCTCAACAATTATATAATTTATGTCATAATACTTTGTGTTGCAATCCGTATCATTTAGTTTTAGAACCTGTAACTGTTAATAATGACCGCAAAGTTCGTGTCCGCACTGGCCGATGCATTGGCCATAATGACCGTCCGACCTGCCTACTTTGAATAATACCAATTTTCCTAATTTGCAAAGATTACAGATCCTATTTAGTTCATATTTTATTTTATAATTGTACTTAGATCAGGCTTTCAGCTGAAAAATACATGAAATACATGCATAAAACACTTTAGGGGCCCACGCAAACCCAGACCCCACCTAATGGAGTTAGCGGCATCAAAATTTAAATCACCATCACAGTTTGGTTTAATTTGAGTATGTTTTTTAAATGCAGTGATGAAAAGAACCAGGAACTCAGCCGGAACCATCATCTCATTGGTATACATGTCTGGGTGAAGTGACGAGTCATCAAAACTACTGAACTTTGCAACTACACTGGAGCGTTAGGGCGGGGCCGCAAAGCTGACACAGTCGTGTCCGTACCATCAGTATCTTTGAAATTTAGAACAAGATTATTGTCATGTATTCTACTATCTAATGACTTCTCTTCCAGCCTGGCCTGGCATACTTCTCATCTACACCAGTAGGAAAAGCACGAGTGTAACCCTTGTTGGGACTCTCAAACCCGTTTTTGAACTGGACTGTTCGCATGTGAGCTCGACAATGTGAAGCCGGCATAGCGACTAGCCTTATCGCAATAAAAAAAAATGTGTAAACTATTGTACATGTACACTTATTGTATCTAAGTTACACTAGTAATCACAATATTGAGTAAACATGCACAGAAAACGTTTTTATTTTCACAGATTACACAGCAGAGAGTACCTGAAACAGATTGAAGATTGCAAGCGGCTGACTTCACCCACAGGCTCAGGTGTGACAGAAAACTGTTAATTAATATCTGGCATTTACATTTTGGGGTCAAAGTCTTTTTTTGTTGTGTGACAGGAGGTCAAATATGTTGATTGTTATGTAAACAAACACTTTTCTGGGGTCAAATGGCATCTGAAATGCTACATTTATATGGATTTTACTCCCAAAAATGCAGAAACTTAAAAAAAAAATTGTTCAAAAGGGATTAAAAACCTATTCTATAAAATTTAGAATGCCAATGGAGATTGTTTTCACTTCTGATATTATATATTATGTCTTCCATGCCTATCAAAACTCAAAGTTGTGCTATATTCTGAGTTGAAATAATGTTTTCCAAGATGTACCTAAGTACATGTTTTCTGTCGAAATTCTTGTCTCGCAACGCCTTTATATGTGGTATTTTAAACTTTACTTTTTTCCAATAAATCCTTATACCAGTGTGATAGGACTGTAAGATTTGTCGTCTGCAAAATTTTGAAAATGGATGCCTACAAACGCACTGTAATGAAGAGAATCACTGCCAGATGGCAACTTGACCCCATTAAAGGCTGTATTTTATGGGATGGTTGCTCTAGTGGACATGAGAGGAGTAGATATGGGAAAGTTAAAGCAAAATGTCCACCAGAGTCACCATCCAAGACCCATTGTGTTCACCGTGTTGTTTTTCAGTTTCATTTTGACAATTATTTGCACGAGTCTCAACAATTATCTAATTTATGTCATAATACTTTGTGTTGCAATCCGTATCATTTAGTTTTAGAACCTGTAACTGTTAATAATGACCGCAAAGTTCGTGTCCGCACTGGCCGATGCATTGGCCATAATGACCGTCCGACCTGCCTACTTTGAATAATACCAATTTTCCTAATTTGCAAAGTTTACAGATCCTATTTAGTTCATATTTTATTTTATAATTGTACTTAGATCAGGCTTTCAGCTGAAAAATACATGAAATACATGCATAAAACACTTTAGGGGCCTACGCAAACCCAGACCCCACCTAATGGAGTTAGCGGCATCAAAATTTAAATCACCATCACAGTTTGGTTTAATTTGAGTATGTTTTTTAAATGCAGTGATGAAAAGAACCAGGAACTCAGCCGGAACCATCATCTCATTGGTATACAAGTCTGGGTGAAGTGACGAGTCATCAAAACTACTGAACTTTGCAACTACACTGGAGCGTTAGGGCGGGGCCGCAAAGCTGACACAGTCGTGTCCGTACCATCAGTATCTTTGAAGGTTAGTACAAGATTATTGTCATGTATTCTACTATCTAATGACTTCTCTTCCAGCCTGGCCTGGCATACTTCTCATCAACACCAGTAGGAAAAGCACGAGTGTAACCCTTGTTGGGACTCTCAAACCCGTTTTTGAACTGGACTGTTCGCATGTGAGCTCGACAATGTGAAGCCGGCATAGCGACTAGCCTTATCGCAATAAAAAAAAATGTGTAAACTATTGTACATGTACACTTATTGTATCTAAGTTACACTAGTAATCACAATATTGAGTAAACATGCACAGAAAACGTTTTTATTTTCACAGATTACACACCAGAGATTACCTGAAACAGATTGAAGATTGCAAGCGGCTGACTTCACCCACAGGCTCAGGTGTGACAGAAAAACTGTTAATTAATATCTGGCATTTACATTTTGGGGTCAAAGTCTTTTTTTGTTGTGTGACAGGAGGTCAAATATGTTGATTGTTATGTAAACAAACACTTTTCTGGGGTCAAATGGCATCTGAAATGCTACATTTATATGGATTTTACTCCCAAAAATGCAGAAACTTAAAAAAAAAATTTTCAAAAGGGATTAAAAACCTATTCTATAAAATTTAGAATGCCAATGGAGATTGTTTTCACTTCTGATGTTTTTTTCCAATAAATCCTTATACCAGTGTGATAGGACTGTAAGATTTGTCGTCTGCAAAAATTTTGAAAATGGAAGCGTACAAACGCACTGTAATGAAGAGAATCACTGCCAGATGCCAACTTGACCCCATTAAAGGCTGTATTTTATGGGATGGTTGCTCTAGTGGACATGAAAGGAGTAGATATGGGAAAGTTAACACAAAATGTCCACCAGAGTCACCATCCAAGACCCATTGTGTTCACCGTGTTGTTTTTCAGTTTCATTTTGACAATTATTTGCACGAGTCTCAACAATTATCTAATTTATGTCATAATACTTTGTGTTGCAATCCGTATCATTTAGTTTTAGAACCTGTAACTGTTAATAATGACCGCAAAGTTCGAGTCCGCACTGGCCGATGCATTGACCATAATGACCGTCCGACCTGCCTACTTTGAATAATACCAATTTTCCTAATTTGCAAAGTTTACAGATCCTATTTAGTTCATATTTTATTTTATAATTGTACTTAGATCAGGCTTTCAGCTGAAAAATACATGAAATACATGCATAAAACACTTTAGGGGCCTACGCAAACCCAGACCCCACCTAATGGAGTTAGCGGCATCAAAATTTAAATCACCATCACAGTTTGGTTTAATTTGAGTATGTTTTTTAAATGCAGTGATGAAAAGAACCAGGAACTCAGCCGGAACCATCATCTCATTGGTATACAAGTCTGGGTGAAGTGACGAGTCATCAAAACTACTGAACTTTGCAACTACACTGGAGCGTTAGGGCGGGGCCGCAAAGCTGACACAGTCGTGTCCGTACCATCAGTATCTTTGAAGGTTAGTACAAGATTATTGTCATGTATTCTACTATCTAATGACTTCTCTTCCAGCCTGGCCTGGCATACTTCTCATCAACACCAGTAGGAAAAGCACGAGTGTAACCCTTGTTGGGACTCTCAAACCCGTTTTTGAACTGGACTGTTCGCATGTGAGCTCGACAATGTGAAGCCGGCATAGCGACTAGCCTTATCGCAATAAAAAAAAATGTGTAAACTATTGTACATGTACACTTATTGTATCTAAGTTACACTAGTAATCACAATATTGAGTAAACATGCACAGAAAACGTTTTTATTTTCACAGATTACACAGCAGAGAGTACCTGAAACAGATTGAAGATTGCAAGCGGCTGACTTCACCCACAGGCTCAGGTGTGACAGAAAAACTGTTAATTAATATCTGGCATTTACATTTTGGGGTCAAAGTCTTTTTTTGTTGTGTGACAGGAGGTCAAATATGTTGATTGTTATGTAAACAAACACTTTTCTGGGGTCAAATGGCATCTGAAATGCTACATTTATATGGATTTTACCCCCAAAAATGCAGAAACTTAAAAAAAAAATTGTTCAAAAGGGATTAAAAACCTATTCTATAAAATTTTGAATGCCAATGGAGATTGTTTTCACTTCTGATATTATATATTATGTCTTCCATGCCTATCAAAACTCAAAGTTGTGCTATATTCTGCGTTGAAATAATGTTTTCCAAGATGTACCTAAGTACATGTTTTCTGTCGAAATTCTTGTCTCGCAACGCCTTTATGTGGTATTTTCAACTTTACTTTTTTCCAATAAATCCTTATACCAGTGTGATAGGACTGTAAGATTTGTCGTCTGCAAACACTTTGAAAATGGATGCCTACAAACGCACTGTAATGAAGAGAATCACTGCCAGATGCCAACTTTACCCCATTAAAGGCTGTATTTTATGGGATGGTTGCTCTAGTGGACATGAGAGGAGTAGATATGGGAAAGCTAACACAAAATTTCCACCAGAGTCACCATCCAAGACCCATTGTGTTCACCGTGTTGTTTTTCAGTTTCATTTTGACAATTATTTGCACGAGTCTCAACAATTATCTAATTTATGTCATAATACTTTGTGTTGCAATCCGTATCATTTAGTTTTAGAACCTGTAACTGTTAATAATGACCGCAAAGTTCGAGTCCGCACTGGCCGATGCATTGACCATAATGACCGTCCGACCTGCCTACTTTGAATAATATCAATTTTCCTAATTTGCAAAGTTTACAGATCCTATTTAGTTGATATTTTATTTTATAATTGTACTTAGATCAGGCTTTCAGCTGAAAAATACATGAAATACATGCATAAAACACTTTAGGGGCCTACGCAAACCCAGACCCCACCTGATGGAGTTAGCGGCATCAAAATTTAAATCACCATCACAGTTTGGTTTAATTTGAGTATGTTTTTTAAATGCAGTGATGAAAAGAACCAGGAACTCAGCCGGAACCATCATCTCATTGGTATACAAGTCTGGGTGAAGTGACGAGTCATCAAAACTACTGAACTTTGCAACTACACTGGAGCGTTAGGGCGGGGCCGCAAAGCTAACACAGTCGTGTCCGTACCATCAGTATCTTTGAAGGTTAGTACAAGATTATTGTCATGTATTCTACTATCTAATGACTTCTCTTCCAGCCTGGCCTGGCATACTTCTCATCAACACCAGTAGGAAAAGCACGAGTGTAACCCTTGTTGGGACTCTCAAACCCGTTTTTGAACTGGACTGTTCGCATATGAGCTCGACAATGTGAAGCCGGCATAGCGACTAGCCTTATCGCAATAAAAAAAAATGTGTAAACTATTGTACATGTACACTTATTGTATCTAAGTTACACTAGTAATCACAATATTGAGTAAACATGCACAGAAAACCTTTTTATTTTCAAAGATTACACAGCAGAGAGTACCTGAAACAGATTGAAGATTGCAAGCGGCTGACTTCACCCACAGGCTCAGGTGTGACAGAAAACTGTTAATTAATATCTGGCATTTACATTTTGGGGTCAAAGTCTTTTTTTGTTGTGTGACAGGAGGTCAAATATGTTGATTGTTATGTAAACAAACACTTTTCTGGGGTCAAATGGCATCTGAAATGCTACATTTATATGGATTTTACCCCCAAAAATGCAGAAACTTAAAAAAAAAATTGTTCAAAAGGGATTAAAAACCTATTCTATAAAATTTAGAATGCCAATGGAGATTGTTTTCACTTCTGATATTATATATTATGTCTTCCATGCCTATCAAAACTCAAAGTTGTGCTATATTCTGAGTTGAAATAATGTTTTCCAAGATGTTTTCTGTCGAAATTCTTGTCTCGCAACGCCTTTATATGTGGTATTTTCAACTTTACTTTTTTCCAAAAAATCCTTATACCAGTGTGATAGGACTGTAAGATTTGTCGTCTGCAAAAATTTTGAAAATGGATGCCTACAAACGCACTGTAATGAAGAGAATCACTGCCAGATGCCAACTTGACCCCATTAAAGGCTGTATTTTATGGGATGGTTGCTCTAGTGGACATGAGAGGAGTAGATATGGGAAAGTTAAAGCAAAATGTCCACCAGAGTCACCATCCAAGACCCATTGTGTTCACCGTGTTGTTTTTCAGTTTCATGTTGACAATTATTTGCACGAGTCTCAACAATTATCTAATTTATGTCATAATACTTTGTGTTGCAATCCGTATCATTTAGTTTTAGAACCTGTAACTGTTAACAATGACCGCAAAGTTCGTGTCCGCACTGGCCGATGCATTGGCCATAATGACCGTCCGACCTGCCTACTTTGAATAATACCAATTTTCCTAATTTGCAAAGTTTACAGATCCTATTTAGTTCATATTTTATTTTATAATTGTACTTAGATCAGGCTTTCAGCTGAAAAATACATGAAATACATGCATAAAACACTTTAGGGGCCTACTCAAACCCAGACCCCACCTAATGGAGTTAGCGGCATCAAAATTTAAATCACCATCACAGTTTGGTTTAATTTGAGTATGTTTTTTGAATGCAGTGATGAAAAGAACCAGGAACTCAGCCGGAACCATCATCTCATTGGTATACAAGTCTGGGTGAAGTGACGAGTCATCAAAACTACTGAAGTTTGCAACTACACTGGAGCGTTAGGGCGGGGCCGCAAAGCTGACACAGTCGTGTCCGTACCATCAGTATCTTTGAAGGTTAGTACAAGATTATTGTCATGTATTCTACTATCTAATGACTTCTCTTCCAGCCTGGCCTGGCATACTTCTCATCAACACCAGTAGGAAAAGCACGAGTGTAACCCTTGTTGGGACTCTCAAACCCGTTTTTGAACTGGACTGTTCGCATGTGAGCTCGACAATGTGAAGCCGGCATAGCGACTAGCCTTATCGCAATAAAAAAAAATGTGTAAACTATTGTACATGTACACTTATTGTATCTAAGTTACACCAGTAATCACAATATTGAGTAAACATGCACAGAAAACGTTTTTATTTTCACAGATTACACAGCAGAGAGTACCTGAAACAGATTGAAGATTGCAAGCGGCTGACTTCACCCACAGGCTCAGGTGTGACAGAAAAACTGTTAATTAATATCTGGCATTTACATTTTGGGGTCAAAGTCTTTTTTTGTTGTGTGACAGGAGGTCAAATATGTTGATTGTTATGTAAACAAACACTTTTCTGGGGTCAAATGGCATCTGAAATGCTACATTTATATGGATTTTACCCCCAAAAATGCAGAAACTTAAAAAAAAAATTGTTCAAAAGGGATTAAAAACCTATTCTATAAAATTTAGAATGCCAATGGAGATTGTTTTCACTTCTGATATTATATATTATGTCTTCCATGCCTATCAAAACTCAAAGTTGTGCTATATTCTGAGTTGAAATAATGTTTTCCAATATGTACCTAAGTACCTGTTTTCTGTCGAAATTCTTGTCTCGCAACGCCTTTATATGTGGTATTTTCAACTTTACTTTTTTCCAATAAATCCTTATACCAGTGTGATAGGACTGTAAGATTTGTCGTCTGCAAAAATTTTGAAAATGGATGCCTACAAACGCACTGTAATGAAGAGAATCACTGCCAGATGCCAACTTGACCCCATTAAAGGCTGTATTTTATGGGATGGTTGCTCTAGTGGACATGAGAGGAGTAGATATGGGAAAGTTAAAGCAAAATGTCCACCAGAGTCACCATCCAAGACCCATTGTGTTCACCGTGTTGTTTTTCAGTTTCATTTTGACAATTATTTGCACGAGTCTCAACAATTATCTAATTTATGTCATAATGCTTTGTGTTGCAATCCGTATCATTTAGTTTTAGAACCTGTAACTGTTAATAATGACCGCAAAGTTCGTGTCCGCACTGGCCGATGCATTGGCCATAATGACCGTCCGACCTGCCTACTTTGAATAATACCAATTTTCCTAATTTGCAAAGTTTACAGATCCTATTTAGTTCATATTTTATTTTATAATTGTACTTAGATCAGGCTTTCAGCTGAAAAATACATGAAATACATGCATAAAACACTTTAGGGGCCTACGCAAACCAAGACCCCACCTAATGGAGTTAGCGGCATCAAAATTTAAATCACCATCACAGTTTGGTTTAATTTGAGTATGTTTTATAAATGCAGTGATGAAAAGAACCAGGAACTCAGCCGGAACCATCATCTCATTGGTATACAAGTCTGGGTGAAGTGACGAGTCATCAAAACTACTGAACTTTGCAACTACACTGGAGCGTTAGGGCGGGGCCGCAAAGCTGACACAGTCGTGTCCGTACCATCAGTATCTTTGAAGGTTAGTACAAGATTATTGTCATGTATTCTACTATCTAATGACTTCTCTTCCAGCCTGGCCTGGCATACTTCTCATCAACACCAGTAGGAAAAGCACGAGTGTAACCCTTGTTGGGACTCTCAAACCCGTTTTTGAACTGGACTGTTCGCATGTGAGCTCGACAATGTGAAGCCGGCATAGCGACTAGCCTTATCGCAATAAAAAAAAAATGTGTAAACTATTGTACATGTACACTTATTGTATCTAAGTTACACTAGTAATCACAATATTGAGTAAACATGCACAGAAAACGTTTTTATTTTCACAGATTACACAGCAGAGAGTACCTGAAACAGATTGAAGATTGCAAGCGGCTGACTTCACCCACAGGCTCAGGTGTGACAGAAAAACTGTTAATTAATATCTGGCATTTACATTTTGGGGTCAAAGTCTTTTTTTGTTGTGTGACAGGAGGTCAAATATGTTGATTGTTATGTAAACAAACACTTTTCTGGGGTCAAATGGCATCTGAAATGCTACATTTATATGGATTTTACTCTAAAAATGCAGAAACTTAAAAAAAAAATTGTTCAAAAGGGATTAAAAACCTATTCTATAAAATTTAGAATGCCAATGGAGATTGTTTTCACTTCTGATATTATATATTATGTCTTCCATGCCTATCAAAACTCAAAGTTGTGCTATATTCTGAGTTTAAATAATGTTTTCCAAGATGTACCTAAGTACGTGTTTTCTGTCGAAATTCTTGTCTCGCAACGCCTTTATATGTGGTATTTTCAACTTTACTTTTTTCCAATAAATCCTTATACCAGTGTGATAGGACTGTAAGATTTGTCGTCTGCAAAAATTTTGAAAATGGATGCCTACAAACGCACTGTAATGAAGAGAATCACTGCCAGATGCCAACTTGACCCCATTAAAGGCTGTATTTTATGGGATGGTTGCTCTAGTGGACATGAGAGGAGTAGATATGGGAAAGTTAAAGCAAAATGTCCACCAGAGTCACCATCCAAGACCCATTGTGTTCACCGTGTTGTTTTTCAGTTTCATTTTGACAATTATTTGCACGATTCTCAACAATTATCTAATTTATGTCATAATACTTTGTGTTGCAATCCGTATCATTTAGTTTTAGAACCTGTAACTGTTAATAATGACCGCAAAGTTCGTGTCCGCACTGGCCGATGCATTGGCCATAATGACCGTCCGACCTGCCTACTTTGAATAATACCAATTTTCCTAATTTGCAAAGATTACAGATCCTATTTAGTTTATATTTTATTTTATAATTGTACTTAGATCAGGCTTTCAGCTGAAAAATACATGAAATACATGCATAAAACACTTTAGGGGCCTACGCAAACCCAGACCCCACCTAATGGAGTTAGCGGCATCAAAATTTAAATCACCATCACAGTTTGGTTTAATTTGAGTATGTTTTTTAAATGCAGTGATGAAAAGAACCAGGAACTCAGCCGGAACCATCATCTCATTGGTATACAAGTCTGGGTGAAGTGACGAGTCATCAAAACTACTGAACTTTGCAACTACACTGGAGCGTTAGGGCGGGGCCGCAAAGCTGACACAGTCGTGTCCGTACCATCAGTATCTTTGAAGGTTAGTACAAGATTATTGTCATGTATTCTACTATCTAATGACTTCTCTTCCAGCCTGGCCTGGCATACTTCTCATCAACACCAGTAGGAAAAGCACGAGTGTAACCCTTGTTGGGACTCTCAAACCCGTTTTTGAACTGGACTGTTCGCATGTGAGCTCGACAATGTGAAGCCGGCATAGCGACTAGCCTTATCGCAATAAAAAAAAATGTGTAAACTATTGTACATGTACACTTATTGTATCTAAGTTACACTAGTAATCACAATATTGAGTAAACATGCACAGAAAACGTTTTTATTTTCACAGATTACATAGCAGAGAGTACCTGAAACAGATTGAAGATTGCAAGCGGCTGACTTCACCCACAGGCTCAGGTGTGACAGAAAAACTGTTAATTAATATCTGGCATTTACATTTTGGGGTCAAAGTCTTTTTTTGTTGTGTGACAGGAGGTCAAATATGTTGATTGTTATGTAAACAAACACTTTTCTGGGGTCAAATGGCATCTGAAATGCTACATTTATATGGATTTTACTCTAAAAATGCAGAAACTTAAAAAAAAAATTGTTCAAAAGGGATTAAAAACCTATTCTATAAAATTTAGAATGCCAATGGAGATTGTTTTCACTTCTGATATTATATATTATGTCTTCCATGCCTATCAAAACTCAAAGTTGTGCTATATTCTGAGTTTAAATAATGTTTTCCAAGATGTACCTAAGTACGTGTTTTCTGTCGAAATTCTTGTCTCGCAACGCCTTTATATGTGGTATTTTCAACTTTACTTTTTTCCAATAAATCCTTATACCAGTGTGATAGGACTGTAAGATTTGTCGTCTGCAAAAATTTTGAAAATGGATGCCTACAAACGCACTGTAATGAAGAGAATCACTGCCAGATGCCAACTTGACCCCATTAAAGGCTGTATTTTATGGGATGGTTGCTCTAGTGGACATGAGAGGAGTAGATATGGGAAAGTTAAAGCAAAATGACCACCAGAGTCACCAACCAAGACCCATTGTGTTCACCGTGTTGTTTTTCAGTTTCATTTTGACAATTATTTGCACGATTCTCAACAATTATCTCATTTATGTCATAATACTTTGTGTTGCAATCCGTATCATTTAGTTTTAGAACCTGTAACTGTTAATAATGACCGCAAAGTTCGTGTCCGCACTGGCCGATGCATTGGCCATAATGACCGTCCGACCTGCCTACTTTGAATAATACCAATTTTCCTAATTTGCAAAGATTACAGATCCTATTTAGTTTATATTTTATTTTATAATTGTACTTAGATCAGGCTTTCAGCTGAAAAATACATGAAATACATGCATAAAACACTTTAGGGGCCCACGCAAACCCAGACCCCACCTAATGGAGTTAGCGGCATCAAAATTTAAATCACCATCACAGTTTGGTTTAATCTGAGTATGTTTTTTAAATGCAGTGATGAAAAGAACCAGGAACTCAGCCGGAACCATCATCTCATTGGTATACAAGTCTGGGTGAAGTGACGAGTCATCAAAACTACTGAACTTTGCAACTACACTGGAGCGTTAGGGCGGGTCCGCAAAGCTGACACAGTCGTGTCCGTACCATCAGTATCTTTGAAGGTTAGTACAAGGTTATTGTCATGTATTCTACTATCTAATGACTTCTCTTCCAGCCTGGCCTGGCATACTTCTCATCTACACCAGTAGGAAAAGCACGAGTGTAACCCTTGTTGGGACTCTCAAACCCGTTTTTGAACTGGACTGTTCGCATGTGAGCTCGACAATGTGAAGCCGGCATAGCGACTAGCCTTATCGCAATAAAAAAAAAGTGTAAACTATTGTACATGTACACTTATTGTATCTAAGTTACACTAGTAATCACAATATTGAGTAAACATGCACAGAAAACCTTTTTATTTTCACAGATTACTCAGCAGAGAGTACCTGAAACAGATTGAAGATTGCAAGCGGCTGACTTCACCCACAGGCTCAGGTGTGACAGAAAACTGTTAATTAATATCTGGCATTTACATTTTGGGGTCAAAGTCTTTTTTTGTTGTGTGACAGGAGGTCAAATATGTTGATTGTTATGTAAACAAACACTTTTCTGGGGTCAAATGGCATCTGAAATGCTACATTTATATGGATTTTACCCCCAAAAATGCAGAAACTTAAAAAAAAAATTGTTCAAAAGGGATTAAAAACCTATTCTATAAAATTTAGAATGCCAATGGAGATTGTTTTCACTTCTGATATTATATATTATGTCTTCCATGCCTATCAAAACTCAAAGTTGTGCTATATTCTGAGTTGAAATAATGTTTTCCAAGATGTTTTCTGTCGAAATTCTTGTCTCGCAACGCCTTTATATGTGGTATTTTCAACTTTACTTTTTTCCAATAAATCCTTATACCAGTGTGATAGGACTGTAAGATTTGTCGTCTGCAAAAATTTTGAAAATGGATGCCTACAAACGCACTGTAATGAAGAGAATCACTGCCAGATGCCAACTTGACCCCATTAAAGGCTGTATTTTATGGGATGGTTGCTCTAGTGGACATGAGAGGAGTAGATATGGGAAAGTTAAAGCAAAATGTCCACCAGAGTCACCATCCAAGACCCATTGTGTTCACCGTGTTGTTTTTCAGTTTCATGTTGACAATTATTTGCACGATTCTCAACAATTATCTAATTTATGTCATAATACTTTGTGTTGCAATCCGTATCATTTAGTTTTAGAACCTGTAACTGTTAACAATGACCGCAAAGTTCGTGTCCGCACTGGCCGATGCATTGGCCATAATGACCGTCCGACCTGCCTACTTTGAATAATACCAATTTTCCTAATTTGCAAAGTTTACAGATCCTATTTAGTTCATATTTTATTTTATAATTGTACTTAGATCAGGCTTTCAGCTGAAAAATACATGAAATACATGCATAAAACACTTTAGGGGCCCACGCAAACCCAGACCCCACCTAATGGAGTTAGCGGCATCAAAATTTAAATCACCATCACAGTTTGGTTTAATTTGAGTATGTTTTTTGAATGCAGTGATGAAAAGAACCAGGAACTCAGCCGGAACCATCATCTCATTGGTATACAAGTCTGGGTGAAGTGACGAGTCATCAAAACTACTGAACTTTGCAACTACACTGGAGCGTTAGGGCGGGGCCGCAAAGCTGACACAGTCGTGTCCGTACCATCAGTATCTTTGAAGGTTAGTACAAGATTATTGTCATGTATTCTACTACCTAATGACTTCTCTTCCAGCCTGGCCTGGCATACTTCTCATCAACACCAGTAGGAAAAGCACGAGTGTAACCCTTGTTGGGACTCTCAAACCCGTTTTTGAACTGGACTGTTCGCATGTGAGCTCGACAATGTGAAGCCGGCATAGCGACTAGCCTTATCGCAATAAAAAAAAATGTGTAAACTATTGTACATGTACACTTATTGTATCTAAGTTACACTAGTAATCACAATATTGAGTAAACATGCACAGAAAACGTTTTTATTTTCACAGATTACACAGCAGAGTGTACCTGAAACAGATTGAAGATTGCAAGCGGCTGACTTCACCCACAGGCTCAGGTGTGACAGAAAAACTGTTAATTAATATCTGGCATTTACATTTTGGGGTCAAAGTCTTTTTTTGTTGTGTGACAGGAGGTCAAATATGTTGATTGTTATGTAAACAAACACTTTTCTGGGGTCAAATGGCATCTGAAATGCTACATTTATATGGATTTTACTCCCAAAAATGCAGAAACTTAAAAAAAAAATTGTTCAAAAGGGATTAAAAACCTATTCTATAAAATTTAGAATGCCAATGGAGATTGTTTTCACTTCTGATATTATATATTATGTCTTCCATGCCTATCAAAACTCAAAGTTGTGCTATATTCTGAGTTTAAATAATGTTTTCCAAGATGTACCTAAGTACATGTTTTCTGTCGAAATTCTTGTCTCGCAACGCCTTTATATGTGGTATTTTCAACTTTACTTTTTTCCAATAAATCCTTATACCAGTGTGATAGGACTGTAAGATTTGTCGTCTGCAAAAATTTTGAAAATGGATGCCTACAAACGCACTGTAATGAACAGAATCACTGCCAGATACCAACTTGACCCCATTAAAGGCTGTATTTTATGGGATGGTTGCTCTAGTGGACATGAGAGGAGTAGATATGGGAAAGTTAAAGCAAAATGTCCACCAGAGTCACCATCCAAGACCCATTGTGTTCACCGTGTTGTTTTTCAGTTTCATTTTGACAATTATTTGCACGATTCTCAACAATTATCTAATTTATGTCATAATACTTTGTGTTGCAATCCGTATCATTTAGTTTTAGAACCTGTAACTGTTAATAATGACCGCAAAGTTCGTGTCCGCACTGGCCGATGCATTGGCCATAATGACCGTCCGACCTGCCTACTTTGAATAATACCAATTTTCCTAATTTGCAAAGATTACAGATCCTATTTAGTTCATATTTTATTTTATAATTGTACTTAGATCAGGCTTTCAGCTGAAAAATACATGAAATACATGCATAAAACACTTTAGGGGCCCACGCAAACCCAGACCCCACCTAATGGAGTTAGCGGCATCAAAATTTAAATCACCATCACAGTTTGGTTTAATTTGAGTATGTTTTTTAAATGCAGTGATGAAAAGAACCAGGAACTCAGCCGGAACCATCATCTCATTGGTATACAAGTCTGGGTGAAGTGACGAGTCATCAAAACTACTGAACTTTGCAACTACACTGGAGCGTTAGGGCGGGTCCGCAAAGCTGACACAGTCGTGTCCGTACCATCAGTATCTTTGAAGGTTAGTACAAGATTATTGTCATGTATTCTACTATCTAATGACTCTCTTCCAGCCTGGCCTGGCATACTTCTCATCTACACCAGTAGGAAAAGCACGAGTGTAACCCTTGTTGTGACTCTCAAACCCGTTTTTGAACTGGACTGTTCGCATGTGAGCTCGACAATGTGAAGCCGGCATAGCGACTAGCCTTATCGCAATAAAAAAAAAGTGTAAACTATTGTACATGTACACTTATTGTATCTAAGTTACACTAGTAATCACAATATTGAGTAAACATGCACAGAAAACGTTTTTATTTTCACAGATTACACAGCAGAGAGTACCTGAAACAGATTGAAGATTGCAAGCGGCTGACTTCACCCACAGGCTCAGGTGTGACAGAAAACTGTTAATTAATATCTGGCATTTACATTTTGGGGTCAAAGTCTTTTTTTGTTGTGTGACAGGAGGTCAAATATGTTGATTGTTATGTAAACAAACACTTTTCTGGGGTCAAATGGCATCTGAAATGCTACATTTATATGGATTTTACCCCCAAAAATGCAGAAACTTAAAAAAAAAATTGTTCAAAAGGGATTAAAAACCTATTCTATAAAATTTTGAATGCCAATGGAGATTGTTTTCACTTCTGATATTATATATTATGTCTTCCATGCCTATCAAAACTCAAAGTTGTGCTATATTCTGAGTTGAAATAATGTTTTCCAAGATGTTTTCTGTCGAAATTCTTGTCTCGCAACGCCTTTATATGTGGTATTTTCAACTTTACTTTTTTCCAATAAATCCTTATACCAGTGTGATAGGACTGTAAGATTTGTCGTCTGCAAAAATTTTGAAAATGGATGCCTACAAACGCACTGTAATGAAGAGAATCACTGCCAGATGCCAACTTGACCCCATTAAAGGCTGTATTTTATGGGATGGTTGCTCTAGTGGACATGAGAGGAGTAGATATGGGAAAGTTAGAGCAAAATGTCCACCAGAGTCACCATCCAAGACCCATTGTGTTCACCGTGTTGTTTTTCAGTTTCATTTTGACAATTATTTGCACGATTCTCAACAATTATCTAATTTATGTCATAATACTTTGTGTTGCAATCCGTATCATTTAGTTTTAGAACCTGTAACTGTTAATAATGACCGCAAAGTTCGTGTCCGCACTGGCCGATGCATTGGCCATAATGACCGTCCGACCTGCCTACTTTGAATAATACCAATTTTCCTAATTTGCAAAGATTACAGATCCTATTTAGTTCATATTTTATTTTATAATTGTACTTAGATCAGGCTTTCAGCTGAAAAATACATGAAATACATGCATAAAACACTTTAGGGGCCCACGCAAACCCAGACCCCACCTAATGGAGTTAGCGGCATCAAAATTTAAATCACCATCACAGTTTGGTTTAATTTGAGTATGTTTTTTAAATGCAGTGATGAAAAGAACCAGGAACTCAGCCGGAACCATCATCTCATTGGTATACAAGTCTGGGTGAAGTGACGAGTCATCAAAACTACTGAACTTTGCAACTACACTGGAGCGTTAGGGCGGGTCCGCAAAGCTGACAATCGTGTCCGTACCATCAATATCTTTGAAGGTTAGTACAAGATTATTGTCATGTATTCTACTATCTAATGACTTCTCTTCCAGCCTGGCCTGGCATACTTCTCATCTACACCAGTAGGAAAAGCACGAGTGTAACCCTTGTTGGGACTATCAAACCCGTTTTTGAAATGGACTGTTCGCATGTGAGCTCGACAATGTGAAGCCGG
This sequence comes from Congeria kusceri, assembly GCA_027627225.1. Lineage (NCBI taxonomy): Eukaryota > Metazoa > Mollusca > Bivalvia > Myida > Dreissenidae > Congeria > Congeria kusceri. The sequence continues at coordinate 47,997,009 of CM051030.1, forward strand.
CATAGCGACTAGCCTTATCGCAATAAAAAAAAAGTGTAAACTATTGTACATGTACACTTATTGTATCTAAGTTACACTAGTAATCACAATATTGAGTAAACATGCACAGAAAACGTTTTTATTTTCACAGATTACACAGCATAGAGTACCTGAAACAGATTGAAGATTGCAAGCGGCTGACGTCACCCACAGGCTCAGGTGTGACAGAAAACTGTTAATTAATATCTGGCATTTACATTTTGGGGTCAAAGTCTTTTTTTGTTGTGTGACAGGAGGTCAAATATGTTGATTGTTATGTAAACAAACACTTTTCTGGGGTCAAATGGCATCTGAAATGCTACATTTATATGGATTTTACCCCCAAAAATGCAGAAACTTAAAAAAAAATTGTTCAAAAGGGATTAAAAACCTATTCTATAAAATTTTGAATGCCAATGGAGATTGTTTTCACTTCTGATATTATATATTATGTCTTCCATGCCTATCAAAACTCAAAGTTGTGCTATATTCTGAGTTGAAATAATGTTTTCCAAGATGTTTTCTGTCGAAATTCTTGTCTCGCAACGCCTTTATATGTGGTATTTTCAACTTTACTTTTTTCCAATAAATCCTTATACCAGTGTGATAGGACTGTAAGATTTGTCGTCTGCAAAAATTTTGAAAATGGATGCCTACAAACGCACTGTAATGAAGAGAATCACTGCCAGATGCCAACTTGACCCCATTAAAGGCTGTATTTTATGGGATGGTTGCTCTAGTGGACATGAGAGGAGTAGATATGGGAAAGTTAAAGCAAAATGTCCACCAGAGTCACCATCCAAGACCCATTGTGTTCACCGTGTTGTTTTTCAGTTTCATTTTGACAATTATTTGCACGAGTCTCAACAATTATCTAATTTATGTCATAATACTTTGTGTTGCAATCCGTATCATTTAGTTTTAGCACCTGTAACTGTTATTAATGACCGCAAAGTTCGTGTCCGCACTGGCCGATGCATTGGCCATAATGACCGTCCGACCTGCCTACTTTGAATAATACCAATTTTCCTAATTTGCAAAGTTTACAGATCCTATTTAGTTCATATTTTATTTTATAATTGTACTTAGATCAGGCTTTCAGCTGAAAAATACATGAAATACATGCATAAAACACTTTAGGGTCCTACGCAAACCCAGACCCCACCTAATGGAGTTAGCGGCATCAAAATTTAAATCACCATCACAGTTTGGTTTAATTTGAGTATGTTTTTTAAATGCAGTGATGAAAAGAACCAGGAACTCAGCCGGAACCATCATCTCATTGGTATACAAGTCTGGGTGAAGTGACGAGTCATCAAAACTACTGAACTTTGCAACTACACTGGAGCGTTAGGGCGGGGCCGCAAAGCTGACACAGTCGTGTCCGTACCATCAGTATCTTTGAAGGTTAGTACAAGATTATTGTCATGTATTCTACTATCTAATGACTTCTCTTCCAGCCTGGCCTGGCATACTTCTCATCAACACCAGTAGGAAAAGCACGAGTGTAACCCTTGTTGGGACTCTCAAACCCGTTTTTGAACTGGACTGTTCGCATGTGAGCTCGACAATGTGAAGCCGGCATAGCGACTAGCCTTATCGCAATAAAAAAAAAATGTGTAAACTATTGTACATGTACACTTATTGTATCTAAGTTACACTAGTAATCACAATATTGAGTAAACATGCACAGAAAACGTTTTTATTTTCACAGATTACACAGCAGAGAGTACCTGAAACAGATTGAAGATTGCAAGCGGCTGACTTCACCCACAGGCTCAGGTGTGACAGAAAAACTGTTAATTAATATCTGGCATTTACATTTTGGGGTCAAAGTCTTTTTTTGTTGTGTGACAGGAGGTCAAATATGTTGATTGTTATGTAAACAAACACTTTTCTGGGGTCAAATGGCATCTGAAATGCTACATTTATATGGATTTTACTCCCAAAAATGCAGAAACTTAAAAAATAAATTGTTCAAAAGGGATTAAAAACCTATTCTATAAAATTTAGAATGCCAATGGAGATTGTTTTCACTTCTGATATTATATATTATGTCTTCCATGCCTATCAAAACTCAAAGTTGTGCTATATTCTGAGTTGAAATAATGTTTTCCAAGATGTACCTAAGTACATGTTTTCTGTCGAAATTCTTGTCTCGCAACGCCTTTATATGTGGTATTTTCAACTTTACTTTTTTCCAATAAATCCTTATACCAGTGTGATAGGACTGTAAGATTTGTCGTCTGCAAAAATTTTGAAAATGGATGCCTACAAACGCACTGTAATGAAGAGAATCACTGCCAGATGCCAACTTGACCCCATTAAAGGCTGTATTTTATGGGATGGTTGCTCTAGTGGACATGAGAGGAGTAGATATGGGAAAGTTAACGCAAAATTTCCACCAGAGTCACCATCCAAGACCCATTGTGTTCACCGTGTTGTTTTTCAGTTTCATTTTGACAATTATTTGCACGATTCTCAACAATTATCTAATTTATGTCATAATACTTTGTGTTGCAATCCGTATCATTTAGTTTTAGAACCTGTAACTGTTAATAATGACCGCAAAGTTCGAGTCCGCACTGGCCGATGCATTGACCATAATGACCGTCCGACCTGCCTACTTTGAATAATACCAATTTTCCTAATTTGCAAAGTTTACAGATCCTATTTAGTTCATATTTTATTTTATAATTGTACTTAGATCAGGCTTTCAGCTGAAAAATACATGAAATACTTGCATAAAACACTTTAGGGGCCTACGCAAACCCAGACCCCACCTAATGGAGTTAGCGGCATCAAAATTTAAATCACCATCACAGTTTGGTTTAATTTGAGTATGTTTTTTAAATGCAGTGATGAAAAGAACCAGGAACTCAGCCGGAACCATCATCTCATTGGTATACAAGTCTGGGTGAAGTGACGAGTCATCAAATCTACTGAACTTTGCAACTACACTGGAGCGTTAGGGCGGGGCCGCAAAGCTGACACAGTCGTGTCCGTACCATCAGTATCTTTGAAGGTTAGTACAAGATGATTGTCATGTATTCTACTATCTAATGACTTCTCTTCCAGCCTGGCCTGGCATACTTCTCATCAACACCAGTAGGAAAAGCACGAGTGTAACCCTTGTTGGGACTCTCAAACCCGTTTTTGAACTCGACTGTTCGCATGTGAGCTCGACAATGTGAAGCCGGCATAGCGACTAGCCTTATCGCAATAAAAAAAAATGTGTAAACTATTGTACATGTACACTTATTGTATCTAAGTTACACTAGTAATCACAATATTGAGTAAACATGCACAGAAAACCTTTTTATTTTCACAGATTACACAGCAGAGAGTACCTGAAACAGATTGAAGATTGCAAGCGGCTGACTTCACCCACAGGCTCAGGTGTGACAGAAAAACTGTTAATTAATATCTGGCATTTACATTTTGGGGTCAAAGTCTTTTTTTGTTGTGTGACAGGAGGTCAAATATGTTGATTGTTATGTAAACAAACACTTTTCTGGGGTCAAATGGCATCTGAAATGCTACATTTATATGGATTTTACTCCCAAAAATGCAGAAACTTAAAAAAAAAATTGTTCAAAAGGGATTAAAAACCTATTCTATAAAATTTAGAATGCCAATGGAGATTGTTTTCACTTCTGATATTATATATTATGTCTTCCATGCCTATCAAAACTCAAAGTTGTGCTATATTCTGAGTTGAAATAATGTTTTCCAAGATGTACCTAAGTACATGTTTTCTGTCGAAATTCTTGTCTCGCAACGCCTTTATATGTGGTATTTTCAACTTTACTTTTTTCCAATAAATCCTTATACCAGTGTGATAGGACTGTAAGATTTGTCGTCTGCAAAAATTTTGAAAATGGATGCCTACAAACGCACTGTAATGAAGAGAATCACTGCCAGATGCCAACTTGACCCCATTAAAGGCTGTATTTTATGGGATGGTTGCTCTAGTGGACATGAGAGGAGTAGATATGGGAAAGTTAAAGCAAAATGTCCACCAGAGTCACCATCCAAGACCCATTGTGTTCACCGTGTTGTTTTTCAGTTTCATTTTGACAATTATTTGCACGATTCTCAACAATTATCTAATTTATGTCATAATACTTTGTGTTGCAATCCGTATCATTTAGTTTTAGAACCTGTAACTGTTAATAATGACCGCAAAGTTCGTGTCCGCACTGGCCGATGCATTGGCCATAATGACCGTCCGACCTGCCTACTTTGAATAATACCAATTTTCCTAATTTGCAAAGATTACAGATCCTATTTAGTTCATATTTTATTTTATAATTGTACTTAGATCAGGCTTTCAGCTGAAAAATACATGAAATACATGCATAAAACACTTTAGGGGCCCACGCAAACCCAGACCCCACCTAATGGAGTTAGCGGCATCAAAATTTAAATCACCATCACAGTTTGGTTTAATTTGAGTATGTTTTTTAAATGCAGTGATGAAAAGAACCAGGAACTCAGCCGGAACCATCATCTCATTGGTATACAAGTCTGGGTGAAGTGACGAGTCATCAAAACTACTGAACTTTGCAACTACACTGGAGCGTTAGGGCGGGGCCGCAAAGCTGACACAGTCGTGTCCGTACCATCAGTATCTTTGAAGGTTAGTACAAGATTATTGTCATGTATTCTACTATCTAATGACTTCTTTTCCAGCCTGGCCTGGCATACTTCTCATCAACACCAGTAGGAAAAGCACGAGTGTAACCCTTGTTGGGACTCTCAACCCGTTTTTGAACTGGACTGTTCGCATGTGAGCTCGACAATGTGAAGCCGGCATAGCGACTAGCCTTATCGCAATAAAAAAAAAGTGTAAACTATTGTACATGTACACTTATTGTATCTAAGTTACACTAGTAATCACAATATTGAGTAAACATGCACAGAAAACGTTTTTATTTTCACAGATTACACAGCAGAGAGTACCTGAAACAGATTGAAGATTGCAAGCGGCTGACTTCACCCACAGGCTCAGGTGTGACAGAAAACTGTTAATTAATATCTGGCATTTACATTTTGGGGTCAAAGTCTTTTTTTGTTGTGTGACAGGAGGTCAAATATGTTGATTGTTATGTAAACAAACACTTTTCTGGGGTCAAATGGCATCTGAAATGCTACATTTATATGGATTTTACCCCCCAAAATGCAGAAACTTAAAAAAAAAATTGTTCAAAAGGGATTAAAAACCTATTCTATAAAATTTTGAATGCCAATGGAGATTGTTTTCACTTCTGATATTATATATTATGTCTTCCATGCCTATCAAAACTCAAAGTTGTGCTATATTCTGAGTTGAAATAATGTTTTCCAAGATGTACCTAAGTACATGTTTTCTGTCGAAATTCTTGTCTCGCAACGCCTTTATATGTGGTATTTTTAACTTTACTTTTTTCCAATAAATCCTTATACCAGTGTGATAGGTCTTCATGTCCTTTCTCGAAATAGATCAGACTTATGAAAAATGTGGTTTTAATTCAAATGTGAAAGGGTTGGGTTCTCTTAAAGGTCAAATTACACCAAAACGGAAGTCACATCCTCAGGGTTACAGTCAGTTAGATAATAAACACATAGGGTTCAGTGTATAGTGCATATGATTTTTAAAATACAGTTTAAATGATATGTCTTGGTATCAACTTAAAGGTATATATGTAAGAAATAAGAAAAAAAGACAGTTTTAGGCACTACTTTATCGTATAAGGTTCTCAGTTTCATAACTTTTGGCCCATGTATTCATGCACAAAATGGCAGCCCCCATGCCTGTCAAAACCGGTGTGTTTATTCTAAGGTAAATATTTTGAGTTACAACGTATAGAAATTTTTGACATGCTGTTTTTTCAAAAGGTTATGGCCTTATCTTTCCAACAATGTATGGTGATATATTGGGAAGTCGCTTGGTCATGGTGAAAATTGAGATCAAACATTGAATATTTTATATGTAACAATGAAGGAATTTATTTGCGCATGCGTAACCTTTTGACTTTTGATTCAATAGGCTACGAATCACTAACAATCGATGCTCCTAACGACAACGCTTTCAAACTCTCGCAGCGGTTACCTCCCCTATCGGTTTACGGTAACCACTGCCACACAAGTTAAATCCTTCCAGATTTGGAAGGATTACGTATTTGTAACATTTACTTATTTAATGCAACTCGGTGCATTTTACTTATTTAATGCAACTCGGTGCAATTTTCTACATAATTGGACTTTTTATATATCGTTTGCAGTCAGTAATGAAAACAGAAAAAGAAAATAACTAATTAAAACAATAAATAATATCTAAAATATTTGAATAGATCATCATCACGTGGTTTGTTACAACGGCAGGGATTTGATTAGAGCTATGCTCGATACCAGTCAAATCTCTGCGCGGAGATTGCTACTCTTTATTGCTTATTCTTCATGGCTCGTTGCAGATTAACGTGTCAACTGGCATCTACGTATATAATTCCGTTTGAATTTGATAATTAGATTGAACAATATTTGTTCGTTACTTACAAATAAATGTTTGTTATAATGTATACTATTGAATAAGAAGCCATAGTGTCAAGTTTATAGGTGGTAATTTGAACTTCATTCAAACAAATGTTTCCTTTTTAGCACAAATGCACTCATATTTCACATGCTTTTAGTTTCTTTTGTCGCCAACAGTCTTTCTACGCGGTCAGCGTTTTGATTAATGTTAGGACTTGCAAACACTGATCGAAAAGTTTGCCATGCATTACAACACTTCGCAGTATGTCCACAATAACCGTTTCCAAAATAATCTGTACTGCATTGTTACACTACCAACAATAATAATACTTGCTTGGTGATAACGTCTATACATTTTACGCGAATGACAGCTACTGCTCCTTTAGGTTAGGTTGGACGTGTGGCCACATTTATTTGTTACTGCTTTAGGTTGTCTGTATCACTTTGTAAACGTATAAAAGCTACCCCGAGTTATTAAATCTCTGATAAACTGATTTGTGTAATAATGGATTGCAATACACATTAAATTTTGGATACCAGTTGGGTAACTAATGATCGAGTGCAAGTAAGTAAAATACATTTTAAGTTTCCCAAATAGTCCAATTACCGGTATACGTAATTATGGAACAGATTCGCGCGCCTATCTTTTCGCCATTCTTTTGATGGAGTTCCCTAGACTGAAAAGACACAATTGATATAAGATATATATTGGGTACAATTAAATTTAATGTCTGATAGTTATTGAGAAATTGTATAGTTAGCAAAAAATTGTCAAAATATGCTAAGATGTTAGTACAAACAAGTGCAGATAGCTCTAGAAATACAAATCACAGTGACACCTGCCTTGTTGTAATGGATTACCTTTTTGATAGTGAACAATAATTGGAAGTTTCAAATGGAAACCTTTGATAGTTTTTGATAAATGGACTCTTACAAAACGAAAAACCGTAACTAACGCTGACGCAGACGCTGACGACAGATCAACGGCAATACATTGACCTTTTCTTCGAAAAGTTTAGCTAAAAAGACACGTTCGTTTAATACTTACTGAATGGATTAAATACAATGCACTGCATCTAGTTCCCACTTTCACCATTTACAGCTTTAGGAATATTTTAAAAGATTAGTAGATTACCTTTTTTGATGAACATATTCTTGTTGTCTTCCATCTTGTTTTTGTTTTACCTATGTTCACAAATGCTTCTTTGCAAAAAATCGCAAATATATATTCACATGTCAATTCATGATTTGATATGCTAAAACCAATATGAAGGCAGCTATGGATTTGTGATTTGGACGATAATTCTCGCTCTGTTAGATTTCATAGCCGGACTCGCGAAATTCGGACAACAATTATTGTCCAAATATTGTGTGTGCGAAATGTCTTTGAAATTTCTCAGTGCGAGATCTGCAGAAAATAAAAGTTACATTGTCGCATCGTCGCGGTCAAGTACAGGGTAAAATGTAACTGGCGGAACCATGATTCGGTATGTAGCCCCTGTAATTTATTTTACATATATATGGCCTTTTGTAAGAGTCTACTGTAATCGTCGTATATTAAGTCGCACAGTTCGAGTGTTATTTACAGCGTGCTGAGCTGTACTTGTTTCTGATTATCTCATGCGATTTCTTATTTACGAGGTCCTTCGTTCTCGTTTTAAGATACCACCGCTATCGGAGGCAAAATGTGAATAAACAGTGTTACCGATTCTCTATATACGGATTTATTATAAATGTAGGGGTGAAAATAGTTAACACAATTAATGCAAAGGACATATTTGTATCATTTTTATGATGCATTGTTAACGTGTTGTAATACTACTATTTTATATGTCAAGTTATATCAAACAATAGTAAAAGCGACAAACAATTATTTTGCCGGGTGAACGTTATCACAAATGCTAGTTAATATTGATATCAAACACTTGTCATTTGATAATATCCGATTCATAGTAACGAAACAGGAAGACACAAAACATATTTACAGCTTGTTCCCGTGGTCGGACTAGAAGCAGCAAATGGCCAGGATACATGTACCCGATAGTACCAACGAGGGAGACCAGAAGGATGACGTCAAGGCAAATTCAACGTCATCTGGCGGGAAACCAGTCACCGGAAATGTGGGGGCGTCTGCTGCAGACGACGACGGGAAGTGTGAAATCATCGGCGCTGGGTTGGGTCTGGCCCCTATTCCCCCGGACGGAGGGTGGGGCTGGGTGGTAACCATGGCTTCCTTCATGGTGGGTGTAATAGTGGACGGGATATGCTTCACGTTCGGGTTCTTCTTCGTGGACTTCCAGGAGTACTTCGGCTCGAACCGGAGCACCACCGCGTCCATTAATTCTGTACAAGTTGGGACCTACCTGACTATAGGTGAGTAAACACGTATCACGAGCATATTTACACATGTACCTGAAAGCAACATTGCTCACAAAACATTAGCAAAAATATGATACTAATTATAGTTTTGACCAGGTTTACTACATTAATCACCGTTGCACTAAATTATAAGTGAACGCACAGGTGTGCCCTTCTGAACGAAAATTCAATCCAGCTCCTTTATGGATGCATCCTGTACTTTTAAGGATTCTATAGAATCCCGATAACATGATGTGATGAATCCCTATAATGCTAACCCCAGTCCGTCGAATTGCATTAGTCAGTTAGAAAACTACTCAGTTTAAAATTATATTATAAGATCGGATTTGGTGAACATTGACAAATGACCTAAATTGAGGAATTGTATGCATGTACACGTACCACGCAAACAAATTGTTCACATTTTAAGTCCTTTTCTTCCTTTTGTATACCAGATACATGTATGACATTATATATGTATTCATATATGGCTTGCAGGATAATGTTTATGCGCACCACATTTGGCCAATATGGTGTCGTGGGAAACCCGGCTTAATGTGCATAAGTCGCGTCAGATATTGGCGTACATTTGACACACATCCTACATGTCATTACATGATATGCTGTTAGCTAAAGCAGCCGTTTTATTTGTAATAGGATTGAAACAATATTGGTATCACAAGAAAGACCAAACATTGCACTTTCTGAATGGACATCATTCATTGGGGAAAATAATATTTTAAAGTTGTTGAAACGGAGTAAAATCGGCTAACGTGCGGGTGAGATGTAACATACCACGCGTGTTTAGTAAACTAAAATTGTAATTTTCGTCTAAATATAAATACTTTTATCTGAGGAAATACTTCAAGCAAATTTACGTCACTTTCAAAATATAATATAAAATTTACTTTGTTGAAGTCGCTGAAGAAATATACAAAATGTAATAAGCTATATCTGTGGTAAAAAGGTGAGATTTAATTTTCTTTAAAACATGTTTTTCATTGATTCTAATTTATCCTGACAGGTGCGCAGAACATTTCTCACTATTTGACAGGATCAAAAGTTCACTTATCTATCTCGCGTTTCATGTAAATTTCGTTTACACTGAATAAGGGTAAAAACGATACATTTTCTATAATAAAAGTCTAGCCGTGATGTAACACTCGCAAAGAACGTCATGAAATGTATATGCATGCATTTAATGAACCAGTTTATGTACATATACTTTTACAAAATAAATATATTTTATAAAAAAAACTAGTTCACACCTCCGAGATCATGAAAATATTTTTTTGTTTATTAACGTTCTACTTTAATTCCCAAATAACGAAATTTCTAAATCTAGCCATGACGTTGCACAGTTTTTTTTCCTCACCTGTGCAAATATCAGATGATATTGCACAGTAACTAAAATTAGCTTATTTGGAATCCCAATAAAAGTGCGAATTTTGCCGAGACTCGTTTTGTTCAATTACGTTTTGTCCCGAAGTACGAGTTGGTAACTCTCGGTGCAGCGAAACAGTGATCTCCCGTTAAAATTAAAATAAGGGAAGTAACCGAATTATATATTTTTGTTCTGATATTATTATTGAAACAAATACATATGTGTTGTTCTTTATTCTTAAAACGCTCAGCTGTCATTTATTTTTTAAGTCATATAATAAAACAAGTATGGACTTTTTAGCTGTGCAATATCATGTGATGGTGCACAGCAAAATCCATATTGAACTCGTCGCCTGGTTCAATATGGATTTTGCTGTGCACCATCACATGATATTGCACAGCTAAAAAGTCCATATTTGTATAACGTTGAATGTTAATAACGCTCATTGTCGATTTGCGAACATAGAAATTAGCATGTATAATATAGATTAGGTAATGTGTTTGTGTATTTTTCGCAAAATTTCAGAGTAAATGACCTCATCTGATCAAATTGGTACTATTTGGGGTTAAACTACTAGTGGATACAAGGGTATTACGCTCTGATCAATTGGATCGTTAGACAATAACATATACATGTATTACTTAAGTTTTGACTGAATGGATATGCTTTAGATGGGATTTTTACTTAAAAAATGACATACAGGAAGTGTTCATTTTTATTTTACAAACTTGAAATGAGATAATACAATATCAAATTATTCTAAAAAGTCATTTTACAAAGTGGCTGTACTTGCGACGGGCTGTTAACGTATAAACAGGGAAATGATACATTATTATACATGTACAAAATTATCAATTGTGCTTCAAAAATGACTGTTTTAAAACTGGCAATGTCTAAATGAATACATCTCTTTTAAAACGTGAAAGTTGATATGTCACTGCGGCGAAACAGTGGGGAACGATTTTCAAATGAATGAACCTTATGGGTACATAAGAACACTGATAAGACAACGTGTTTTAAAAATGTTATTTTGATAAATTAATATAAATTTCTCAATATTTGAACGTACACTCTTTTAAAAAAAAACACAATACACGTCGAGTTATAGGAGAACATAAATGAACGCCATGTTACACAAATTTACGCCAACATTTGATGCGACGTAATGTGCGTAAAGTGTCGTCCCGGAATAGCCTGTGCAGTCCGCACAGGCTGATCCGGGACGACACTATCCGCCTAAAGTGGATTTATGTTTAGAAGAGACTTCCCTGAAGCAGAAAATACCATAAAGGCGGAAAGTGTCGTCCTAGATTAGCCTGTGTGCACTGCACAGGCTAATCCGGGACGACCCTTTACGCACATACATTATAAGCCCGGGTTTCCCGATACACGACTCTAATATTTGCCCAGGTATAGCCCATACTAGGCCAGTATAGGTTGGCTTACCAGGTGGCCGTGGATTTATTAAATAAGCGCGTATACACCGGTATGCAACGATTTATTATTACATTAAGGCTAAAAACAAGTAACGAGTTGTTTCTCCGGCACTTTTTTCAAAAAATTAGGAGGGAGGGCGCTTTTTTGTTATTGAAGTATTTTTTTCTCCTACTCTTTTCTATTGGCACTATGTAATGGCTTATTAAAACAAGTAAATAAGTACAGATTTAAAGATAATTTTAAACGCCGGGGTCCACTTCTCTGATTTTGCGGTGGTAAAGCAATTAACCACTCGGAGAGTGGGCTGAGCTTATCAGACAGTGATTGGTGATAAGAGCAGTCAGTTTGTAAACAGAGACACGTGTTTAAACAAGAGATCAGTGACAATTATGCAACTTTCTTCTCCTGCCATCTATCAGATGAGACCCAGGATGTAAACACTGCACTGAGTCACCAGCTTTCAACTGGCTGTGTAAAGTTCGTGACCTTTTTGTGGGTGGGATTATCTTTTCCAAGGAAATTTGAATTTTCTAACAGACAACAAAATATTTTAATTGAATATAAACAAAGCGAAACTCCAGTTGCGACAGCAAAAGAGAACTCTTACTAGCAGCCCGAGGTCCTTTATTTATGGCAAGTGACCAATTGCCAAAAAATTACACAGCACATCACAAAAACACATAACAAACACAAAACACACATGAATAAAACTGGGGTCACCGCCTTGGAACGGTCAATGCAAAGCATTGCGGGTTTAAACCGGTTTACGTCCGCACGTACCTCACACTTGGCCCAGAATTATTCACAAAACATGTAAGTGTAAAGAAAAATTAAACTCATAACATTTCATATTAAACAGCAATTAAAGAGAATACTATTCAATTTAATTACAATTTAATTACTCAATGGCTTGATCCTAACCAGAGTAGCAGAATTGCAACTTTATGAAGCACTATGAAATGAAACAAAAAACGAGTATCAACTACATCTCGTCTTTTTATAAAAAGCTTGAAAGACATAGCGTCTTATAGTTCAATTTTCAGTTCATCGTCCTGCAATTTCAAGAAGAAGCCATAATGTTGGGTGTAAAAAGCCAGATTACATATCTTTGTTATATATGTTTATTTTAAACATATATTTTATATATGTTTAAAATAAACATATTTTGTTTTGAAAACAAGGGTAAATGGTGTTTTACAGCATTCATTTTTGATATACCAAAAGCTTATCTGTTAATTTACTTGTGTGCAAAATTTCAAAGGAAAATAATCATTAAAACCAGAGAAAATAGAAAATGTGTATTCATCCTTCTGCTCCTGACAGACCAGTGTTTAACTGAAGAGTATACATTTTCTAAACCTCGGGCCCTTTTTAGCTATACTTGTAAGCCCTATGCAAACATTGAGCTACTTCTTATATGGGCAATGTTTGCTGACGGGCTATACCGGGGAAGGACCATTTCTGTGGTGGAAAGTTTTCCTCCTTTGCCTATATTGTTCCGACAGGATTTTGATTGCTACTTTCACGTCCCGAAATTAGATAGTTATTGTGAACGGATTGCAATAAAAGTTACATACCTGGACAGATAAACCATTCCTAATTAATGTTCCATAAATATTGGTATGAAAACCCTTTCATTTTGCATGCCTGAGCCATTTAAACCTACACACTATTGCATTTTAAAATGATCTCGCTGTCCTCCACTGTGTCAACTTTAATCGATATTCTGCTTTGCTGAACGGTTTGCTTCATTTCGATTGGTCTCTCGATTCTATCAACAACTACATTCGTCATCCGATTGGTTGAAGCATATTTGAAGGGTTAAACAAAGCACAGTAAACATGGCGGTCTGTACAAGAATGTAGATTTAAACAAACGTTTACATCGGAATTAAACGCATGTCCTAGGTAAATTTCGGCACATGTTAATCAGTTTAGGTGTTGTTGAAGTAAAACACGTTGATATATAACTTAATTGTCGCAAATAATGGAAATTTATGAAAATTTAAACTTTTAGGTTTCCACCACATAAATGGTCTTTCGGCGATACGTTCCAGCGAATTTAGCCCTATATAAAAAGTAACACTAAATTCGCAGCACGTCTCGTGAATTAGACTAAGGCCCTTTTATACTGTTATTCCGGTGTTTAAATTTTTAGTAACAACATAAGCATCCCTTTTTTTTATAAAATCGTCTATATGTTGATTTAAACGTTTGTTTCGTAGATGCCTTTGCTTGTTTAATAGCATTCCATATTTTTTTAAAGAAAATCCTTTTGTTTCGTAGATGCCTTTGCTCGTTTAATAGCATTCCATATTCCAAACGAAAATGCCAGCTGCATTGACAAGTGTTGATTTTCCTTTCCAAAAATTATTGGTGATTTATTGCAAAAATAATTCCTATTTTTGACAGTTATAAAAATATGAATACGAAAAGTTAAATTCTATAAATAGAAGTACTTTTATGCTGATGGTATATCAATTTGAAGGCACTTATGTTATTTATGAACATTCAAATTGATTGTCTGTTTACGTCAGCTTGCATAAATGACCGTTTGTGATTAATAAATCTATATTTAGAATTTTATAAAAAGAGATGCTTATGTTGTTATAAGGGATGGCATCAAATACCAAAATCGGTATTCGAATATTCGCATTTTCATTCAATCGAATATTCGAATATTCGCATATATTCTCATATTTTCTACTTTGAGCTTTGTTACCTAGTCGACATACTGTAACGTTTTGTATAAGGTTTCAGTACCAATTACCGAGTAAAATCTTCCTTAACAAATTCCACAAACATTCGAAAACATTCAAGACGCGCTATTAAGAATTAAATTAAAGAAATGAAGGTCTCGGTTTTAATTGTTGTTTTGTTGCAGAAGTTATTAATAATCCCTAACCCACATATTTCTAATATATTTGGACACGTGTCTGTCAATCAGCATATTTTTAGTTTGAGCAATATTTCTTAGCTATAATGATCGCTAAATGTGTGATCGCACTTTTGTAATTTTGTTACACTTTTAAAGTGTAATCTCCAATTAACCCTTGTGGTTTCACGTTGTCTAATGGAGGCGTGTCTTATTGGCAACTAGACGAGTGGCCGCTGACACTGACCCGTATATTCTATATCTCTTAATCTGACACTTGACGCGGGACCATTCTATTGAATACACGGAATAACTTTAGGTATCTATTGATAAAATCCATTTTTATATTGCAAGAAAAATACCTTCTATGATCAGATTTTTTAAAGCAATACGAATCTGCGAGTATTTGAATGGCGTTTTAACTATTCGAATAGCGATCATTCAATCGAATATTCGATATTCGAATAGTTTTTCCACCCCTGAAATTTTCTATGTATAATTATAAAGGGCAATAACTCCCTGACAAAATGCGCATGTCCTCTTGGTAGGGATGCTGCATATAAAGTTTCATCGAATTCGAGTTATTAGTTCATTAGATCACGCGCGGAAAAAATGTCCTATCTAATTTTGTATTTATAATCATAGGTCAATAACTTACAGAACAAATCATCAGACTGGAACGACCTAACAATATACGCATGTCCCCCTGGTAGGGATGCTGAATGTAAAGTTTCAATGAATTGAAGTCATTAAGCTCTGGGATCTCGCACTGAAAAGTAACTGTCATATTTAAATATCATATTAATACTCAAAAGGCTAAGCACTCACTGAAAAATCTTGAAACCGCCACGACCTGCCAATATGCGCATGTTCTCTAGGTAGGGCTACATATAAAGTCCTGAGGTATCCCACGGTAACGAACATATTCTATCAAAATGTCCTATTTATAATCAAAGGACAATAACTCACAGAAAAATCAACAGACTGGAGCGATCTGGCAATATGCGCATGTCGACCTTGTAGGGATGCTGAATATAAGTTTCACGGAACTCGAGTCATTAGTTCCATAGATATTGCGCGGAAACTGATTACCGACCGGACGGACAAAAGGACGGACGGACATTGAGTATGATGGATAAATCTTTGGGAATGAGTATCCGAACCCGGACAAACTGAATGGCAGTTTAATTAGAAATTGGAAAGGCGGACAAAGCGGCAACTATATGCTCTCCCTCTGGAGAGTATAAAATGGTAAGTTGTTTGAAATGGGTGACAAACTTTGGTTGCAACGCACGTCTTGCAACAGGCGTCAACACTTCGAGTCAAGTGTGAAAATACTATTTGAGATAGGAAACTGCTTCGACATTACCGATAATTCTGGTTAAAAATTCGAGATAACTGTATTTATTTTATAAAAAAATTAGAAGGAATAAAGTCCGGAATTAGTTGCACATCGACTTATCCGGACTTCGACTACGGGCGGGTTTGAGATAACAAAGTTCAGCTGTTTGTAACAGTTGAACGGAACTTTCAAATGTGAAGCTGAAATAGTCCAGGGGGATATCGTAAAGTGAACTCCGGCTACCTTAAAGTGAGGCCAAAAACAGCTGGTGATTAAATGGCCGACTTTTTCCTAGGTAAGTACAATCACGTGTTTTATATCAGCCATAGCCTTTGAATTCAAAAAAAGGTATTGAAGGTACAAAGTGTGCAGGTATGTTCTTGATATAGAACTGGGCCCGTATTCGACAACCCATTCTTAGACTTAAGAATAAAGAATAGACTTAGACTGATGAAAAAATCTGTGTATTTAAAAATATGCTGGTATCTATGTCATTAACAAATCGTTGTGATTCAAAATGCTATTATTAAAGATGGCGACTACCAAGAAAGATTTAAATAAATGACCTTTTTAGAACAAACCAGTTTAAAAAATATTCTTTATTCTTAAGTCTTAAGTCTAAGAATGGGTTGGTCAATACGGGCCCAAATATAATTTTATCGCATTTTCAAAGATACGGAACTCCAGAGGGGCATACAAAAGTTCGTCTTTTGTAGTTGTGCCTAAACGGTAAAAACACGGTTACAAACATCTCTACTTGTATAGAACACGATCAAATACTGCCATAAACTTTATATTTCATTGAATAACAGAAGTTGAATATGCTCGCACTTTCCTTGAATCCGGTACACCCGATTTAAAAATACCACGGCTTTCCCAAATTTAGGCACCTGATTCAAGTGTGCGCATGCGCGACTGGACAAAACTAAATCGTCACGTGATTATCCTAAATATAAATTGCGCTATTTTTAAATTTCTCGATGGGTTATAACGTCTGCAGACACTTTAGATTTTAGGACGATAAAAGGGAGGAAAACTATATAAAATCATTGTTTTTCAGGTAAATAAAAACACACGTGTCTAATTTGTTAATGTGTTCAATACGATTATGTCAGAAAATCGTGTATTTTTGATATTTTTATTTCGTTTTTACGATTAGACCATCTGGAGTTCAGTCCCTTTAATAGTTTGAAGACAGTATCAGACCATTTTATGACTACCGATATGCAGTATAACCATTACTTTAACACAACAGCCAAGTTGGACACTTCTGGAACAAATGTTCGAACTCCCAGGTTACTATGCAATATCATTAAAAGCGATTGCATAATAATAATAATAATAATGTACTTTTGGTAATTCATTAAATTATTTAGTTATGCTCATATGAATACAATTCAATTAACAGCTAATTATTTAATACTCAAACGTTGAAGTGTGCTGGTTTCAGCAACGTTCATACAAAACGATTGGCAATGTAGATCATGGATGGATGGACGAACTGATTAATCTGAATCTCTACGAATCCAATAGTTTCCTTTGTAAACATTAATGCCTGATTACCAGTTGTATTTGTACTTAAGTCGTCACCACAAATATTTTTGAGCTTAAAGTATGCTTTTACAGCCTGAAAGTACACATATTTGCTCCAGAAGTGTCAAACATGGCTATTGTTTAAGATGACGGTTAAACTGCATTCGATAGTTATAAAATGATCTAATATTGTCTTTAAAATATCAAAAATGCAAAAACCCGATGTGAGATCTGCATGTCAACAACACACCTGCACACATTGTGCCTTCAATAACTGTTTTATATCAAATACTATGGTCTAGAAATAAAACACGTGATTACACAGAATATAGCATATTCTTGAGATGAAAAACAAAACAAAAGTTGTACTGACATAGGAAAACATAAAGCGTTTGTTTCAAATTCAGCACCATCTGTTTTTGGCCTCACTTAAATGTAGCCAGAGTTCACTTTACGATCTCCCCGCTGGTATTTGAAGCCTTTGAAGTGAGGATGAAATACTTTAAGACAATTTGTGATCGTTCGAATTGTATTTATCCTTTTAAATGACGTCATTTCCTATATATAGTTACTCCGAACGAAGGCTAGAACCGAAACGTATAGCAATATTAAAATGAATTAAATGAAGCAGTTTCTTTTTTTTTCTATTATTATATTTATCGTTTCACTAAGTTTTTTTATGAATACACAAGACATTCAATCTTACTTTATCTCGCCCAAACAGTAACATTTGTATTGAATAAATGCAAGAAACATGAAAACTTAAAACACCGAACGTGATTTCGTCTGTTGTGAAGTTGTAAATGGCCTTGACCTTAGTACAAATACTTGTTTCGTGTGTAAATTGTTCAACACACGATGAATTTAATATCATGTTGCTATCACTATTGATTACGCGTTGATCATTACTATAATTACTTTTGTTACGCCTTTTGGTGATGAATTGATAATTAAAACGGAGATACAACAAACCATTAGTGTGATAGCCTGGAGGTATTAGCTAGTTACTTCGCACTATAATTTACAAAATAGTTTGCACTGATTCTCCATACCTTTGATATCAACAGTTAAATTTGAATTTATATCATTTAGTTTTTATTATTATCAAGTAGTATCATTGTCCCCTCATTGCCAGGTATTGACAAACATGTACACACTGTTTCATATAATGATATGTTTGATACCAAAACAGTCAAAGAATATTAATTTCTTAATAAACATATAATTCCAGGGGTATGTATAATAATTCTAATTTGGGGGCATTCTTTGTGTCAACATCACATTGCACATATATGAACAGAAAATACATTCTGAATTAATGCCTGTGCCATATGTATGTACGTGTTCAGAGACTATTTTGCCGATATCAACATCCAACATGTTTGAACTACCCATTCCTTATACCGAACAAAAGGAAATATTGATGACAAATACTTTTCTGAAGTGATGCGTTACATTTGTTGTAATGCAATGTTGAAATACACCATGGAAGCTCTTTAATCAAATTGCCATGGAACGTGTTCTGTTTCAATATAGCAATAATGAAACTCCAATGACATCACCAGGAGAGAAACCCTTATTACCATCCGTTGGTCCTTTATTTGAGGCAAGTGACCAATTGCCTATACAATACAGGGCATTACATACAACACAACACACAACATCAAAATGATAAAAACTGGGGTCACCGCCTTGGAACGGTCAATGCAAAGCATTGGGGGTTTAAACCAGTTTAAAGGCATGCCAAACCTCACACGTAGCCCAGAAATAATCACATAAAAGGAATCCAAAATGATGTTAGTTTCTTGTCTATATTTAAGAGCGAATATAAGGCGCCCTAGGTTGAGAAGAAATTGGACGGATTTTAATATTTTTGCATAATACATGTTTACATTAATAAGACGAATATTTTATATGAGTTCATGATTTTAAAAAGTATTTCCTATATAATGTACTTGTAAAATAAGTCTATACATTATATAATTAACATCTAATATTGTTTGCTGCACAAAAAGAAACAGATCCAGGTATAACTGAACGCTGGAAAACCTTATCAAGTTGTATGTTTTCGAATGAAAAACGTGTTGTTTTTTCTCAGTAAGAAGCTTAAAATGCAGTTTGTTTTACAAGTATATCTCAGTGCAATGCCATTAAGTTAAATACTTATTAACATTTGCCTATTTACTGATATGGCTTGCGGACGAATTGCGAGTGTGTTCGTGGATGTATTATGTACATAACAAATGATAGCGCACAAAATCTAAATACTCGAGATTGTTGAATAATGTGACATGAACAAGTTGCACACGTGGACTGCCAATTTTAAGAAATATTGTTATTTTGATTGTATACCGCTTTATGCGTGTTGTCACGATGACGATTAACGGTTATTATGAATGAACAGTTTTGCTCATCACTTTCAACTTTTTAGAAAATCTAATCGCTTAATGTGTTTTGAAGGTTTAAAAAAAAATCATTTTTGAAATAAACATTTGATAAAGAAAGAAGAATCACGTAAATACTATACTGTGGAGTAATATTTTGTGCAGTTGTTTCTTTGCTGCAGTTTTAACTTCTATTGGTCTTTTTATAGGTATTGTCAATAAGCAAGGAATTGTGTCAATGTACAACTACACAGATATAAATGTCTTCAACCTCTGGTAGAAGACATACATTTTGAAAATATTTATTCATGTTTTATCTTTTATGTTGGCTACAGCATTACACCGTGTGTCCTGCATATTCTATATTGACACCTATTTTATTTTCGACAATTGCATTAATTACACTTAAAGGGACCTGTTCAGACTGACGAATTGACAACTTTTCAACTTTTTGTCGCAGATTCGAATAAAATTATAGTGTAAAAAAAGAGCGAAATAATACTACGGACATAGAAATATGCTGTAAATACCGTTTCGTTAATGAGTAATCATCAGTTGAAATTGATAAAATTATAAAGCGTTTGTAACGCTAAACGATGGAATAATTGCGAGAGTTTCAGTTGTTTTCGTTCAAATTGTTGACAACACGTGTTTGACGTACATAAAGTAAACAGTTCGGTACTGAACATAGAACTCGGAATGGTCTGCTGGTTAAGGCGTTAGCCTGTTGATTCGGAGGTCTAAGGTTTGAACCCCAATGTGAGCAACTTTATTTCTCTTTTCTTTATTTTATCATTTTCCTATTATTATACTTTAGCTCTTTAGTTCCAATGCTTAAATCTGTCAAGTGAATACATGTAATAGTATACTTCAAAAATATACAAAAATGTGTAAACAAGTCCCTTTAATGGTATAAGAATCGTATGTGCAATGAAGCACACTTTCAGCTTAGATCAATTGTCAATTAAAAGTATTTAAAACCGATTTACGGGCTCCCAGACCTCAAAATTGGCCCAGTATTTTTCACAATACATGTAAATGTAATAAAACAAACCCAAACAATACTTTGCTACGTTTGTTTTGTATTAATTTGCCTTTGCACCTTGATCCTTTATAATCGTTCACCATGGTTAGCGTCCTCAATGAAAGGCTTTGCAAGCTCCTGCACTTAGGACTGATTGCAGCTGATTTTTATCCACGTGTACAGTTTTCGGTATTCAATGTCCTCCTTTAACTAATTCATTAACCATATTGAGACTGTCTATTTTCATGCGTTTTATTGAACTCTTCAGCAAAGTAAATCGCTGTTTGTTCGGTGGGTTGCCAACATCGACACCATGTGGCAGTGTGTAATACCGTCCGTACTTGTGATCCACTCTGTCTAACCCGATGCCAGTTTCATATATTCGATGAAACATGTCGTCGTCCTCTGTTCCCCAGCCAAACAGGAAATTAGTCCAGCCATTGACTTGCTCGAACGATTGTTGTGGAATACTTATCACCCATCCGAAGTACTGCTCGTATGGAAGGCCAGTTTTAAACCCTCGTAGAACAGCTTTTGTATAAAACGAAGCCATATGCCTTGGTCGAGGGCCACAGTTGTACATATTCCTATCGTCCAGGGGAATATTGTCCACATCGTGGAATATGATCTGTCTAGCAACAGTAAATCCAGCGTTCATTGTGATTCCTTTGTTAAAGGTTGATGTGCTAGCAAATTCAGAAACAAATATTCCATATTCTTGCGATTGTTTCTGCAGTAAATGGTGAAGATTGTTGATAAGAACAGGGAGGTGAGTTGCTCTGTCCCTATATGGTATCATCACAGCCACCTTCTGTTTCGAAACTCAGTCTGTAGGTATGTACCTGCCGCCAGGCAACACGCGTTTCATGTCGTCATGCATTCGCTTTCCAATTGGGACATTTTTTGACACTTTTGACGATACATTGAATATTGATTCGTTGAAAATAGGCCCGAAAATAGGTCCTGCAAGCTCAGTGAAATGATTGCAAGTTGGTAACAAGTTCCCACTTAAATAGTGAATCTGTGGTCCGGTATGAGAGGTCCATTCGTAAGTGATGTTCACAAAAAGCCTATTCAAAAACACTAAACTGACACAGCAAATTATTGCAAAGGCTACACGTCTAACTGTTACACGCATCATCTTCGGCGATTCAATGAAGTAAACTTGAATATAGGGATATAATTTTAAATTATAATCGTTTCGCTTATTTAGATTGAGGAAATCCGAATAAAAAATTACTATTGAGTAGGGAAATTACTCGTATTACATTTAATATGTCGTTGACTTAACCTTAGGCGTTTTACACGTTTTACACAAGTTTGACAGCGTTACTTAAAGGGACTTTTTGTATTTGTTTTGAAGTTTGCCATTGAATGTATTAACTTGACAGTTATAAGCATGGGAACTCAAGGTTCAAGTTTAATAACAAAAAGGGATATACAAAAAAGAAACGAAAAAAGTCGCTCCCACTGGGTTCGATTTTTCGATTGAATTATCGCTATTCGATTAGTTAAAACGCCATTCGAATATTCGCATATTTGTATTGCTTTAAAAATCTGATCATAGAAGGTATTTTTCTTGCAATATAAAAAAGGATTTTATCAATAGATACCTAAAGTTATTCCGTGTTTTCAATAGAACGGTCCCGCGTCACGTGTCAGATTAAGAGATATAGAATATACGGGCCATTGTCAGCGGCCACTCGTCTAGTTGCCAATAAGACACGCCTTCATCAGATAACGTGAAACCACAGGGTTAATTTGACATTACACTTAAAAAGTGTAACAAAATTACATAAGTGCGATCACACATTTAGCAGTCATTATAGATAAGAAATATTGCTCAAATTAAAAATATGCTTATTGACAGGCGCGTGTCCAAATATATAAGAAATATGTGGTTAGGGATTATTAATAACTTCTCCAACAAAACAACAATTAAAACCGGGACCTTTATTTCTTTAATTTAATTTAATTCTTAATAGCGCGTCTTGAATGTTTTCGAATGTTTGTGGAATTTGTTAAGGAAGATTTTACTCGGTAATTGGTACTGAAACCTTGTACAAAACGTTACAGGATATCGACTAGGTAACAAAGCTGATCGTAGAAAATATGAGAATATATGCCGATATTCGAATATTCGATTGAATGAAAATGCGAATATTCGAATATCGATTTTGGTATTCGATGCCATCCCTTATAACAACATAAGCATCTCTTTTTTATAAAATTCTAAATATATAGGATGTGACACGAGTTGTCATTTCATACCATATTTTATTAAACGAGTTCAGAAATTTTGTTAGTAAGCGAGCCTTTGGCATCTCTTTTTATAAAATTCTAAATATATAGGATCTGACACGAATTGTCATTTCATACCATATTTTATTAAACGAGTTCAGTAATTTTGTTAGTAATAGAGCCTTTGGCGAGCTAACTAACGAATTTCCTGGACGAGTTTAATAAAATATGGTATAAAAATGACAACGAGTGTCAGATCTTTTTTATCACATGCTTTTAAACGAAACAAAAATCTTCTAATTTTACCAAAACATGTTGATAAATCCAAAAAGTTATGTACTGACGTGACGTCATTTCATGTTGACGACGTCATTTCACCAAAATAACGTCATCCGATTGGTCAGTCAAAGAATTTGTAGCCAATGAAAACGCTCAAAATGTTATCTTACACATGTGTAAGATATAAATATTCGTAATGGTTGTATTACAACAAGGTATAGCATGTGATAAATAGATTTATTAATCACAAACGGTCATTTATGCATGCTGACGTAAAAAGGCAATCAATTTGAATGTTCATAATTAACATAAGTGCCTTCAAATTGATATACCATCAGCATTAAAGTACTTCTATTTATAGAATTTAACTTTTCGTTATTCATATTTTTATAACTGTCAAAAATAGGAATTATTTTTGCAATAAATCACCAATAAATTTTGGAAAGGAAATTAAATACAATGCAACTGGCATTTTCGTTTGTGTCCATAGGACTTATATTGACACAGATTTTCTTCAAAAAATATAGAATGCTTTTACACAAGCAAAGCATCTACGAAACAAAATTGTAAATCAACAAATAGACGAAATTTATAAAGGTTCCCAATCGAATATGACTTTTGTTTTCAAAATGTACACAGTATTTCACAATTTCTGTATATCCGATTTATATAATTAAATAAGACAGGAAGAAAATTACTGGAAATACCGAAATCTCCACCGGGTTACTCTTCTTCCGCTATGTTAAAATGAGGATTCGTTTAATTTTAAGCCGCTGTCTATGGGATCTAATTCAATACATCGTAATTTTAGTAATAGTTCTTATGAAGGTTTATGGTGTTTATTCGTCCGAAATATGTTCTTATTTACGAAAGGCATTGTTCAAAAGCACTTGGTGCGAACGTAATATATTGTAATGTACAAAAAACTACATGCTTGTTTACTCCAGAGTCATTACCAGTTATCGCATACAGAAAATAGACGAAAGCAAGTTACCAAAATGTTAATAATTTACAGATTTCAATGCGTAGTTTTTGTATTTTGTTCGGTAAACACTTTCTGCAAAGTTTTATTTTTATTAACATATTTTTGGACTGCTCCTTTAAAACCCGGGCCCAATTGTCAAAAAATATTTATAATATGCGTATTTTCGGGGCTGATTTTATTCAGCTTGTTCCTGCCACTGTCTTTTCACTGAAAACGCGCTGAACATTGCAGGTACACGAATAAGCATTTAATATTTATTTCAAATATCAACTGTTCAAAGATGTCTCCAAATCGACCATAGGGGTTTCCATAAATGCCAATCATATGCAAATCAGTATAGTATTTGATTTTCATCCTATCATTGTACCCGAATATCACGTATTTAACGGTTAAACTTTTTTTAAAACTTTTTTTTACAAAAGAGCACGATCGAGGTTAAGCTTGTGAAGTGTTTGTGATTATCTACGAATGAACATTAATCCTTTAACAGTAGATGGGGAGGAGTTTAAATGTGAGTGGCACATATCTGAAGGTCTAACAAATCTCGTTTCCAGGTCCGCTGGTTGGCGCGCTCGTGAACGTGTTCGGCTGCCGCAAGGTGGCGATGATTGGCGCCGTGGTGACGGCTGCGTCGTTGTTCGTCTGCACGTTCTCTCCCAACATCAACGTTATGATTCTTCTTTACGGCTTTTGCGGAGGTAAATTGACTATTAGTTATTTCAGTTCATCAACACTCATCAGGTGTTCAAATATAAATATCAAGTCAGTGTTACTGTCAGTGATGAAAGCCCAAATGGCACATTGGTACTGACTGGGTGAACCGTTTCATGAACTGGATTGTCAATCAATGTTTTACGACTATTGGTGAGTTTTGACTATTACCTTTGACCCAATAACTCAACATACAAAATGGTTTCTCTACAAGCCATGACCAGCCTACCTACCAAGTTTGATGAACCTATGCCTAAAGGTTCTGTAGTTTTGCACCTATCAATATTTTCCCCCAGGGGCGAAGCGGCGGACATATACGGGACTTGAGACTGAAAGCAATTCCCGACAGGCGGGGATTTGACACGCCGAATGATTCCGGGTCCCGGGGTAATAGACTTTGTTTGGATTTTAGATCCTGGTAATATTGCCCCCCGGGCGATTTGATACACCAATTAAGCAACCCCCATTGAGGGGATTTAAACAAAAATGCTTGACTCTAGGGTAGAGAATTAGATCCCCCCAAAATACAATTAGTCAAACTCCCCTTGGATTGCCCGCCGCTCCCCCCCCCCCCCGGGGGAAAATATTGATAGGTGCATTATTGCTCGGCGAAATGTTAAGCAACTACATGTATCTAGTACTAGTATTCATCGGTGCGTACATATTTTGATCAGTTTGACCTTGACCTTTGACCTGAGGATCCAATAGCCATTAATCAATAGGGATTTTCTGCTAGTCATGACTAACTTAACTACCAAGTTAGAAGAACCTATGCCTAAGGGTGTTGTAGCTATTGCCAGGGCAATGTTTTATAACTATTGTTCCAATTGACCTTTGACTCAAGGACCCAATAATCAATGGTGATCCTCTACAAGTCACGACCAACCTACCTACCAAGTTTGAAGAATCCAGGCCATAGGGTTCTGTTCTTATTGCCCGGACAAGTTCTTTTTTACATTTTACAACGACCTGTACATGTGTCGGTCTTTTTTAATCTTTTGGTCATTTTGGCATTGACCTTTGACCCAATGACTCGGTAATCATCCTCTGCTTGAAGAATCTATGCCCAAGGGTTCCATAGTTATTTCCCGGACAGGGTTTTACTGTTATTGGGTGTTTTTATACTCTTTTGTTCAGTTTGTCCTTGATCTTTGACACATGGACCCAATAATCAATAGGGATCCTCTACTAGTCAAAACCAACCTACATACCAAGTTTGAAGATCCTAGGTCCTTGGACCTAGGTTTGGACCTAGGTTATTGACCGGAGATTTTTGGTTCAACAGACCGACGGACCAACAGACCGACAGTTGCAAAGCAATATACCACCGCTTCTTCGAACAGGGCATAATGGCACGTTCTGTATCGATTAAACAGAAATAAAACATGAGTCTAAATATACGAAGATAAACAGGTATCTTTAAAAAAATTACATGAACATATTCAAAGGTTTGGGAAATAAAATACTCGATGTGAATACGAATATGAATATGAATCGGTTGTCGGCCTCTGTGACAAAAAAAGATTCTAGCATTCTGTTCACTGCACAATATTTCAATCCGGATTATCAGCACTTCAGCATCTGTCGATCCACTCTGCAAAATACGTTTACCGGATATCTATGTAGAATTGTCAGTAGCGGCCTGCCTCTGTAAACGCCAAAAAGTCGTCCAATGCTTTGTTGTTTAATCATCTCCATACTTTTCAGTTAATACGCATACCGTACTGTCTATTTCTAGGTGTGGGGTTTGGTTTGATGTACCTTCCCGCTATTGTGATGGTGGGCTACTACTTTGATAAGCGGCGGGCACTCGCAACGGGAATAGCCGTGTGCGGAAGTGGTATGGGAAGCTTCGTGTTTGCGCCGCTTAGTGAGTTTCTGATTGGCTCCTACAGTTGGAAAGGGGCCATGTGGATCATTTCCGGTCTATCGCTGAACGGGGTCGTCTTTGCCGCTCTATATCGGCCCCTATCGTATAACGAGAGTCAAAGTATCCCGGACAAAAGCAAGGAAGACGAATTTGAACTTAGCTATGAAAAAGAAGCGAAAGTGCCCTTGTTTAATCCTGTATTACAAGGTACAAAGACTGACTCGCCAATATATAGGTGCAAGTCAATGGAAGCGTGCAATAAACCGAGCGATAAAACCTCCAGTATAGCCCGGCTCGGGAACAGCATGGTGCTCATGGGGTCGGGAACCAATCCTCACAAACACGCCAAGGGCCGGCACGTGCTTAAACCTATGGAGAGAAAGGACATCTTTTACAGCGGAAGTATTCAGCATCTCCCAGAATACATCAAGGCCGGAAATGAAGAGAATTTCGTGCGGAGCATGCTTAGCATCCACGAAAAGAACGCGAAGCAAGATGCAGCAACCGCGCAGTCGTACTGCGCAAAACTATTCAAAGAAATGTTCGATTTCTCTCTTCTGAAGAGCCCAACGTTCGTCATATACTGCTTCTCGTGTTTCCTATGCATGATAGGTGAGTTGACATTTATAGTTTCAAAACTATGAAGCCGTTGCTCTGGCACGCCCGCTTCACACTGACACCGTAGTATTAAATTTAGGGTCTTACCGGCGCTCCGTTACGTGAATATATGGACGTATTGACGTCAACGACAAGTTCGAAAGATAGAGATTAGAAACGCTGTAATGCACTTTTGGTGATAAATCAAATGGTCTTATATACGTTATTTATTTTCCTTTTATTACTTAGTGACATTTTTGCACGTTTTGACCTCCACAGAGAACGCCATACTGCAGTAGGTTTTCACTGAAACGCGTCTGTGATTTACGGTTTCTCACTTATTTCAACACTAAGTTCAGTTTGTTAAAATGGCACTGCTAATGGGGTGATTTGTTAAAGCAACTAATTCATATGATCACATAAATAACCAGTATCATTATATGCATGTTGTCCTCTGAGGACACATATACTCGGAATGAATTATCTCGACATGTGGAATGTACGATATAATAATGATAACAGCGTTTTGTCGCAACACAACTATTTCATTCTAAACAAGTTGAAGGTTATATTACTTGCTTACATGTTAAAATGCATGTACACTTGTTACCCATTTATCGCCATTGCCTAAATTTTGCGAATTTAACGCATATGACACATTGTAATATACAAACGAGGGGTATCGTGAGAAACCCGGTCTTAATATAATGCATCTACGTAGAGTGTTTTCCTGGATCAGCCTGTGCAGTCCGCACAGGCTAATCCAGGACGACACTTTCCGCTTGTATGGTATTTTCTGTTTCAAGAAAGTCTTTTCTAAACATAAATCCACAGTATGCGGAAAGTGTCGTCCCGGATTAGCCTGTGCGGACTGCACAGGCTAATTCGATGCGAATATTTACGCACATGCATTCAGCACGATTTTCCCACGACCGTGAGGACACATATACTCGGAATGAATTATCTCGACATGTGGAATGTACGATATAGCAATGATAACAGCGTTTTGTCGCAACACGACTATTTCATTCTAAACAAGTTGAAGGTTATATTACTTGCTTACGTGTTAAAATGCATGTACACTTGTTATCCATTTATCGCCATTTTGCCCAAATTTTGCGAATTTAGCGCATATGACACATTGTAATATACAAACGACGGGTGTCGTGAGAAATCCGGTCTTAATATAATGCATCTGCGTAGAGTGTTGTCCTGGATCAGCCTGTGCAGTCCGCACAGGCTAATCCAGGACGACACTTTCCGCTTGTATGGTATTTTCTGTTTCAAGAAAGTGTTTTCTAAACATAAATCCACAGTATGCGGAAAGTGTCGTCCCGGATTAGCCTGTGTGGACTGCACAGTCTAATCCGGGGCGAATATTTACGCACATGCATTCAGCCCGATTTTCCCACGACCGCCTCAATCCTTCGTGTGGAGTCACTAAGCTGCTGAGTGTTTATTACACCAACACTACTGATAACATTTTCTTTGTTTTATGACTTCAATGATTTAAGGAAACAGTTTCGTCCCAATTATCCAGGGGCGTAGCTGCAACATTCAACTGTCCGCGGGATTTAATTTATGAGGATTCTGTAGCACACCGTGTTGTCTTAGGTTTATAATCTGGAAGCCACTTTACAGTCAGGCTGGTATTAGAATAAAGGGACAATCCTTGTGATTGTATTGCGCATGTTTGGTAGTGTTAACTCAAACCTGATAAGAAGCGGGTCGTTGTATGTCTTGATACGCCTCTGACTCGTAACCTCCGACGACCCCGGTGTACTTTCATGATAGCGTTTGTTCATCTGTCCCTCGCCCGATAACCCGATATATCAAACATCTGTGACTTTACAGCGACATCTGCTGACGTGTTTGAAATGCAATTGTCTCTTTATTAAAAACTGGTCATCGCCCTCGCTGTGATTGTGAAGACACTGCCCTTACTGATAGCCTAACAACCTTTCAACGTGAGTGAATTTTTGTCGAAAGCACCAGAATTGTCTGGATCTTTTAGTGCAAGGTGTTTACAACATATTACACTGCACCTCTGCTTTACGCCTCGTGCGAAAGACGAGGGTTAGTATGTAGTGTGAGCTCGAGCCGGTGATCCATGGGGTGCGATGCCAGTTTGTTGCCACTTGACCACAGAGCCGCTACGGCCTTTTTAATATGTTCGTTACGCAGCTGAGTTGTGCCAGGCATGCGTAGATTAGCACAAACATTGTTGTTGTTGTTGTTTTTTTTGTTTTTTTTTTTGGGGGGGAAGGGTTGTTTAAGCGGGTTATCAGACAAACATACGCTAACATTTTGTTACACTTCGTGCCAGAAAAGTGATTTTTGAATTCAAACGGCGTGATAATGAAACCGGGCCCGGCAAGCTCAGTTGTCAATCCGGGGATTGTTAGTTCGAACCCCAGCCCGGCCACATGACACATGTTGGAATTGGTCATGAAATTATTTCTACGGCCATTCTCCCTCTACCTCAGATTCAAGTAGGGCAGTTATTCGTTACTGGCATATGTATGTGCACTTAGTACTGTTAAACCGATTAGATCGGCAAAGCTTGTCCAGGAAAAGTGTGAGGTTAACTGACCGCCGTGATATGAATGAAATACACGTACTGTTAAAAACAAACAAACACACACAAGTGATAATTAAAACTCAGTTTTAATGAATGACGAAACCCATTATGGTTTCTGTAACACCGTTTTATGTTCAGTCCGTACATATTAAAGGGAGCATATTCTTAAAACACAATGACGAATAGTACGAATAAAACAATATACATTAAGATAGACTTCATATGCATAACAACTAATATTTTATATGAAAATTGTATATTATCACATTAATAATTTTGCATTATCGTTGAAAAGTTTTAGTTGCAGTATGAAGAAACTACGGTATGCACGAGGGTATTCGATGTCACTGATCAATCTTTGAAATTTGTATCTTATTGACGACTACAATACAAGTGTTAACATTTTAAAAATATTTACAATATTTACAAAACATCGCCACTGGTAAATGGGTCAAGTTGAGTCACCTACTCCAACTAGAGTGGACTGCTATTGTAACGAATTCTGCCTTTGGAGCGTGCTTGACCGTAACAACTGTGTAAAAACATGCGTTCGTCAAAGGTGATTGACCGTCAATTGCTTTGTTAACCACGCGTCAGTTAAATGATCCGTTGTTAAAACACTATCTATACCTTCCGTGTAGCACACGTTTTCACATGTATAAGAAAGTAACGAGGTCACAGAAAACTATGTAACTCTTAGCGTACTTTAGTCATTTGATTTCAAAGAATGCGAACCATATTGCGATCGTTTATCGGGCAGCATAGTTTTCTTTATTTTGAACAACAAATTCAGAATGAAGAAAACTATATCCCGGGATCATGAATCTTTGTGAACAACAATGACAATAAAAACAAACAAAAAGAAGGAACAGGGACATTCATTTAGACAGAGGTTAAAGACGCAATCGCGGTTGCATTAATACCCGATAATGTTTTAGGGTGTTCACACGTCCGGGTTAGAATATAAGTTCCAATATAATACATTCCTTCTGAACTAAATGTATCAATTAGCATTAGCGTTTCTCTAGTATATGGGCCCGTGTTATAACCAAAGTACACATAATACATAATTATTTGTCAAACAGTCAGGGGTGTAGCTTCCTTTAGGCACTATAGGCACGTGCCTATACATTTTTTCCAGAGATGAAAAATTTAATATGCCAAAAATGCAATAAAAACAAGATGCTGGATGGATGTGAGGGGATCTTTATTGGCTGTGTTGATACTTTGTTTAACGAGACGATTGCGCCAATATGAAATAAATTTCATTAAAAACACGCTTATTTAACAATTATTTTGTTGAATCGGGGTCCAGCTGAAGATATAGTTGTTTGTAGCCACATACGAGTATAATTCTCCTGGCCCAAATTATCGCTTACAGCGTCATTTTGTAGATTCCGCCTATTGTGCCTATACATTTGTTGAACCCAAGCGACGCCCCTGACAGTATGTGACATCGAGTGTTGAAACGAGAAGGTACTATAACTACTATAATTGATTTCAATGGCAGTTATTGGTGGTACCTTCTAGTTATCAACCCTCGACGTGATCGTCTCAAAGTGAAGGACAACAAGCAGCACGGCATCAGTGATAATGTGCATGTGCTCCGAGATGGATGCCGACAAATGACCGAACGGTCTTACAATAGATCACTCGAGTGTTCCCCACTAATACTTTAAGATCCTACCAAACTCTTTTCAGTGGATTGATTTCAAATATTTGCTGTGACAAGGGTCTCACAAGAATATGCTGTTTTGTATAAGCTTCGTTTACAGCGAATAAGGTGATAAACAAGTATTTCAATGATTGGATAATTTAATTAAATAATTAGATTTAATAATTTGAATATAAAAGGCATTCGTGGAAACGTCAATTCTTTCCTTTCCAGGATTTTTCGTGCCATTTATATACATCCCTGATATTGCGACCAAATACGGCATGTCGTCATCACAGGCAAGTACAAGTTTTCATTCATGTATAAGGTCAGCAAACTATTCGTTTAAAATAACATATAATTTCGGTGAACGTTTCGGGGCTTGCCATCATTAAAAATATTTATCTTCAGGTGTCCATGTTTGATTCATTTGTGATCACGGCATATCACCCATTCGACGATTCCTGAGTTTGTGTCGTGTTGGTATATGTGAATATAAGTATCCCTTATGCCTAAGCAATTGTAAAAGTTATCATACAACTCGGTTTTGAATTATTGAATTTCAGACCGCTTGGATAATCTCCGCTATAGGTATAGTGAACACCGTCGGCAGAATCCTCGTTGGCTGGGTGTCCGACAAGTCGTGGGCCGACGCCATTGTCATCAACACAGTTGCGCTCGTCGTCGCGGGCGCTTTGTCCATGTTTGTTCCTTTATATAAGGCGTACGCAATGATAATGACGTATGCGGTCATCTTTGGTTTTTGTATAGGTAAGAATTAGCTTGTTTCTTAGAACACTGCCCGCACGCATTTAACGGCTCGGTGCAGTGTTGTCATTAGATATGATTATAATATTTTGAATATCCTTTTTTGGACGAATGGGTTAAAAACTCCGACGAAACCAAATTAACAGATAGAAAACGCAGACGTTTCAGAAATGACGGACATTTTTCTAAGCGATACTATAATGACAATTTCTTGTTGGTGTTTTCAGCTAAAAAAACAAACCACGACATATACTTATAATTGTATAAGTACATAACACATATTTCTAATTCTGCAGCCGCCTTTGTTTCGCTTCGATCCATCATCATAGTTGAGCTGCTTGGTATTGACAAGCTGACCAACTCATTCGGACTCGTGGTCCTGGCACAGGGCCTGTCCACGTTCGTGGGCGCTCCGATAGCGGGTAAGAACGCCGTCATTCTGACGGGCGCATGTAAAAATTACATGTTAGAAGAATCCGGTCTTCTGTTTTATTAAAATTTAAGACGTAAAAATAGAACTATATTGACTGCAAGACTGGCATTCTCGTAATTTTGGTAATGATTTACAAAACAGAAATGATCTTAACATTTCAGGCGCACTATTCGACGCAACGGGAGATTACACGGTATCCTTTTACCTAGCAGGGGCGGTAATTGCAATATCTGGGTTGTGTTGTTTGCCCCTGCGTAGAATTAGCCGCTGGGAAAAAAGAAGGGAACAGAAGCGAAAGGAAGCCGTCAAAAAAAACAAGAAGTTACTGAAAGCAGGCGACAGACCATTGCAGAATTGTTGACGTGATCGTTAAATCACTAGTCATTTTGGTTCATGTTTTTTAGTAAATTATTAATCGGGCGTGACGTCATCATCGTGAAGTTGGCAAAGGTTGGACGCTCTAAAGTGTTAAATACTGCAAACTGATGCACGAAAATCCCGAATGAAGATGGTTGCGACATTTTAGTATACATGTACATTAACTCAACGAAATTGAGGTTAAATCACATTTTAATAAACCATTTGAAAACAAAAACCTGAAAATCAACGTGGTGAACATCACGACTTCTGTGATAAATAATGCGTAGTAGTGCTATAAAAAATAAATATGATTTTTTTTATATATTTCAAGTCTGGCAAAAAAATAACAATATTGTACATACATTTCCAGCACATACTGCAAGTTTCTGCCTTTCCATTATTTTATTACCTAGTGCCGAGTTATTTTTATCAATGCATTATTTTACACATTTGTTAGGTTGTGTTGGAAGCGAATTTTATTTCGTACTAAATTGTTGCCGTTTGTAGTTTACATTTATATTTATGCCATAAATGCATTGATAAAATTATGCATTGCTGAACTGATGATAGAAACACTTGACACATGCACCATTTGTACTAAGAGTTTTGGCGGGGATCCCTCTCTTTAGGTTCCATGTCCACAAAGCTCCCAAGGAAAAACTTTACCGGTCCTTTATTTAAGGGCAAGATTTAAATTTTATTGTGTTAATCAATGTTTTATACTTGAAATATTGTAAAATAACAAGCATACTTTGATTCTTTAGCTCCAGCACCATAAACGCTAACGCACACAGTCTTTCGCAACAACATGTCTTTTAAGTATTGATAATGAATTAAATTTCTGACGCAAAATGTAAACCTTTTAAAACGCGTAGTCGTTTCAATTTCTCAATCCGAAACGCCGCGTGCAAACGAAAACACGTCACCGCACAACTATGATCACAAACCACTAATTATTTTTACCAGTGCTAGTATTAAAATGCTCTTATAGAACTGTACTATTATTTGTTTCTTAAATGCCACGATTATGATGATTATGATAACTATGACGATTATCATTATTATGATTAGTATGATGATTTTTAATATGATATGATAATGATTGTGATTTTGATAATTTTATCAAGTTTTTGGTATTTTGATTTTGATTATAGATCTCACATTATTGCTATTATTATTATTATTATCATATGTTCCGACTATGTATCTTATTATTTAAATACCCCCCGTATATCATCTACACAATTGTGTTAACGTAAAAATTATCGGAAGTTACTAATTTACTAACAATTTTGCTTTGTTATATTGCCCTAATTGTATATGTTATATACTTGGGTGAAAATAATAGTCTTGTTCTGTTCTGTTCTATGAGATTAAAACCATTTAAGACAAAACTAATTATTGTAAAACTAAATTTTAAAGAACCAATTAAAGAACCAATAAATTTTAAAGAACCAATTAAAGAACCAATAAATTTTAAAGAACCTATTAGAGAACCAATAAATTGTAAAGAACCAATTAAAGAACCAATAAATTGTAAAGAACCAATTAAAGAACCAATAAATTGTAAAGAACCAATTAAAGAACCAATAAATTTTAAAGAACTAATTAAAGAACCAATAAATTTTAAAGAACCAATTAAAGAACCAATAAATTGTAAAGAACCAAATACAGACTTAGGGTTAAGTTTTCACTAAGGAGATTTGTGGATATGGCCTTGGTGCGCGGTTATCAGACCAATTGCATTATAAACCATTCGCTTATCATTTTAGCGCACATATATATTCTAGAAAAATCCTGGTAAATGTACATTCACATAGAACATCACGAATGTCAATTCGATCAATCTAAGGGAAACAACTTTGACTCGCATGAAGTGAACTCGTTCGGGTAAAAATTAGCATAATTGTAAATTAATGTAAACATTCAATCGTGTTAGTTTAGCCACTTTTGTACGAATCAATGCAAAAACAAAACATTTTACAATAAGAGAGATAATTTTGTTGTTACGCCGGGGCCATATCCACAAAGGCCCTATGGACAATTTTAACTCGCAATGTAAGTAAAAATTCACATTCTGAAAATCAATATTTTATATTTGAAAAATGGTGCCATAAAAAGCACCTATAGATCCTTTATCCGATTAAACCCATTTAGGACAAAATTAACTTTGAATTAAGAAATGACAGACATTAGGAATTTTATGGTTTTAAGAAATCTACTTTTTCACTAATAAGCTTTGTGGATATGACCCTGGTTCTCAAACCTTGGCGTACATTACCATAATACCACAATAGACCGATCCGGGATTTGCCACGAATAGTTTAAACTCCTCCCCAGCTATCGTTAAAGGATGAATTTCCATTCATCGAAAATCACAAAAATTACCACGTGCTAATTTGAATTTCACAGACATTATATTATGCACATGCTCTTTTGTATGAAATAGTTTAGCCGCTAGAAACGTGATATCCAAGTGCGATGATTGGATAACATCGCAGATTAATTTGAATATGATTGATATTCGTGGAAGCGTCTATTATTGTTCATTAATAAAAGACTAATAACTAAATCTTTACCGAGTTCTACCTTATGTCACTATTTGCAAATATCAACACTATCATTAATGCAAAATCTAAAATAAACGCAGATATTTCGGTTTTAACGTATTAAGTATTAAGCATATTTTTGTGAACAATTAGTTTCTAAGTGACTGACACATGATGTTTTAAAATGTTTTTTATTCGCTACAATGTGTGATCTGATATTCACTCAGTTTAATATACATTGTCCCATAATATATTCTTATACATAAAACATAAACTAGAGTCGGATTTGGTACATGAAATGTGAATTAAACAAGAGCTGTCGGAGGACAGCGCGCTCGACTTTTCTTGTGCTTGTCAGAGTTACTGGCATTTTTTTTCTAAACAAGAAATATGGAAATTCCACGAAAACCAAATTTGTCTAACGAAATGCATTAAAGTCAGCCTATCAAATAATTTTTTTTGTAAAAGTGGCCTTGAACTTGACGCCACCCACCCCATATGAGTCCCAAGCGAGGTATTGATATATGGTATCTATGTATTAAGTTTTATTAAAGTATCTCAATTTGTTTTCAAGTTATTGAGCGGAAACCGTTTTTCTATTTTAGTAACAGTGACCTTGACCCCACCCATCCCATATGCAATCCCTAGCGAGGTCTCGCTATAAGGTATATATGTTTGCAGTTTCATTACAATAACTTAATCCATTCTCGAGTTGGAGAGTGGAAACGAAAAGTTGAGAAACTAGCTTACCGAAAAACTTTAACCTGTCCATATAGCTTATATGTAAAATTTCTAGTGTAAAAGGCCCATAATTCTGACAAATTTCGAACTAGAGTTATCAAAATTGACCCATGAGTTCATTTTAATATAGTGAATACATGTTCTAAGTTTGAATGAAATTCCCTTCAGCCATTCCTGAGAAACCAGCTTACCGAAAAACTTTAACCTGTCAATATAGCTTATTAAAAATTTTGTAAGTGTAAAAAAGCCCATAATTTTGACAAATTTCAAACTAGAGTTACCAAACTTGGCCTATACAAGTTCATTTTAATGTGGGGAATAAATGTTTTAACTTTGAATGAAATCCCTCAAGCCATTCCTGAGAAACTAGCTTACCGAAAAACTTTAACCTAGCTCGAACGCCGACACCGGGGCGAGTAGAATAGCTTGCCTTTTCTTCGAAAAGTCGAGCTAAAAATCATCTTTTTAAATTACAGTTAATGTAAATATTTAACATGATCTGTTTAGAAAATCCGGATCAAAACATCATAATAAAGATATTGGGTACAAGCATTAACAATATTATGATGGAATGATCCTTATTTACTTATTAAAGAGTTTAAATAATTGCACTAAAACAGTGAACTTAATGTACACTATGTCATATATTTCACTCAAATCAGTTCAAGGTTGCAGAATGCTGTACTATCAGTCCAGTCTATTGTTCCCCATTTGCAGTTACGTAGTTTCATGTTTCCATGCATTTCCAATATTTATACGCACAATAAATAAGTCCTTTCCATAGCTTCACTTTAGTAGTGACCACTTGATCTGTTCCTTTGCGGTCTGTATCACCTGAAAACACACAAAAACACATGGTCTAAAAACACAACAAAAAACTATGTACCTGACCTAAAATACTTTTTCAAATATGTTAATTTTGTCCCGATGACACCAAAAAGGGAAATCCATCTGACGAAAGTAATGAAGCATGTTATTCTGGCAGAATATAGTACATTGTGACACACATATGTTGCATGATACTATATGGAAGTGAATATAATTATTTAAAAGTGGACAAGTTTAATAAGCAAATTCACCTACAAAGAATAATTAACAAAAATAAAAGCTTTTAATATTAAACAACATACAGATATGATGACCAATGCTGTACAAGATATGACACATACAACCATTACAAACTTGAAAGACCACAAATATTATGTACATTTTTAAAGAATTACGCACGTGTTTTGGCATTGATAACTCATAGAGGATCTTGAAGTCACATGTTTTGGCACTGATAACTCATAGAGGATCTTGAAGTTACATAAACACTACTAAATGCATATGTATTGTAGTCAAACATGTTTGAAACAACATAAGTGATAAAGTCTTAAAATAGTAACCACCAATGTTAAGACATTTAAGATTATAATCATCTGCAGAGCATTGTAAGATGAAATTTTACAGTCTATGTCTAAAAAAAGGATCTGAAAAGGCCACAACACTAAAATAGTAAATAGTACGCTAATTTAATTGTCATATAACTGTTGATAAAGAATATATAAACAGAACTGGTATTAACTAATTCTGAGAAAAAAATCATTATTATATTTAAACCTGAGGTCGAGTTTCTTTGGCCCATTTCTTTCTTACATTCCTATGGTAGAATTCCAGAAATAGGTGTACATGCTGAATACTGGGTAGTGCAGATGGTTTGAATGCTATCAATTAATATATTGACATGGCCACTATGTAATGATTTTGATTCTTTGCTTGAGTTTTTATCTTGTTTTCCATGTTCCTTTGTTAAATACATTGACAAACTTTTTGTAATAGTAACATTAATACAGGTGGTCACTCTTTCTTAGATACAAGTGATTGTATAGTCCCTTCAAATGATCATGACAAAGCAATATTATTTCAATTTGCATTAATGCAAAACAATTTGCTGGTCCCCGATTTTACCACACCTATTTCCAATAAAGCTGCAAACAAAAAAACATAAAACAATATACATATCCATAGACAAACCCGCAGGGAAAACAAAACTAAATGATTTCCAACTAACAGTGGTAAAAAAAACTCTAACAACCCAGGGATTGTATTACTGGTAATATAAGGGAATTCAGCTTCTACATGGTTTGGATTACTTACCTCAAGTTTTGATCGGATTTGCTTTTGACATAAAAATTAATTTTCTTTTACTTTTGATACCAATAAAAGTAATTTTGCTATTTAAAGAAAGGATCAGCTTTTTTGCGTTTACTAAACAAATTGTGTTTGTGTTTTGTTATTTTGACAGGATTATTTCGAAAATGTATGCATACCACTAACAGAAAATTAAAATCACAAGTTAAAGTAATAGCTGTGGATTTCTACAGCCTGGACACCAGAAAACATTGACAGGCAATTAGAAGTTACAACTAGACGTATTCCAACTTACGGAGTTTAGATACCAAACATATTTGAAATGCATGAAAGCTGTGGACTGATGTTATTCATTATCATTTACGAGCAAATCAGATTTTCAGCCGCATGCATGAGTTTGTATTCTAATGTTCCTATTTCACATCTGCAAGCTTTTAATAACCAAAAGAACTTAATATCTACATAAAGCTAGAACATAGCTAACAAACAGGAACATGTACATATCTTGTGCATACATTGCAAGAAATGTAAGGAAAAGAGAGAAGTAGAGTGTTACCTGTGACACAGTCTGTTCACCGATTGGAATATCGTCAGTTCTGATGGCTACCTTTGACACAATGCAGGAGCTGTCACAGTCTAGTATGATGCTGAAAAGAAGAGACCATACAACAACGGACACAAGCCATCAGTATCATTGTCCACTTGGATACCAGTTGGATTACTCAACCTATGAAAACCATAACCATATTAATGTCTATCAAGTATCATATAATTACACATAT
Source organism: Congeria kusceri (assembly GCA_027627225.1). Taxonomy (NCBI): domain Eukaryota; kingdom Metazoa; phylum Mollusca; class Bivalvia; order Myida; family Dreissenidae; genus Congeria; species Congeria kusceri. Next base: position 48,036,560 of record CM051030.1, read on the forward strand.
TTCACCCATACATGTATTTACAAGCAGCGTATCCCCTTGCTAAAATTTTCTTTAACCAAATTAAGCTTTCCATGTTGAAATCCAATTCGTAGTGGTTGTCTTATAAGGTTTTATGAAGAAAAGATGTAGCTAAACAGAATTTTCTGGCCTTCAAAAAAGGGAGCCCTGACAACATCATAGACAGCAGGTGGAGTACACGACCTACGAACCACAACTAAGGATCTGACCTACCCTCTGTCACATATCATAGACATAGCAGGTGGAGTACACGACCTACGAACCACAACTAAGTATCTGATCTACCCTCTGTCACATATCATAGACATAGCAGGTGCAGTACACGACCTACGAACCACAACTAAGGATCTGACCTACCCTCCGTCACATATCATAGACATAGCAGGTGGAGTACACGACCTACGAACCACAACTAAGGATCTGACCTACCCTCCATCACATATCATAGACATAGCAGGTGGAGAACACGACCTACGAACCACAACTAAGGATCTGATCTACCCTTCATCACATTTCATACACATAGCAGGTGGAGTACACGACCTACGAACCACAACTAAGGATCTGACCTACCCTCCATCACATATCATAGACATACCAGGTGGAGTACACGACCTACGAACCACAACTAAGGATCTGACCTACCCTCCGTCACATATCATAGACATAGCAGGTGGAGTACACGACCTACGAACCACAACTAAGGATCTGACCTACCCTTCGTCACATATCATAGACATAGCAGGTGGAGTACACGACCTACGAACCACAACTAAGGATCTGACCTACCCTTCTTCACATATCATAGACAGCAGGTGGAGTACACGACCTACGAACCACAACTAAGGATCTGACCTACCCTCTGTCACATATCATAGACATAGCAGGTGGAGTACATGACCTACGAACCACAACTAAGGATCTAACCTACCCCCCATCATATATCATAGACATAGCAGGTGGAGTACATGACCTACGAACAACAACTAAGGATCTGACCTACCCTCCGTCACATATCATAGACATAGCAGGTGGAGTACACGACCTACGAACCACAACTAAGGATCTAACCTACCCTCCGTCACATATCATAGACATAGCAGGTGGAGTACATGACCTACGAACCACAACTAAGGATCTGAGCTAGCCTTCATCACATATCATAGACATAGCAGGTGGAGAACACGACCTACGAACCACAACTAAGGATCTAACCTACCCTCCGTCACATATCATAGACATAGCAGGTGGAGTACACGACCTACGAACCACAACTAAAGATCTGATCTACCCTTCATCACATATCATAGACATAGCAGGTGGAGAACACGACCTACCAACCACAACTAAGGATCTGATCTACCCTTCATCACATATCATAGACATAGCAGGTGGAGTACACGACCTACGAACCACAACTAAGGATCTAACCTACCCTCCATCACATATCATAGACATAGCAGGTGGAGTACACGACCTACGAACCACAACTAAGGATCTGACCTATCCTCCGTCACATATCATAGACATAGCAGGTGGAGTACATGACCTACCAACCACAACTAAGGATCTGACCTACCCTCCATCACATATCATAGACATAGCAGGTGGAGTACATGACCTACCAACCACAACTAAGGATCTGATCTACCCTTCATCACATATCATAGACATAGCAGGTGGAGAACACGACCTACAAACCACAACTAAGAATCTGACCTACCCTCCGTCACATATCTCGTCCATGGCTAGAAACACTGCATCTAGATTCTCCAGCAGGGTGCGTTTCTCAACATTCCGTCGTAAAATCTGACTGATAGCTTCATAGAAACCATTCAAAACACTTGAAAGGATCAACTGAAAAAGAACCAACATTTCCTCACTCTAGTACTTGCTGGCAGAGAACCGAAAATTTCAGAAAATTTAATGTATTTTTTATATGCAATTTGCACACTGTAATACTGCTACTACACCTTTCAATCACAAAAGAAAATATGATGTCAACATCACTTCTTTTACGACTTATCCTCTAAAGCTTGTTGAATAATATACCTTCAGATAGAGGCACTCTGGGCAAAGTATAATACGACTTAAAGTTGTCATGCAAAATAGCCGAGATACCGGTATGTGTTTTCCAAACACTGAGTGAAACAAGTACAAAGTTTAAATTGAATTCGTTGCGATACATATTTCATAATTTGCATAGACATTCACTTTGATTAAAAGTAGAATGCAGTCATGTACTAGTACACAGAATGATATGGTATTAATGGCATATCACTAATGTATGACGTCAAATGGAAAATAAGCTTCCATTTTTAGGAGCTTATTTTTACCTCATTTTCATTTGAGCTGCCAACCACATAGAAAAACAGATCCACATTACTTCTGTAGACACATGTCAGTCCTTCAAACATGATGATTTCAGCTGAAACCACAAATGTACAAAATATGATTACAAATGATTAGCACCACCATTGTCCTCATCATCATCACCATCATCAATACATATGCAATACATGTTTTACAATAAGAAATTTCACACAGCACATGCAATACAGATTACAGAACACTAAATCAAATAAACCAACAATACAACAAATGGGTATTATTCTAACATTTGAATACATACATGTAAACAGAACACATTCAAAAGCAACTGAACATACCATTAGCTCTGTGGGTCTTGGTAAAAAGATTTTTCTCGAATGCCTTCTGTTCCTTTGCTGATGGAAATTGGTCATCATAGTACTAAAAACCAACAGGTAATGTTTTAGAATCACATTTACAAATAAAGAGTTCATTACTTTATAGAGTGGACAGCTGTCAATGCAAACACAATATATTTATATAATTTACAATCAGTCAGATTAAACATATTACAGTACAGAATCCAATTTGTCAGTAGCTTACTTAATGTGTTTTACAATGTTTGCATATATCACAGAACAAGTGCTGACACTATCACCTAATTGCATATATCACAGAACAAGTGCTGTCACTATCACCTAATTGCATATATCACAGAACAAGTGCTGTCACTATCACCTAATTGCATATATCACAGAACAAGTGCTGTCACTATCACCTAATTGCATATATCACAGAACAAGTGCTGTCACTATCACCTAATTGCATATATCACAGAACAAGTGCTGTCACTATCACCTAATGCTCTTTGAACAAGTGCTGTCACTATCACCTAATGCTCTTTGAACAAGTGCTGTCACTATCACCTAATGCTCTTTGAACAAGTGCTGTCACTATCACCTAATGCTCTTTGAACAAGTGCTGTCACTATCACAGAACAAGTGCTGTCACTATCACCTAATGCTCTTTGAACAAGTGCTGTCACTATCACAGAACAAGTGAGCTGTCACTATCACAGAACAAGTGCTGTCACTATCACAGAACAAGTGCTGTCACTATCACAGAACAAGTGCTGTCACTATCACCTAATGCTCTTTCAGTAAGTGCGACATTTACATCGAAATGAATCTTTGTAAATAAAAGTGAGTGAAAAATGGACGGATGGTTCGACTGTAATATGCCCACCTTCGGGGGCATAAAGTTGTCATTGAAACGTTTTAGTTAGCAAAAAAACGACAACCACAACATTCCTTTGATACAATGGTAATACATTGTTGCAACGAAAAGGTACCCTGATTATAAATGTAAAATAACAGTATCACCTTAGCCACCAATCTGTTACCATCGTTGTCCAGAATCATGATGGCCTTCACAGAGTAAAGGGATGGTTCCTACAATGACAACACAATGATACATAAACAGGTACCAGTTAATGTGAAAGATTCAATAAAATTTACCACCATATATATTGTGTACTAAAATGTTTATTTAATGACTTGCCCCATTACTGATTTGCCCTATGTCAACTTGCCCCATATGTATAATGATTTGCCCCACTGTAATATTAATCAACCATTTCGGTACAAATCTTTTACAATGTCATTTTCATGTTTTGTAGCTTAATTTCATTAGTGTATATATAATTTTAGCTAATAAATAATATACTATAATAATTATCAATCCAACAATCAACCTTAAAATATCTAAGAAAGTTTTGTAACAATAATAACCAATTACTTTATATACAGCACATTAATCGACTTATTGACTAAAAAGGCAATTGGTATTGCATTTCTAACCATGGCTAAACAATCTGACTTCGACAAATACTTCAACAAAATTTCGAGACTGTAGTGAATATGGTCACTTACAACAGTCTTGCTAGCTTTTCAGTGATGCAGTTAAAGCGTACTGACTGCATTGTGAAGTTAAGTTCAGCTATGGTTACTTAATGGGTGACAACTATTAACATCAATGGTGTTAGAAAAAAACTTGGTCAAACTCCTGATTTGTCGTAAGGGAACAGAGCATGTAGGGGCTTGTGCTCAAGGAAGCTGGAGATGTGAGGTCTCATGCTGATTTGTCGTAAGGGAACAGAACATGTAGGGGCTTGTGCTCAAGGAAGCTGGAGATGTGAGGTCTCATGCTGATTTGTCGTAAGGGAACAGAGCATGTAGGGGCTTGTGCTCAAGGAAGCTGGAGATGTGAGGTCTCATGAAGCTCTGGGAGCTGGAAATTTCTCCAGGGGCTCTGGGTCCTCAAAAAGATAAAGAGTTAGACAAAGAGGGAAGGAGTGTAGTGAATATGGTCACTTCCAGCAGCTTTGCTATTAAGCTAGCTTTTCAGTAATGAGTTTAAAGTGTACTGACAGTGACAGCATTGTGAAGTTAAGAAATGTCAGCTATGGTTGCCTCGATGGTTTTGTTTGTTTGTTTGTGTGCATTTTTCGCCATTTTTAATAGTATTTCAGTCATATCATGGCGGTCAGTTATCCTACACACACTTTTCCTGTGCATGCTTAGCCGATCTAAGCAGGTTACCAGTACTAAATGCACATACTTATGCCAATAACTGACAAGTGCCCTACTTGAATCCGAGGTTGGGGGAGAATGGCTGTAGAAATTATTTCCTGCCCAATCCCCACACAAGTTATGTGGCTGGGCTGGGGAGTGAACTCACAAACCCCGGATTGACAGTCCAGCACTCTACCAACTGAGCTAGCCGGGCCCAGCAATTTTTTTTATTGCCTGGAGGGATGACCACTAGTAACATCAAGACACATCTGATACACAATAAAGTTTTGACATTCATGTGGACTGTCTGAATATCAGGTTTTCAGAATTATTTTCTTCTTAAATGGTTAGATGATGGGAAACTTATTTTATAAATTCACCAAAAATAATATTCCATTTCCATCAAATCATACAGTTGTTTGGGGTATTCCGGATCTTGATTAGTTTCGGATCAAAGCCAGTTAAATAGCTTAAAATAATAACTTAGTAATAAATGTTCGTAAACATGGTTATTTTATGTTGAAAGAGTAGTCTTTTCTACTGAGTTTAGACGTTTGTTTGATTACAAAACCCACTTTTACGACCTGGGTTTTCTACGAAACGTAATCTGACATGCGCACTTTGCCAAGAAAAAGTACGGGAAAATAATCGCGGACTTGTGATCAGAGCCAAGTATATCGGTAAATATTGAATCACTGCATCATGTTTATACATCAAAATGTTCACAAACACTTCCTCTATCAAATAGTGTAAGCCAAAATACCACCAATTCCTTGTTATAAATACAGTATTCCTTTAAACAAAACCTGGAAATTGGTTAGTTTCGGATCACGTCACGGCGTGACTCAATAACGGGGGTTTACTCAAACGTCTTTGAGCTGTCAAACAGCTGACATTGTTATATTTTTCGGATCAAAGGGATAAGAAAATAAATTGTATAATAGTGTAACCGATAACTTATATGTGGTGATTTTGGTTATTTTTCCTGTATATATTGTGGATTTATTTGTTTGTAGTTACATTTTGATGTAATATTTACTTAAATATAGTGCAGTGATAGTTTCAAAGATTTTAATGGTAGTCATCTAATTAACCATTCAGTGTGGATCTAATTTTAATGGTTCAAATCGCACAATTATTCTGCTAGTTATATGCATATATAGACTGAATAAGAACTTTAGTCACATCTGGACAAATATAATTCATACTAGGTTGTCAACTTGTATACAAGTTTGATAATTAAATGTGCTTATATTGATCAGATTCATGGCATACCATGTGTTATGCTGTACAATAAATGGTTGCTGAATTTGATATTGGTAACATCTAAATGCAATTAGATATAAATTACAGAAATGGGGAAACCAAACCAACATGGTCCACCTGTAAACAAAGCACACACAATGAAGAAGAGTTACAACAAAAGGTACCAAATAAAATCACTCAGAGCAGTCCTAAAACAGAGGCCACTGTCAGAAGCAAAACTTCAAAACTGTATGGTTTATCCTAGGGTTATATACAAAGAGAGATGTTGACTAAGATAGTTGAAATGGGTTATTTTTCTTTAAAAATATATTCACTCTGTTTAGGTAAGAACCGGTTCCTGTCCAATCAGATGTGACTGATTCTACTTTGTCGAACACTAAAGCGTTGGAAAATTTTGTTATTAAGGAAAGGGTCCAGTACCCTTAAGATATTTCATTTTTATATACAAGTGTGTCACTTTAGATTCGGGAATTTTGTCATTCCCATTTGGCTATTTTGGGGATTGGGAATGGGTCCTTTACCAAACCCTGAAAAATCACTGAATTAGTTAAGTTAAATGTGATCAGGGCTCCAGATAACCCACTAAAAGAATATGCAAAAGGGTACTGTAGCCGCGGACCTCTTGTGTAAGAGTCAGTATTTTACCCCTGGACCATATTGGAGAATCGTAAAGGATATTTTCAGAACTTCAAATAGGACTGGGCTTAAAAGGCTATTTTAATCCTAATTATAAGTGTGTGAAGTATATAAATGTGCATGTAAATATTGTTAAGTACTAGTAGACAGTGTTCGCTCTGGCTTTTGAAAAGTTGTCGCCACTTTTTTTTGCCAAATTTGAAAACTTGGAGCCAATTAGGCGTCGCACATATTTTTTTTAGTAAGAGACGTTCGAGTGGCATACTATATATAACTTTACTATATATAACTTATATTTTTACTGTTACTGTAAAGCATTAATAATTATTCCTGATGAAGAATACAATAAATAAACAAAACACCATATATCTCTTTAATCAATTTAATAAGTAACAACACAGCATATTTCATATACAAGTGGAGTAAAATATGTCCATGGAGCATAATGGTTGCAACAAGAAATATTTTAGCAATGCACTATTAATATGTGTATTAACATCATCAATGTTTGTTTTTAAAGTAGACATTTAACAATGCATAAATGTTACTATTTTACTTCTTAATATGATACATATTAATACATAAATATACATATATAAATACAATGGCACAAATTAGGAAAGACAAGGTACACTGGAAAGGAAACTGAAAATATACAGAAGACATCAATTATCAGCAATTCTATATATATTATGATCATATACTAAAATAATTCCAACTTCCAACAGTCTTTAAATTTTCTGTTCACTGGAGAATTTTGAAGTTTGAGAATGTTAGATGGAGATGAGACGTCAGAATCTAACAAACGTTTTTTACAAGGAGTATTTACGTCTAAATTGGCCATTATGACAAGTGAATTTTTATTTTCAAATTCAACATTTCAAACCAATTGTCGTAACAAACTGTGTAATTATGGACTTTTGCTTATTTAATCCAGGGACATATTTGTTTTATAGGTCCCTGTTTAGTCATGAACGTCAACATGTTGAAAACACTGCACACTTATGTTTTGATTTCTAATTATCTTTTGATCTTGTCCTTAATCAGTTACAAACATTGCACTATTCTATTAATTGCCCGTATCGACGATTAAAGAAAAATGAATTAAAATGCCAATCTAATTGCCTTGGGCCATATAATCAGCAGCATGTTATCATCTTATTGATATGCATTCACTTTCACGCTTCATTTAATTCATTCGTACCACTTGCATCACTAAAAATCAATACATGCACGATAGCTGTCGAGGTTAACCGAGTCAGCAAGACCGCTTAGGCTAAGATGGCGCTTACATCATTTCAATTGTAAATAATTCGGAAAAAGAACGCTGTCGCCAGAAAAATCGCCAAACTTTAAAATTTGTCGCCACTTTTGCGATTTTGTCACATTTGGCAGCAGTGGCGATCGCCAGCACAAACCCTGGTAGTGTTTAATTTGATACATTAAGAAAATTGAATGCAGAACGAAAATGATTTTTTTTCAAAATTAGTAAGTTTTTCAATGTTAACCAGTACCAGTACCCCCAGTTTAATTTTCTTCATGGCACTTATACACCCAACTTACTAATTCTAAAGGGTATTTGCAATAGTTTGAAGGGTATTGACACAAATACCCCTCTTACCTGGAGCTCTGTGTGATGTGCAAAATTCAATGTTGGGTTATATTTTGATTATTTTTAATTAATCTGTTGATATGTAATCATCAATAATCATGAACACAATATGTACATGTTTTATTGTCATTTGTAATTTGAACCATAATAAAATGTTAAATAAAATGGTAAACACACTCTAGTTGATTTGTTATTATGTTAACTATATACGCCCTTGCCTTAAATTACCCTAGTGTGTGTCTACAAGGCATATAATGTGCAACATTAACTGAGCGAAGCCCAGCTTATATATTCAATGGGAAATACTTGCAATGTATTTAATTTAGTGATGTGTAACCATTTGTCCATATTCCCATATGTGTTGAGAAATGACGAAAAAGGTTATGTAACTTGAGCGTGTAAACAAGAACGAAATCCATGTACATCGTACAAAAATCGTGTTTAGTTGAACAGGGGAAAGATTTATATTTCTTTTTGGTGTATATACATTAACTATTACGATATATATGAAAAAGTAACAAACACAGATCTCGTTAGTGAACCGAAATACCCCGAACAATTGTAATGTTTAGGCAAATATGACACAGTCAGTCACTGCGATGGAATAATTTCTGAATAACTTACAAAATAAAAGCTGCACACACCTTGTTTAAACAAAATATTGTATTATAACCATTGAATATACAATTTGATTTTGAACCGGTATGTGTCTCACCGTATGACAGTATTATCGAGATGTTGCGCGTAGTGTGACATAATTAAGGCAAATAATGAAAACTTACCATGCGGCTGTTTTATTTATTATTGGATGTACATAAACGACATACTAAAAAATTTAAATTCTCACCAAAATTTGGGAGTCCATGTCGATTGTTTTGACGTGGATTTGTTTTCTAAACGCCTTATTCAGCAAGCGTCTGTAGATCTATACTTTGTCGGTTACGTCGAAATTATACCGTTGTGTTATTTGCAAGTCAAATATAATTTACGTCCCTTTGTAACAGTTTCGCCAAAAATTTTGTAAATGTAAATGCCTCATAGATTCATCGTGGGCAAGAACGTTTTAAACAGGTTTGTCACACTGATACAACCATTGACATAGAATTCTATCAAACTAATAAATGAATAATACTGTTCCCATGAATGTGTGTAGGATGAAGCGTACCATTGCCGAAGCGTACCAATTTATTTTAGGACGAAGTCTAGCATAACCCACAACAAGTTAGGCCCTGTGCCCAGTATTGAGCTACTTTTTATATGGGCAATATTGTATGATAACACTTTCATTTTGCATGACTGAGCCATGTTAACCTACACGCTATTGCATTTTTGAAAAATCTCGTTGACCTCCACTGTGTGAAGTTTCATCAATATTCTGGTTTGCTGAATGGATTGCGTCATTTCAATTGGTCTGTCGATTCTGTTACTAAATACATTCGTCGTCTGATTGGTTGAAGCTTTGATGAAGGTGTAAACAAGGCAAAAGAATGGCGGTCTGTAAATAAATGTAGTAGATGAATACACAAGGTTAAATTGGAATTTAACGCATGTCCTAGGTAAATTTCGGCACTTGTTAATCAGTTTTGGTGTTGTTTAAGTAAAACACGTTGATATATAACTTTATTGTAGCAAATAATGGAAATTTATGAAAATTTGAACTGTTAGGTTTCCATCCCATAAATGGTCTTTCGGCGATGAGACTTTCCAGCTTATTTAGCCATATATAAAAAGTAGCACTAAATTCACTGCACGTCTCATGAATTGGACTAGAAGTGTTGGTACCACGAAGTGAACCACCCCTATATATAGTGTATAGACATGTTTTTATAATGAGCCGTTTACACTTTACAGATAAGGTGAGATAAACTCTCAGATACTAGGGATTTAGCTAAAGCGGAATGGCAGGGCGGCCCGCCCTTCCATTTTTTAGCCACGCCCTCTTGCCCTTTTCCTCCACCCTTTTAAAAAGTTGCCCGCCCTCCTGTGTACTTTTTGTCATTTGTGTCAGCACAGACACGCCGGAACGCAATTTAATTGGTTACTTGCGCATCTTGGCAAACACATCTTGGCCTAAATGATCATAGACGTATTGTCGCGACATGTATCATTATTGAATCAGCTCGTCATGACCATGCAACATCAATTATCAGTTACCGAATTAATGGTAATTTAGTGCAGATTGTGGTGCTTCTATAAAGGAACTTTAATATTTAATAAGTTTTATGCCGTACACAATCTCCAGTTTAAGTCCAATACATGACTATTTTGTCACTCCCATTTAAATATCCATTTTATCCCATGCAACAAAACACCTGTCTGATTCTTTTGACACCCTTGACATTTCACATAAAACGCTAATTCACTAATGCTCTATCAATAGTGCTTGCATTGTTCAGGTACAGTAGTGTTGATTGATGCTTTTGTTCACTGCTACAAACTGCTAGAGAATGGCCCCAGCTCGGCAGTCACATCAAAGACTTTTGAAGTCAAACTGACACTGTTGCTTAGGACGTTACTAACAGCTTGCAGATTAAGAAGCCTGGTTAATTTATTACGTCGCGCTTTCACTCTTCTCAGTTGTAACAGGTGTTATTGTCAATGACTGTATTTTTATGGATTGTATTGTTTGTTCAATTGGAAATATGATTTCAAGGTAATTAGGAATTGATGCAATGATTTTTTTTAATGAAATAACTATGAATTTTATATGAAATAAGTATGACAATATTACTAAAATAAAAAAACAACACATTTTTAAGTATGTAAATAATATATATGTTAAAATCGTCTTAATAATAATAATAATAATAACAATATTTCTATCTTTTGAAATGAAAAGTAAGGAAGACTAAATATTATCATGAATATTATTATTAATTTAATATTATTAATTTAATAATATTAATTAATAATATTAATGAATAATAAAAATAAAATTGATAATATATATATATATTCTACTCGTCCTGACGTCCAGCGTATATAACCATTATAACCCTGCCCTTTTTCGCGAAAATACCCCCCTGCCCTTTTTTAGGCCCCCCCAGCCAGTTTTTTAGTCTGGCTAAATCCCTAGATACTTTGTGTGTCGTATGGAAATGTGTCAATTAAATGTATCCCTTATTCTTCAGATACCGTTCTATCTTAGATACCATTTTTCGCAAGATGCTCTAGACTAATAGCGTGTTCGGTAACCTGACAATTTGGAAATGTATGCTTTTATGCATACATCGTCTTTAAGTAAATAAAGCCACAAAATGTTAAACAGGCAAAACAAATCATTCTTTTAATGCGCTACCTTCATTTAAAATACATTTTGGTATTGTGTTTAACAGCAGTGCTAGTACCCCTTTTCCATCGATATTCACACGATTTTTCGAACTTACACTAAAATTAAGATTAAAATAGATTGCTCTATAAGTTTGTAAAGAACATAAGCACATGCACCAGCTTTAGATGACCTCATAACCCAAACAATGACAAGAAACGGTATCAATAGACGCTTGTGTTTTATACGAGTCGTTATGGTTTACCTGTTTTGAGTGCTGTTTTTGTTTATAAAGTTATATTTTACAGAGTTTATATTTTGAAATTAAAGATATATATTTTATTATGTTTAAAAAAACAGATATAGTCAAACCTAATTTAAGTACGATTTCATAGTGTCATTAAGAGGAACGGTATGTAAAGAACAGAGCATAATAGTTGTTAGTTGCCATTTTTTTTTAATGTTGATGTTCAATTATTAAAATAGAGATTAGAGAAAGAAATCCTTTTTTTTTTCAGCTTTATTTCAAGCTCTTCTACTCGACCGTTTATCCTCGTCAGCGTATAAATGGTTTGCTTGCAACAAGTTAATATCTCAGTATCTTTTTTCTATAAGCCTCATGGGTCAGAATATCTGACCCATTTCCAATGCAAAATATGGTAGTTTTTTCCCAATTGAAACAATAAATTCCCGTCCACTACAAAATTTGGTTTGACATTTATAGCAATCTTGAAGAAAATTACAGCAAGAAATATTTTAAGAATAAACACATTAAAAATCACAATGAAATCAACTAATCAATTGAAATTGATACCAACACCATGATTTATTTGTACATTCGTTTCCCAATTCGCCAAATTTTACGTTGAGAAATTTCCAATTTCAAACCAGGTACTTTTTCCCAAAAAGGTCAGAAAATGGCCTGGCTATTGTTAATGGCTGAAATTTAATAGCTTCATAGATATAATACATGTCAGGTAAGGTATTACATTGTTTGCTTTAATTGCAAAATACATTGAAATAATCAAGTGTTCAGCTAAACTGAGAATTGTTCATATTAATATATTAATAATTTAATGTTGTTTAATTGTTTTTCCTTTATTTTTAGCACACCTGAGCACAAAGTGCTCATGGTGAGCTTTTGTGATCGCCCGTTGTCCATCGTTCGTGCGTGTGTGCTTCAACAACTTTTCATTCAAACAACATCTCCTCCTAAACCGCTGGGCAGATTTTCACCAAACTTCACGGGAATGATCCATGGGTGGACCTCTTTCAAAGTTGTTCAAATCTTTCCGGTCCGCTGAATATGTAGGTCACCAGAGCTAAAAATAGATTTAAAAAGTGAAAACTTTAAAAATCTTCTTCTATGAAACCGCAAGGCTCAGACCTTTCATATTTGATATGTGACATCCTCTAGAGGTCCTCTACAAAGATTGTTCAAATTATACCCCTGGGGTCAAAACGGGCCACGCCCTGGGAGTACATGGTTTATATAGAATATATAGCAAAATGACTTTAAAAATCTTCTCCTCTGAAACCACAAGGCCCAGAGGTTTCATATTTGGTATGTAACATCCTTTAGTGGTCCTCTACAAAGATTGTTCAAATTATGCCCCTTGGGTCAAAACGGGCCACGCCCCGGGGGTCTCGTGGTTTATATAGAATATATAGCAAAATTACTTTAAAAATCTTCTCTTCTGAAACCGCAGCCCAGAGGTTTCATATTTGGTATGTAACATCCTATAGTGGTCCTCTACAAAGATTGTTCAAATTATGCCCCTTGGGTCAAAACGGGCCACGCCCCGGGGGTCTCATGGTTTATATAGAATATATAGCAAAATGACTTTAAAAATCTTCTCTTCTGAAACCACAAGGGCCAGAGGTTTCATATTTGGTATGTAACACCCTTTAGTGGTCCTATACAAAGTTTGTTCAAATTATGCCCCTGGAGTCAAAATGGGCCACGCCCCGGGGGTCACATGGTTTATATAGAATATATAGCAAAATGACTTTAAAACTCTTCTCCCCTGAAACCACAAGGCCCAGAGGTTTCATATTTGGTATGTAACATCCTTTAGTGGTCCTCTACAAAGATTGTTCAAATTATGCCCCTTGGGTCAAAACGGGCCACGCCCCGGGGGTCTCGTGGTTTATATAGAATATATAGCAAAATTACTTTAAAAATCTTCTCTTCTGAAACCGCAGCCCAGAGGTTTCATATTTGGTATGTAACATCCTATAGTGGTCCTCTACAAAGATTGTTCAAATTATGCCCCTTGGGTCAAAACGGGCCACGCCCCGGGGGTCTCATGGTTTATATAGAATATATAGCAAAATGACTTTAAAAATCTTCTCTTCTGAAACCACAAGGGCCAGAGGTTTCATATTTGGTATGTAACACCCTTTAGTGGTCCTATACAAAGTTTGTTCAAATTATGCCCCTGGAGTCAAAATGGGCCACGCCCCGGGGGTCACATGGTTTATATAGAATATATAGCAAAATGACTTTAAAACTCTTCTCCCCTGAAACCACAAGGCCCAGAGGTTTCATATTTGGTATGTAACATCCTATAGTGGTCCTCTACAAAGATTGCTCAAATTATGCCCCTGGGGTCAAAACTGGCCACGCCCCGGGGGTCTCATGGTTTATATAGAATATATAGCAAAATGACTTTAAAAATCTTCCCTTCTGAAACCGCAAGGCCCAGAGGTTTCATATTTTTGGTATGTAAAATCCTATAGTGGTCCTCTACAAAGATTGTTCAAATTATGCCCCTTGGGTCAAAACAGGCCACGCCCAGGAGGTCTCATGGTTTATATAGAATATATAGCAAAATGACTTTAAAACTCTTCTCCTCTGAAACCACAAGGCCCAGAGGTTTCATATTTGGTATGTAACATCCTTTAGTGGTCCTATACAAAGTTTGTTCAAATTATGCCCGTGGAGTCAAAATGGGCCACGCCCCGGGGGTCACATGGTTTATATAGAATATATAGCAAAATGACTTTAAAACTCTTCTCCTCTGAAACTACAAGGCCCAGAGGTTTCATATTTGGTATGTAACATCCTATAGTGGTCCTCTACAAAGATTGTTCAAATTATGCCCTGGGGTCAAAACTGGCCATGCCCTGGGGGTCTCATGGTTTATATAGAATATATAACAAAATGACTTTTAAAATCTCCTCCTCTGAAGTTGCAAGGCCCAGAGGTTTCATATTTGTTATGTAACATCATTAAGTGGTCCTTTACAAAGTTTGTTCAAATTAAGCCCCTGGGGTCAAAACGGGCCACACCCCAGGGGCCACATGGTTTATATAGAATATATAGCAAAATGACTTTTAAAATCTCCTCCTCTGAAACCACAAGGCCCAGAGGTTTCATATTTGGTATGTAACATTTTATAGTGGTCCTCTACAAAGATTGTTCAAATTATGCCCCTGGGGTCAAAACTGGCCACGCCCAGGGGGTTACATGGTTTATATAAACTTATATAGCAAAATGTCTTAAAATCTTCTTCTCTGAAACTGCAAGGCCCAGAGGTTTTGTATTTGGTATTTAACATCCTTTAGTGGTACTCTACAAAGATTGTTCAAATTATGCCCCATGGGTCAAAACAGACCACACCCCATTGGTAACATGGCTAATATAGACTTAAATAGCAAAATGATTTTAAAATTCTTCTCCTCTGAAACCGCAAGGCCTAGAGGTTTCATATTTGGTATTTAACATTGTATAGTGGCCCTCTACAAAGAGTGTTCAAATTATGCCCCTGGGGTCAAAACTGGTCACGCCCGGAGGGGTCAAATGGTTTATATAGACTTAAATAGCAAAATGACTTTAAAAATCTTCTCCTCTGAAACGGCAAGGCCCAAAACTTTCCTATATTTGTAACGTAACATTGCATAGTGGTCCTCTCCAAAGATTGTTCAAATTATGCCACTGGGGTCAAATCTGGCCACCCCCCGAGGGGTTACATGGTTTATATAGACTTAAATAGCAAAATGACTTAAAAAATCTTTACCTGAAACCGCAAGGCCCACAGCTTTCTTATATTTGGTATGTAACATTGCATAGTGGTCCTCTCCAAAGATTGTTCAAATTATGCCCCTGGGGTCAAATCTGGCCACCCCCGAGGGGTCACATGGTTTATATAGACTTAAATAGCAAAATGACTTAAAAAATCTTTACCTGAAACAGCAAGGCCCAGAGGTTTGTTCAAGGTTGTTGGATAAAAATAAGCCACGCCTCGGGGATGCAAATTCCAATTGGGTTACAAGGTCTCAGGTGAGCGTCCTAGGGCCCTCAGAGCCCTCTTGTTTCATGTTTATTTGAAAAATATTACTATAGTGATAAAAATTAATATTTTATTTTATTATTTACCAAGATTTGTTATATTATTTCATGTATAGTTTTTGCACTATATATATATCATACACAGGTGGTACACTTCATCCTGCCAAGTGGTACACTTCTTCCTGGTACGCTTCGGCAATGGTACACTTTGTCCGACGAATCTGAGATGGGAGAGGGATAGCATAACTTGTTAGGCGCTGGGTGAATATAATGATTCTAGGTCTAAAGACATTAGCGCCTCTGACAATATTCCCTTCTTGAAAAATTGCTGATGTCCAACTTAGCATTGTTTAGGGAGGGGTATAATGTCCAAGGTGGCCTATGTCCATTTACAAACTTTACCATATACTACTGAGCTACTTTTAAGACTGTTGACAGAACCCAGCTGTCTTCTGTAGGGCAAAATATAGGGCACACATCGAATGACCTACAGTTTAACTCTGCAGGCTACGAAGCACCAATAATCTATACCCCAACACATTTTGCTACACTCTAAGCATTGTGTCATTTCTATTGGTCAGATGTGTAGAACTGTTATTGAAACGCTATTTCGATTGGTGGAAGTAGTAAACACGGATCTTAATATGGCCAGCTGAATATAAATGTAGTAGATTTATATAAATACAATTTTAAATCAACGATAAATGCATGTTGCAGCTAAAATTTGGCACGTGTAAAGCAGTTTACGTGTTGTTTTACTTAAAGTACATGGATGGATAATTTTATCGTTGCAAATAAGGGAATGTATGTTAATTAAAACTTTAGTTTTTTTACCAGTCCAGTAAATTGGCCTTTGAGTGACAAGACGTTCATAACTGTAAACACACTTACTTTTCAGGCACATCCTGTAAAGACAGGCAGGCACATACATAGATGTACCAGTATGGAAGACAAGGACAAACTAGGAGGCTACCTAATACAGGGGGAAGATGGAGAACTACTCATTGTTTGTATTAATGAAGATCACGATGAGGCCTCAGTCAAACAAGAGCTGCCTGAGCCATCCATGTCTACCTCTGAGAATGAGACTGAGAATCAGGTTCAAAAAGTCATTCCGAATGTTGCCAGTCTTAGGAATCTTTTAGAGTCTTCATTAGATTCAGTATTTGCACAAGCCAATTCTACTGGAACTGAGCCTGGCACAGTTACATTACCGGACTCTGGTGCCACACCTGGGCCTTCCCAGCAAAGTTTGAGCATTATTAAAGGAACTGCAACATGTGAAGCTAGTACGTCAGGGGACAAAATTGATGATTATATTGATTCATTATTTGATGACGAGGATGATGATGATGAAGATGAAGGGGCTATAGGTGGTGACACGCCTCTAGCTATGGTAATACAGTATCTAAACCAACACTGCACAGGTTTTCCGGAGATAGATAATGAAGTTTTGGCTCATATGACAGAAGTTGATGCTGTAGAGTGTGTTAAAGATATAGACTTTCAGCTTAATCTAATAGACAAAGCATGTGCGAAATTTGAAAAGATTGTAGCTAGAGAAAATTGTATAATGACAGACATAAATAAAGAAAGCGGGGTAGCAATAAATCAACAGACAAAGAAAAAACCTAAATCTCCAAGAAGACGGCAGCCGGATAGGGCATCAATGTATGACATCGATTCTGAAGTATTATACGATAGCATTCTCAGCCTTAATACAAAAAGTCGCCAAAAGGGAAACAAAGACAAAAGTCTGTCTAAAGTAAAACGAAGACCTGCAAGCCACTGTCGAGGTCTTCCATATTGCTGTAAGTGCGGCAAGGATTCATTCTTACACACCGATAAGGTTTTCATTCAGTGTTTTGCTGAAGCAAAAACGGACATCATGGATACGAGATTACTGTCTGAAGTTTATGGACATTTTGAGGAGGATAGACATGACACCGTAGAATTGTTAGTGTACATTTTGCAAAAGTTTTGCAATGAATCACAAACAGTTTGCTGTTGTTTTTGCGGGTTAAAACTGGATACTATCCATTCTATTTTCAACCATGTCATAACTACTGAGTCTCACAAACATTTCACTTCATACACCCTTGGCAGCAGTGTGTTGTTGGCACCTGAAAAGCAATATGTTTGTGTTTTCTGCTGCACCAAGAAGACTGCATGTATCGAAATCATATCTCATTACCGCTACGAGCACCAGATTGAGCATCGAGAGCAAATCGGTATGTTTTGCAAGGCTTCTTTGAAGTACAGCCACAAAGACAACATAGTTGTCTGTGCTTACTGCGAAATGAGTTTTGAAAATCTGAATATCCTCATGCAGCACATCAGAAAACAGCATCTGATCATAGAACCAATGGAATACAAAAAGCGAAAGAACCCTCTAGCACCCAACTGTGCTGTCCCAGTTGCCTTATCAGTGCCAGAAAGCCCGTTCAATATTAAAAGAAGGAAAACTAGCTTTATCTGTTTTTATTGTAAGTTGAGGTTTGTATGTGCAAAGGACCTGAAGGATCATATAGAAAAGGCACATTCAAGTACATGATTAGACAACAAAGTTGGATCTCATTCACATCAGTTTGAACATCTTTGGTATACTTGTATATAATAAAGAGGATGAGTTATAAATGAGGTGTGTCGTGGGAAAAACAGGCTTAATGCATGTGCGTAAAGTGTCGTCCCAGATTATAACTGTGCCAATTTTTTCCCACGACACGCCTCAAATGTATGTAAAGAGGTTATGAAAATGATATAGTAATTGTCTGTATGCATGTCACTTGTCAAGAGTTGAAACTGTTGTAAATTATCATTATAATTATGTGCCTAAAGATTTTTATTGCAAAAGTGGGGTATGTGATAAGTGTATCAATGTTTATGCTGTTTATCAACACATGTTTGAGATTCGGTATAATTGGTGTGCTCTAAAAGATAGATAAAGGGTTAGGGTAAATGTAAGGTTTACTTGCTAAATCAAATGTACCTGTCGTGTATTTACCTTTTCATATGCAAAACTACAAATATGAAGGTATGTTTTTAAGGTTTATCTTTAAATATTGAAGAAACAGTTGTTATTCGGTTATTGTATATCTGTACTGCATTTCTATCACTATATTTTGATTATTGTTATCAAATTAAATATGACATGTTCTTGTTCATAGTAAATTGGAAGTGTTTCTATCAAGACGTTTATTACTAACCTTTATGTCTACTTTAAATTGTACAGAGGATTTTCCAAATTTGAACAAAATATACCCTTCTTAACTAGATCACTCAGTTGGTAAACATGTTGTGTGTATGCTATTGTAATATTTATGTAACAGTGATGTACAATGCTGCGCAAATAATAAAATTAGCATAACAAATTAGCATGCAATGATTACTCTCTAAATTAGTACATGTAGATTTTAGACAACAGCTGCTGCAGTTTCCTTTTGTAAAACATTTTCTTTTGATGATTTACGCTTTTTATTCACTGGTTGAAACATATTTTATAAAATACATAAGTTAAATCAGTGTACAGTTATGTCGTTTTAATAAAGGGAACATTATGTGTTCTTTTGTCTATTTGATAAAGTACATATGATAAATCAGTGTACATTGACGTTGTTTTAATAAATGGATAACAGTATGTTCATATTTTATCATAATAAGCTGCATCTGGAACAGAACTGACCCTTGTGACCGTGTGCAAGTTTCATTCGTGCAGTACAGTACAAAATAGTCTACACTTTACTGTTATTGAACACGACTTGCTTCTACAGAAAATACATTGCAATATCAGCATTATATACTTCGAATAAATAAAATTGTACTTTTTTCATTTTATTGAATACCTTGAAGCAGTGTTCATTCTGGGCCGAGTTGTAGGTGGGCCAATGGCCCATCAGCCACACAATCAGTGCGCCATATAAGGATTATCTGGCGGGGGGGGGGGAGGTGCAACATACTATCTCATATTTATGATTTTTCATGTTACTTTTATTATGTTTTTATTTTGTCAAAAACATAAAATTACTCTTATCATTGCGCGCTAACCACAAACATTTCTCTAACAAACCCTTCTACAATTTGTGACCGTCAACCTTTGTGGAATATTTATCTGTTTGTTCTCCCAAACTTCCAGACGAAGTATGGCACTATGGGTTCGGCCAGATCAACGGATGTTTTCTCGCCCTCATTTTCCACAGTGTTCTCATTTTGCCTAGGAATTTTGGTGGAAAATTCTGAAGATTTTGTCCCTCAATGCTCTCTTTATCTGCTTTTTGCTTCGACATCGTTTTTAAACAAAAATTAAAATCATCTTAAACCGCATGTAACTTTCAGACAGCACTGTTAGCAATTTGTGATGATGTAAGCGAGGTCAAATGGCACGTAATCTTTAAATGGCCAATAAAATCACTAGTTATAAAACAGTGCGCGCGTGGTAGCCTAGCAATGGTTAATTTCCACTAACAATCCGGCTATGCGATGTTTACAATTCGCAATACGATTTTGTATCATTTTCATGCGAAAAAAGATCGCCTGCAAATGGAATTTTCGATGCGCCCAAATGGCCTACTGACAATATTTTTGTTGCGCCCGTTTATTATTTTTTTGCAGGAATCCCGCAAAGGCGCAGCCCAGAATGAACACTGCGGCTTGTATAGACATGTGCTGCACATCAATGATGTGCGAGGCAATTCCTACAACCTAACTATAAAATTTTTATATACATGAAACTTTGAAAAATTTCGATCTTCCGAATAAAAACAGTTATTGTACATCATTTTTGGCATACTTCAATATATGTTTATGGACTATGTTAGCAAAAGTTTTAAATATATATTGGCTCTCCAGTGGGGTTCACATACACTATTGCAACTTTAAAATAATAATAATAAAATAATGATGAAGATGATGATGGTGGTGATGATGATTATCACGTTCTTTAACAGCAATTGCACTATGACCCTGACCTGCCCTGTGTTTACAAGCATAATACAATTGTCGATGTTTATTTAATTACACAATAAATTCCATCTGTAATTATAATATTTTTAAAAACTTTTTTAAAACTAATAGTTTTATCTGCAACGTTGTAAGTCTAATAGTGAGCTGCACGAATATGTTCAGGATTTTTATCGGGTGTCTTACTGCAGGTAAGAGATCCGTTCAACTTGGTGATGATAATCCTATCCAGCTGTGGGTAATTGTATTCTTCAACATGATCTTGATGAACTGTCGTATCACTGTCTATCTATGCTAACCAACGGTTCAACGTTCCGCGTTCGAAACTTTCATAGCCGCATTGCTTGAACGGGAACTCATTTCATTTGACTTCGACACTCGCGTGGTACTACATAAACAAATTACTGTCTATGCTAACCGACAGTTAAACATTCAGCGTTCCGCAACTTTCGCGAACTCGTTTCGTTATGCCGGAAGAAAAAGGCTTGCGATCTATGGGGGCTCCGTAGCCACTTCCATAGTCGACAAGTCAGTGGCTCTGGTGTAAAGGGTCTAGTTCCCCTAGAATGATGCAATGATGCGATTCGTTTTTACCAATGTGTCCCCGGAAACTGTTCCCAAGCGACGCTCTTGTGTCATTCGGACGCATGCTTCAGTCTACGGACCTGCTATAATGCCATTAGACTGACATCCAGTCATTCCATCTCCATTTTGGAATATTCAAGAGACGAGCTTGTCGCACACACTAAGATGGCGCCCAATCCGACTGCGATGTCGTCTGCTGGTGACTTGTTTTTCTCCCGCGGTCCATGATTTAGACTTGACCCGGAAGTGACGTAGGTCTGCAGCATGGTCCTCGTGCAACATGGGCTTGTAGCCTTCAGGGTCGCATAAGTCCTGAAACAAAATTTAAATGATCATTACATAAACGTTTAAAATGTCACAATCCACACAATCACTGTCAAATATTTAATGGAACACATTAAACCCCATAAGTCATAAGTAAATGATTAGCAGTGAAGTCGTGTAAACTTAAAATGGATCATAGATAATATGTTCTACGTGATATGCGAAATGAAGATTGCAAACTTGGACGCTACTAATTCTACGGTTATGTTAAAGCTTAGTACCTTGAACTTGTGGAAGAAAGCCTTGTATCCGCCATGGAGCAGGTACACCTCGGGGAACAAAAGGGCGGGGTACTGGTCCTTGTGGAGCTCGCGGTCCTGGCTTCGCAGGAAACGGTACCTGATGGAACAAAGCAGGTTAATAAAGTAACTATATGCTGTATGCATAATGTGCATGCATTAGGTTAACAAAAATTTAGTACATGGCATAATTTTTAAACACATCTAAATTATATATGTGGAAAAAATAGCAAGGGATTCTTTAACTTAGTACAATTTGTAATGAACTGTATACAATTCAGGTTCAAGAATGGTTAGAAGAACCGTAAAATAAATCTTACATATTGGGTCCTCTCTCAGACGAAAATTCGCAGTGGAAGATGAGCACATGACGTTTGTCTCCCTTGACGGGTTTCTGAAGAAGAGCGTTGACGTCGTCTTTAGTGAAGAGATTGACTGCCCCTCTGATGTGACCGCCTTCAAACTCGTATGGATAGCGGCAGTCGACAATCGTGACGTCACTGAACATGTCATTGTAGCGTCCACTAACAACATCAGCCATGACTTCCGGTGATATGGACCTCAAATCCCGGTGTTTGCCTTGAATTGTGGGTAATGCGTACTCACGTGACCCGTCGGCGATCACGTCACGTGACTCGAGAGTTTCCACGGCTTTCAAAACAAGACAGTAGTCATGGAGATCAGCCGCGACGATGTCACCCAGTCCATCTTTGAACTTCTTTTGCAGCTGTAATGGTGATTCCGTTGAATTCCACTCGGCAGGTCTCTTTCCCGAAAATAAGCTTTTTCTTGCTTCGACAGAATATCCAAATCTAGTGGCCTGGGCATTAGAAAATCCAGTCTGAAAAAGCAAACGCTGCTTCTAATATTTTGATATTTATCACTTTCAGGCGCGGTTACATGATAGTGAGTTAGAGAGGGGTGGGTAACTGCCAACAAACTAATGAAAATAGGAACGGTGAAATATCATACATCAAAACATACAACAAAGCGTAGCCAATTTTAAGAACTACGGTAGATAGTGTTTCATCTGGACTACTTACGAAGCTGGGCGTGTCTTCACTGAAGAGCGAGTTTCCGCCCTTGGTACTCGGCGTGAGTACAGCTTCTAGCTCACACTGGGTCATGACCCCGGAATCAAGTGACCCCTCGTCATCATCGAACAGACGAACTCTGCAAATAATTTAAATCGAAAATATATAAAAGAAATATAAAGAGACAAAAACATCAATACGAAAGTATTTAGAATTGAATACGGTTCGCTCTGTTTCAAATAAAGATCAGGAAACAAAAATGCACGTAATATGTACGATATAAAATGTAATATCTGACATAGAACATAATTTTGAAAGTATACAAAATTGACTCGTATAAAGATACTAAATTTTATGTCGTATGCTATCAATATATAATTGATCGGTTCATGTATAAACACAATTTTTCAAGCATATTAGAAAACAAGACAAAATAATATATAATAAAACATCACACATACCTGAGACTCATTCTTTCAAATCTCTCAAACAAATATACGGACAATACAAAAACAAAAGACAGCAAATAAATCTATATAAAAAATTATTAAACAAGACAAAACAACGTTAACAAGTCAACAGTAGTGATATTTCTCGACAGATCACGATTATGATTGTCCATTCCTCGGAAGCGTCTTTATACGAACAAAATCTCAGTAATTAAATATTATCGAGTACGCTAGCTCTGCTTATGGTACTACTAATTATTTTGGACACTAATTAAATAGATCACCATTCTGTTTTAACAGTTGTACTCCACTAATGAGTTAAATTACACGTATATGGGAACAACACCAGACCCATAATTGGCAATTATATCCATGGAAATATGACGTTAATTTCAACTGGAGCGACTGCATATATTAACCACTTGTCGATACTCGTTTGATAATGTAAGTGTGCTCGTGATTATGACACTATCTGATCTGATTTTGGATAAAATACTTGTATGTAGTAATTAACTCTTAAATATCAAACCGATTAAATATTTGGTAAGAAATAATCCGCATATGCTCACATGACAGACTGACATAATTAATCCAGATACATATAATAATATATTTACTACATTAAATTTTGAAATAATAATGTTTTTGATTTCTTATTCATCAATAATTAATAATTTATGTGTATCCATTTTGTATTTATGAAGGTTTCAAATGATCTTTATTGTTTGACGAAGCACGAGATAAACATTAGTTTTATTAGACGAAAAAAACAACAACATGTAATTGTTATTTCCCGCTTACGTTTCCAAAAAATCTAGGGGGGGGGGGGGGTGAAAAATAACTTTTTTTCTTTATTTGTTTTTATTTTATTTTTTTCTCCACACACTTTAGGTATATTGGACTGCATGTACAATTGTTTTAACGCCTCCAATCTAAGAAACTGTACCTTACGGTATGTCATAACCAAGAGTACCGGTCTCAAGCACACTAATGCGTAATGTTTGCTATAATTACCAAAAAAGCCGCATATATGTGAAAACTGCCTTTTTTACCGAAAGTCAGAAAAGGTTAATGACAAAAAAACAACTTTTATAGGGTCGGCGGAAAAAAAATGGCGTGGTTGGGTAAGCGGAGACCATCAACTTTTTTTACGCCTTATCAAGCAAACTAAATGCAATCGATTGCTAATAAGTAAGAAAACTACAGTGGCATATATGTGACATGTGCATGTTTTTATTTAAGTCGTGGGAACGGGATCTTATCTCGTGGGAACGAGATCTTAAGTCGTGGGAACGACATAATTATGTCGTGGGAACGAGATATTTTTGTCGAGGGAACGACTTAATGAGCCAATCAAATTCCATGTTGCTCTCGCAGAAGAAAAACTGTTTCTTTATATCTTAATCCAGCATTGATATACGATATTATTAAGCGTCTCTTGTATCAGCCAGTTTCAAACATGCTTTTAAACAACGTGTATTCTGATTGGTTAATTATGTCGTTACCACGAGTTAATTATCTCGTTCCCACGACATAATATGTTGTTCCCACGAGTTATTTATGTCGTTCCCACGGGAAAAGATCTCGTTCCCACGACTTAATATGTCGTTACCACGAGTTAATAATCTCGTTCCCACGACTTAATATGTCGTTACCACGACATAATTATGTCGTTCCCACGAAATAAGATCTCGTTCCCACGAGATAAGATCTCGTTCCCACGACTTAATATGTCGTGGGAACAACATAAATAAAAACATGCACATGTCACATCTATGCCACCGTAGAAACCCCACTTAATCACATGAACATTGTTTTAAATTTCTTTTCATCCGTGCTTGCATTTTATTACTGTTTTTTATCCACTCAATCTTTCAATGACGGCATGCACTACAAGTTAATACCCACGCTTGTTTCTCTTTCAAACACACCCTACAAAGAAATGTAATTCTCGATTACGACTACATATTCTTGAAAGAAGAGAAATATAAACGGAACAATTAGGAGTTTAAGCTTCATTATATTTGTTTCTGAAATTCTTTTGTTTACACATTCCTGTTCAGAATTGGGTACAGAGTTATTATATAAATATATTCCTAGTATTTTTTTTTTATTTTTTTTTTGCTGTCCTCTCTATTTTTCTCACTACATATATTTATAAAAAATACTAGTAGCTTTGACATAATACTTGATCTCTGTATCATTTGTTTAGTATATATGAATGTTACGTTCTATCGATCAATTTACATTTGTAGGTGACGTATAAGCCCATGAGATCAATTGACATTTTTAGGTGACTTATAGGCCCATGGGACAGGTCGATTGATTGCAAAATATGATCTTATATACATTTTGCTGTTCCATGTAACACATGCCACTATAATAAAATATTTACTTACTTACTTACTTATATACTATAGTGACTGTAGTATTTGTTTTGTCGAAATGAAATATTATTATTAATTAATATGCATTAGATCTACGCTTTAATCTAAACAAAGACATAAAGACTTGACAATAATAATTCACATGTTTTCATTAAGTGAAATGGCCAGAATATTAAAAATACAAACCCAGTTTCTTGTCTATTAATTATTAACAATAATTAACTTAAAACGTTAACATCGGTAAAGTACAGTTTTATTTCAGATAAAATTGAGATGTGTACAATAAACTGACAAAGCCGTGGCAATTGACATAGAAGATGAAATTAACATATTGTATTTGTGTTGTGGTATGAAAATGTGATTCATAGTTGAACTATTTTGGTCTGGGCCCAGTTGCTCAAAACTTAAAAGGCCAATTAAGCTAACACCCTGGTAACTTTAGTCAATTAGATGTATATAACATTAATATTAGGAGCAACTTGCCTATCAAACATTTGAAAATTATTGGAACATTTCATTTTATTTTAAATAAACTCACAGGTTAAAACTAAAACATTTAATTTTCATAAATAACTTCATCCAAACGTTAACGGTTGTTAGCTTAATTAAAGATTTAAGCCACTGGACCCTGATCTTTTAAGAAATAAAACAACTCTAATACCATTTAAATATGACGATACTGATCATGGCTTTGAAATCCTTGAAAACAATTTAATATCTCGTTTCTACAATTATTTACAAATGCAAAATAACATAATTAATACAAAAAGATTTTAAATGCAATAGTATTCATAGAATATTCGTTAAGGGATTTAGACGAAATAATGTTACAAGTACAAACTTCGCACAAGATAAGGTTTATTCAAAGATTGTGTTGATAAGATATTTGACCAGAAGTTGTGAAAGATGTTATCAAGTTCCACGTTCGTTTTGTTTTGATGCATGTCGATAATCATTGACTACTAGTACATGTATGTATACAGCACGTGATACAGTGATCTGAATTCCATCTTCAATGTCCTTAAGGTAAATCGTTAAACATGTACATTTCCCACAGTCGGTCCAATTGAAATTTACGCCATGCTTATTAGAGGTGTGACAGCCAATTTAAGATTTATTTTACACCGATAATAATCAGTACGCTGAGAAAAAATACTACATAGTCGACTGCCCAAACAATTTTTGACATTGTTTTAGAGTCCTATTGCCTTAGACATTTCCGCTAATGAGTATAGCATAAGTGTCTCGTAATTAAAAGCTTACTCGCTAATTGATGGACGTTTAGTTATTTTGTTTCCGCATAAGCCGATATAGCATGCAGTATTCGTAAAACATATGAGGCGTGTCGTGGGAAAACCGGGCTTAATGCATGTGCGTAAAGTGTCGTCCGCACAGGCTAATCCGGGACGACACTTTCCGCTTTTATGGTATTTTCGGTTTCGAGGAAGCACTTCTAAACATAAATTCACTGTAGGCGGAAAGTGTCGTCACGGATTAGCATATGCGGACAGCACAGGCTAATCCGGGACGACACTTTACGCACATGCATTAAGTCCGGGTTTCCCACGACACGCCTCATATATTTTAACGATTCTAAGAGTCGAGTCAAATTCAGCTTATGCTAGGAGCCGCTATATTGTCACAAATTTAAATGCCTGTGTCCAGTTGCTCAAACATTGTATGCCGTTTAAGATAACATCACGTAGTTTAAAAGTTAAACAATAACAATGAAAAAAAAAGACTAAAAACATAGACGTTCCAATCTAATCGTTTAATATATAATAAGTTTTCCAAAAACGTCACGTTTGTAAATGTGTTCTAAAAAGGTATATTGTCGGACAGAATATTCCAAATTCCAATCCGGGACTACACTTTACGCGCATGCATATAGCCCGGTTTTCCCACGACACGCCTCAAATGTTTTCAAATTTTAGCATTACTAATAGTAGCTCTCGTACAATATATATATATATATGAACAAAAGTCATAATCATACATGAGAGCCGTTTTTGTAATGTACTCTTGAGGCTATTGACAAATATTTAAGAACTAATTTTCGATTTGGAGTTCTTTATCGGCTAATAAACAACGATTTGAAGTTCTACTGAGCATGAATTAAACCACGAGGACGTCAGCCCGAGTTGTTTAATGTACCGCATCAGAACGACAAATCGATGTTTATTAGCCGATAAACAACGATCATGCGAAAATTATTTCGATTATTACTTGACCTGAAAACATTTTCTGCAATTACAGTACGAACTATATATTTTTTTCGGGTTGTTTATTTTTAGTTAACAATGGTGTTCTTTGTCTATAGAAATCTCTGCGCGTGTGATTTTATAATATGTGATGAAACTGTAATGACACCAGTAAAACATACAAACTTACAAATGGAATACTACAATTTTGGCATATTGTTCAATACATTTGTAATTCTGTATTTGGGTTAAAATTATGAATGGACACTTAAAATGATTTCTCACCTCATTAAGAATATTATATATTAAAAGTGTACTTACGTAATACTGTACATTTAAGTTTGATTTCTGACTTGAAACAATTGTTCTAATTGAAATGAAAGTCTACAAGCAGTATATTTTTTGCCATTAATCGGACCACAACTTTCGGGTCGTTGACCTGTTCTCATTTTAAATAACGCTTTGTTGTTCACGTGTATTACAATGATGGCAATATCACATTTGATGCTATGTCAGCTATATCTCAGTTAAACATTATTAGAAGATAAATGATCCAAGATAAACACAGAGTTTAACAGGTTCTACAGTGTTTTTGCCTTGCAATCATTAACTTGTTTCTGATTTGCGATTTTTTTTATTTTTTTTGGCCTAATGCAAACATTTCTGTTTATAAAGTCAAAAGACAATAAAACCTTTAAATATAAAAAAATATTTAATTTAAAATATTTACATAAAAATGTAATTGTCAGTAATTTATTTTACATTTCTGTTCTTTTTGGATAATTTTTTCTGTTTATATTGCAGAATTTCAAATGACTAATTCCATGTGAGGTCAGTACTATTTATAGTTCTTTTTTTTAATCCTTGTTTCGGTTTCACCCTACCGTTAGCAATTGTGTTTAAAGATCTAGGCCTACTTACCTGGATGTCGATTTAGCGTTTATTTTAAATAACGAAAGCGTTATCATTATTTACACTAGCACGACAGAATACGTTTATAAAAATGAAGTGATAAAGACAAAACAATGTATTTGAGAAGGAATAAATTAAGTTCCGCGACAGCAGGCTTCTACATATCACAGTGACCGGGAAGGAAAACGGCCTTACACCAAGATTTGTGAAGCAATATTTTACAGCACATTGCTAAACAAGGTAAGATTTAAGGAAATCAATATACATGTGTATGATTTTTGTAACTTAAGATACTTATGTTGTGTATATATTTTATTATATGTAAATTTTAATCAGATCATTGAATGTATCACATGAATATTAAGGTGCGGTAGTTATGAATTCCATTTGACGTACCTGAAATTCTATTTTGGGATTCGAACTTTCAAATGTACCCGGCGATCAGATAAGAAATAAAAAATATTAGGCTAAAAAAATTAATGATTTGTTTCTCAGGCAGCGCCGCAACGTTTTTTTTATGGCCCGCCACGAATTTTGTATTAACTATTTTTTGACGATCGCGCCCGGGTTTTAAAGGATCAGTCCAGAATTATGTTATTAAAAATAAAACTTTGCAGAAAGTGTTTTTAATGGGCATGTAACCGAACAAAATACAAAAACTACGCATTGAAATCTGTGAATTAATAACATTTTGGTAACTTGCTATCGTCTTTTCTCTGGATGAAATAACTGGTGATGAATCTGAAGAAAACAAGGATGTACATTATAGTATATTCCGTTCGTACCAAGTGGTTTTGAACAATGCCTTTCATATATAAGAAACAGATTTCGGACGAATAAAGACCATAAACGTTCATAAGAACTATTACTAAAATTACGATGTATTAATTTAGATCCCATGGACAGCGGCTTAAAACTTAACGAATCCGCATTTTAACATAGCGGAAGAACAGTAACCCGGTGGAGATTTCGGTATTTCCAGTAACTTTCTTCCTGTCTGATTTAATTATATAAATCGGATATACACAAATTGTGAAATACTGTGTAAATTTTGAAAAAAAAACCCACCTCATATTCGATTGGGAACCTTAATAAATATCATCTATTTGTTGATTTAAACTTTTGTTTCGTAGATGCTTTTGCTTGTGTAATAGCATTCCATATTTTTTGAAGAAAATCTGTGTCAATATAAGTCATATGGAAACAAAGGAAAATGCCAGCTGCATTGACAAGTGTTGATTTTCCTTCCAAAAACGATTGGTGGTTTAATTTATTGCAAAAATAATTCCTATTTTTGACAGTTATAAAAATATGAATTACGAAAAGTTAAACTCTTAATAGAAGTACTTGAATGCTGATGGTATATCAATTTGAAGGCACTTATGTTACCTCTGAACATTCAATTTGATTGTCTTTTTACGTCAGCTTGCATAAATGACCGTTTGGGATTAATAAATCTATGTGATTAATAAATCTATATTTAGAATTTTATGCGTATGTTGTTATTAAAACTTAAAATTGTCTTTAATCTGTACTTATTAACTTGTTTTAATAAGCCCTACATAGTGCCATTAGAAAAGAGTAGGAGAAAAAAAAAATACTTAAAAAAAAAAAATCGCCCTTCCTCCTGATTTGTTGGAAAAAGTGCCTGAGAAACAATTCATTAATTTCTTATAGCCTTACTTAAGTTATTATACATAGATCTAATTATTATATCGATAATCAAATTTATGTTATTCTAGATAAACAGTATTATTTCACATTAGTAATTTTAAATAATCATAATAACGTTATATAGTCCACCTGCTGACAAAGACAATGGGTGACGCGGCAGCTGTATCCATGGCGGCGAATGTTGCCATTGACAACGCAGCACGCGTTTCGGACCATTTGTATCAGCAGTTCAACCAGCAGTCTGAGTTTTGTGACGTGACAATACACTACGGACAAGGCGACGACATGGTAAAACTATTGCATGTTCATGTACATGTGTATATATAGCTAACACTGAAAAGGAACACATGCAATCCCACGTTCCGCTACCTTTTTTGTTTCTTTCTTTTTTATTACAACTGTAAGTTATGCTACTGCATACATGTTATGGCATTTCCTTAGTACCTCCGTTGCTTTACATGTGCTGCTGTTGATACTGTAAGCCATTAACGTTTATTAATGTTATTCTTGTGGCTACTGTTTATTTGGCGAGTAACGTTACTTGTTCTTAAAGAAAAGCGCACATTACGCTTATATTTTAGTTACTTCACCACGCTTATATTTTAGTTACTTCACCACGCTTATATTTTAGTTACTTCACCAAAATGTATTTGCCTGTGCTACATGTTATACTTGTGTTATGTATTTAATGCTGTTGACCACGCAGCTATTATTGTACTTCTTTACTATTGTACCACTTGCTATACTAAATAATTTGTTTCTTCTTAAGGGCATTTTTTGTTTTAAAATGTTTTAATTTCTTAATTGCAATGTTATGTGGTTGACCATTGTCAAAATTCCCTTTAAAATGACATCAACATTTGATTAGATTGCGTCCGGAAACGTGAACATATTGTATAGATACAACTCTGTCGTTTATTTATGTATTCCCTTTAATATATGGTAATTATACATGTACATTCATTTGTTGCAGCGGCAGAAGCGTGCTCACTGGTGTGTCCTTGCGCAGAGTCTGTACTTCAGACGTCAGTGGCCATTTAACGAGCAACGACCAGGTACACAATTATCTGGTACAGCAATTATTGCAATAAATAAATATGGTAAATAAACAGCAATCATAGTGGTCCATCAATAGCAACAAATACTGTACATGCATTGCAAAGTGCTTGATGTTAATGTCATTGTACCAACACTCTGTCCAGTCGACATACACAGCCTCTTGACAATGCAAGTCTAGTACGAACATGATCGTAAACATATTGATATCGTTGGAATACAATAACATAATCCCTTAAAATCGTGCTTGTTTCCGGTATATGATTATGATCATTCTAGATTTGTTTTGTTTTTAATTTCAGATAAAGTGCAAGTTGACAGCTGCGATGCGGAAACAGTAGAAAAAGCCATTACTTTTTTGTACAGCGGAAAGGTCAGCCTAGATGACCGCATTGTCAGGGATGTCATTCAGGTGGCAATGGTTTGTCAGATTCAGAAGCTTACTGAAATGTGCGAACGATATCTTACAGAAACAGATGTTTGCGTGCACAACTGTATTGACATACTGGACATTGCAATGTCTTGCAAAGTAACCTCATGTGACCGTACACTGACATTTATACTTAGCAATCTCATGAACGTGATCGACACTCACGGCAACTCTGACAAAATAACCAACCAAATGATAAATTTGATAGTAGCACGTGCTCTTGTCAAAGGCATTCGACAAAATGTTATCATCAAATTCTGTCAAAGGTGGGCAAGTGCGGATGTAACTAATCGTCGAGAATCTTTTGCAAACTTCACGCGCTCAATATTTGGTTGTCATGTCGACTGTAATTCACACCGCTCAGATTGTGATTTCGATTCAGACCGAACTCTATACTTGGGTGATTATTCAGTCGGAAGTGATCAACAATTTCTCAGCGGAACCGTAAATTCCATAAGTGAGTGTTCCTCCTGGCTACCACAACATGCATCGAGTTGCAATAAGAATCTCATAGATATAGTTCTTGTTGTAGCGAAAACGAAGAAAGGCGACGGGAGTTATAGCCGCACACAGACGTTATTTGCTTACATGATCCGTGATGACCGCTGGGCCGTGGTAGCAGAGTGTCCTGAAGACGATTCTTTCCACAGGAAGTCAGTCCTTTGTATTGATACAAACGAACATGCGTTATTCACCCTTTACGACACAAGGTTTGATTCAGAACACTGGGGAGATACGTTTACTGCCATTTTAAGAAAACTTGACCTAATTAGTGAGTCCTGGTCTCAACTGAAGGTTAAACTAAGGACACCGGACTGCAAAGATTTAAGAATTGAAAGCCTTGTGGCCATCAACAACGAACTATTTTTCATAGCTACAGAAAAATCGTCTTCAAATCCGAAAGGCGTCCTGTTGTTCACAGGCAGTGACTATGAAGATTATGATTATTCTGTGTTGTTTAAGATAAAGCCAAGAGCGCACAAACTTAAAGACATCAACACAGTGGTGGTAGATGGACGGTTTTTAGTTGTCATGTGCGTGGTTCTGCATGTGAAGGATAATATGAGGGAGATAAAAATAGCTGTCCGAGATTTAATAACATGCGAAATTAAATATATTAAAGACCCACAAATGCAAGACGTGAACGATCCAGATAACGTGGGGGAAATGATGTATTTGATGTTTTCGACTGAAAAACGTGCAATTATTGCTGACCCAAATCGATCGTCTTATAGACTGATAGACGCGGAGAACGCCACAATAAGTAGCATTGAAGACAACATTATGTCGAATGGTTGGTTACCTGCAGTTGGCTCAGATTATTTCTCCCGAAAGACAAGTTTCATGTATGATATTCAATGTGGAAGTGGACAGAATTGTGTACCAGTACTACATTTTAACGCATCATGTCAAACATTAAATGTGTTTGACTTCGGAACGCGGGAATGGTGTACAGCACCATCGTTACCACACGACATTGTCCAAAGCAAGCCGGTTCATACTAAGTTACCGGCTTCCCTGCCTACCCTGAAATATCCCATTGCGAAGTGTAAGCATAACTGAATACAGTTCACGTATTTGGGCTTCATCGTGAATACTAGTACTGGAATCTTAGCCGGATAATTTAACGTGTGGGGGGGGGGGGGGGGGGGTAGGGGGGAGAGCGTACGCCGCTTCTGTGCTCAATTCTAATTCGTACAACACAACATGTGAAGGCATCCTGGTGACCACATTCAACCGTTTTATTGTCACATGTATGCATAGTTTGATCGACGTTCTTCGGACATTAACCGTAGGACATTGTATCTAATATGATAATGCGAACAGGGTCAAATATTTGTCCCACAAATGTGTATTTTGAAGAAGGTGTAATTTTTTCTGTAAGCCCCAAATTATTAATGGCCTCAAATCTCCTTGTTTGGAAGCTCCTTTATTACAAGAGATTTTTGGGGAAACATCCATTGTTGATGTTGATTGTTTTGTTTTCCATTTCTCTGTTTCATTTTTGTTGTAAATTCTATTGTTTCCTGTCTATTTTGAAATGTTTATTACAATTACTCATTTTATTGTCAAATTTATGCTGTAAAAGTTAGACATTTTGTAGTTTTGAAAAGTGAAAACATCAAAAGTACCAAAATAATTCACGGGTGTCCAACAATTATGTTTATGTTTCTGTATAGTGAATTTGTTTTACCGGTACATCCTTGTTTGTTCAAATGACATGTCCAGATTGTATTTGTTTAAAATGTGTTATCGCCTGATTCACTGAGATTAGGTAAAAGATAAGAAAACAAAAGTAATAAACAGCAAAATACCAAATATATTCACGAATCAGTTAAGATGTATAACCGTTAGAAAGTTTTACCTTAACTTGTATAGCTGATTTCTTAGGGCATTGCATTAAGTAATTAGGTAATTTCTGAATGTATACATATATGTTGCAGCAGTTGGGAAAATGGGTACTATGGTTCAAACATCACATTTTCAGATTTTTTTTTTTAAAGAGCAACGTTTCAGGAGCAAGTTCTGAAAATGTCATGATACTGGCATTCATATTAAAAAAAATTAGAGCATTTTTAGTGTGGTCGATTATTTGGAAAAATAACAAAAATTCATTATCCAGTTGTAAGAATGTTGAGCTTCTTTCCCTATGGAACAAAATACAATTGTTTACGTTGATGTTTGAGTCTGATTTGATAAAAAGTCCTATAATGTTATAATAATATATTTTAAAGAAAAAAACCGTTAACAGTTAAACTCTTACGGTTTCTCTTTTTTCCAACTTAAAATATAAGAGAATACGAGACATCTAAATAATTGTCTCCATTTGAATCGACCGTAAATAGATATACATACGTGTAGATATATTTAGCGATGATTCATATATATTAATGTTCTAATTAAGTAAATAAAAGAAAATATAAAGATCATTAAACTATATACACATTGATCCGTTAGAATTTAAATGCTATTATTACAGTAAAAATAAAATAACTTTAGAACAAAAAGACAGATACACCTAGATATTCATAAATATTAACCATGTATTACAAGACCGAGATTAGAACACACGCACACTTTGTTGTCAGTCTAGCAGTTTACCATTACACCAAATTATCATTTATTAAGAAGCGTAGAAAAGCGTTTACAAAAATATCTAATACATTTTGTTTTCGTTTTGATTCCGTTTTCTACCGAAGATATTGATTAAAGTTAATATCAGGTCAATTATATGATAAACAGTTAGTTCTTGGAGAATTGTTGGACTTTGCATAAGCAATATTCCTAACCTTTATCGATAGTTTCCTAACAATCGGTAGTTAATCCATTGATAATTTAAAACAATGTAGTAAATTAACTTATCATTGCCTTGTTATTTATATTATTTTTAAAATATATAACCCATTAGTTAAGGACGTTTTGACATATTTTAATGTCAGCAGACATACATGATTTCAATATTCTTATTGGATTTCATCACAGAAATACACATTGTGTTTCCTTGCTATTAATTGTACACTATATTCCAAGATCCACATTGGTTATACGAGTTTTGATTTTGGGTATACTTAAAAGCTAGACACACAGAATTGTACTTCCTGATTGTTTCCTGAAACTTAAAAGGAAATTGATTATTTAAATTTATTTGAACTAGAAACCTGTTTTGTTTCCAAATAAAAGATTCATGCATGACGATAAATATTGAATGTTAATATAGCAATTTCGCTGTGGTTATATTACGCCCCCCTAAAACTGCCGGACCATGCATATATGGAAATTTATAAAACGGTAAAAACTGGATAAATATGCTAAAAAGTTTTTCGCTCGCTCAGTTTTTTAAAAGATACACATTTACTTCAGTCAAACATATCCGACCTAGCCCGCCCCCTACGAATTACCATAGTACCGGCGCTAAAGTTCAGCTTTGGTTTTCTTTCATAAATTCATATATAATATAAAGATGTCCTACGCAATACACCGTTGGCACAGGATACCAAATAGAGGCCATTAATACTTTCCGAATAAGTATGATTTAACGTCGAAATTCAAGTCAAATCAAATCCATGACTACTGTCGAGTTTAAATAGTTTTTTCTCAATACATGTAAATAGTTTTGTTCCCAAAAATCTAAATTGACAAACTTTTTGTTCAGTGTTTCATAAACAATCACACACAATTTCATATTGTTTTATTAATATGTAAGAAAATATAACGTGATAAAGTACAGGGGTGTCCACAACTTTGGCTCCAATCCCTATAGATTTTAAATATTTTTTCCTGCACCATATGTCACCGAAATTGACACAATGTCGGCATCACTTGCCTTATTCGTTCACAACGCAAACATACGAGTATCCTTCACAATATTTCGTGTAAAAACCATATTCGTCTCTCTGTCCGTTAGATCGTTTCGATGAAGAAACAAGAAAAGTGCGTAGCACATTTGAAGACAATTGATGAGCCTGTGAACGTGTGAGTTGTTAAATGACATCCACTTCAAAAAGAGACCATCACACTTCCGTAAATGTATAATACAAATAATTCTCGATGCTTGTGTATTTTAATTTAGTCAGCTACGGATTTTACATGTTTAAAGATGTTCCTGATATAATTTAAGATTGAATGTCAAATACGTTTTTAGTGGACAGGCGCATCAAACAAAGGCAACTTACTGCCAAAACAGGTGCATGACATACCGATGAACCAACATGCCTTTCGAACATAATACGGTAATGTATAACTTTATTAGGTGAAAGTGCAGTTGATGATGCTGATGATGATGCTGCTGATGATGATGCTGTTGCTGCTGCTGATGATGATGTGCCCAGATTTGTTATATATCTTTGATACGGATCTCTAACTGATCACTGCAGACCCTCAGACAAAATAAAGGGTTTATGATCAAAAGTTTACGCCCCCCCCCAACCCAAAATCCTGGAACTGCCCCTGTAACACGTATTTTCTGACAGACACATAATTTCCAGTATAATTTATAGAAACAATATATTACGATTAAATCAATAATTATAAAAAACGGTACAGTTCAATAAAAAGTGTGCAATGCGATCAGAGATGGCTTTTTCACGTAAATAATCAGAACATGTGAGTTTTACATGAACATTTAAACATTTACACCCATAAACACTTCCAACTAGACCCTTCTTGATGCTAAATGCTAGTGGCGAAACCTGGAAACGGTTACTGTGCAGTATACTGGACGCGCGCGCGCCATTGGTATGTAAGAGGCCGCATTCCACGTACATAGGTATGGAGTAATTATTATAAGATAACGTTTCTCATTATTTAGATTGAAATTTATTAAATTATTATATTTTTACGATTTTAAATAAAAAATAAGAAAAATAACGAAAATATTTGCTCTTAATTTCTTACAGTGAATCTGTCTTTATTTCGTTTTTGCAGTTTTGGGAATTTTTGTTTTGACAGTATATTTTATTTTTGTGATGCTGTGTATGAAAACGAAATTTTAGATAAAGGAAATTATATACATCGAAGTTTTATATATAATTCTGTGTTCTTAAAATGTTTGGAGAAATTCGGGCTAAAAATATAAAAGTTATAGCTGATTAATCAAAGGTCTAGTTAGAAGTGCCCATGGGTGTATATAAAGACTTCAGAAAATACAATAAGGAATTGCATACGTTCTTGTATATTTCGTGGTAACAATATACATAAGTGCATGCATCGAATTATATAATCGCACCCCACGGATTTTCGCAATTCTTGTCAGCTTCATTTCGGTGTCAACGTTCATTCTTCAGGCAAAATACTGTTTAATGTTCAACCAGAAAACAACTACTTCGCAATAATATTCTGTATGCACGCTCTTTGTATACTAAATCCTTGTTAAAGGGGGTTTAGTTCTAACAACAGGAAACCTCAACATTACTAAAGATCTTCCTACAGGAGATCTTATTCAGATTAGGGAAATCTAAAACCAAAAATATAAAAGTATAAATGGGATGCCGGTTATTTTTTTCCATTTAAGTATAATAGCAATTGATGATTGGTGATTTCATTTCAGATAAAAATGGTTCATTATTTTATAAAGTATGTATAGGTATGAATATAATAATACATAAAGTCAGTGTTGGTTGAGTCTGGTCCAAAATAGTTAGACCTACTCGGCTGATTTTGAGGTATGTTTAGTATGTATGGGGCAGGATCAACACTACCTCTAAACAGTTATTGTTGATGTCTTTAAGCCATATAATTTCACATTCATTATTTGTTTTTTGTTTCATCTTTGAAAAAGAAAACAACGCACAAATCAAGAAAATATCAACATTACTACTAATTTATATTCGACATAAAAATACTTGTGAATGCACGTTGACGGACAGTTGAACCTAATCATTTCCAATGAAATGTATTTTGGAGGGAGGAAAACGCCCTGTTGTGCATATGGTAAAATATCATGCAAAATGTATATATAGGAAACTTCAGTAAGACCATTTGTCTCGTAGTCACGGGCCTTTGATTATTGCTTTTTATTCTGTATGTCACCATTCTGACTATTTCTCAGCAGATTCTGACAGGAATTCAATGAAAACGTTTGAGATGCGTTAGTACAAAGAGAGAATGATGATTTTATAGGTCTAGTTCAACGTTTTTGTTATGGACATGTAAGTATTGATGCGAAACTCTGTAGCGTGCAAATGCTATTTCTCAGTTACCACTGACAATAACTTAATGAAGCATTGTGGAAAGAATCAGTACCCAAAATAGACAATCCCATTTCCATGCTTATTTTGCTCATAGGCCTTTGATAATTGCTGATAGTATACACATCTAGTATTAATTCTTCCCATGGGCTTTTGCAAAGCAAAATTCCAAAATAAACTAGTAATGAGTTAAATACTAGGCGTGGATAGACATATTATGATACTCAAAGCTATTGTTCTTTAAATGTAGATCCAAATAGGACTTAGTGCGCTATTATTGTTTGTGATATATTTTAGGAAGAACTAAATAATACTACATGGTACGATAATTTATATAATACAAACAGATGTTGGTCAAGATTGTTTTTATGTCCACATTTTATCACTATTCCTCTCTGACCAACATGTATCGCTGCGATTGCTCTTAGATGGATGAGCCATTTTTATAAATTGCGCTAGAACTCGTACACGTCATTTTGAAACATTCCCAAATGAATGTAAAAATATATTTTATGTTTTATTTCAGAAACAATGACTACTAGGACAGCTACTAGCGCGTAGTTCATCTGGTTGCATATATCTAATTTTGGAATTTGAACGTTTATTTATATATGAAAATAATTATGCTATAATTATTATGGTATTTCATATTAAATAAAATCTCAATAAGTGGGACAGGATTGTTTCCATTTACATGGAATGCATGTACTGTGCATATGCATTCTTTTGACAGCTGATTGTGTATTCAGTTCACACGAAATTTAGTTACTTGAGACATCCCTGCTCTATCCTCATGTCATGTCGCCTCACAAGGATACATTTAGGGAGCATTATACGGATATCATTATTAATGTCCATTCATTGATTATTAATGTTTATTCATTGTTGTATATGTACATGAGTATATTAACACTAATAAAAACATATTTGCTATGTTTTGTAAAATTAGCTGAACGTGTGTCCTTTTTCTAATCACCATAAACATGCATCCACTGTTTTAAATCATACATATGGAGTGTGAAAGATATTCAACGACATCATAGTAAACTGTAACGTGAGCATTGGTAGTGTGGTTTATAATAAGAATAATCGACAAGCATTGTTACAATTTACATTCACATTTTAAACCTTTAAATAGTTTCTGCAAGAGAGTAGAAGGCAGGATGGCGTGAACGATTGTACCAGAACCAAGCCTGTACTCAATGGGAGGAATTCTGAACCAAGTTTTTGTTCCGTGGAAAAACTGAAATCCACGATTACTTTCTCTGTCGAGCACAAACACAGAATTCTCAACATTTCCGCAGATGCAACAATCAGTTTGAATAGACAAAGCTTGTTTTGGTTCATAAAATACCATATCATTGATGTTCACAAGTGTTCCAGTAGTAACGTTGACGATTGTATAGCATGAGCTATCAAGAGCGGAGATGATAACACCATCGTGAGCTGGAAATGTAAGCATTTTAAAGTTATTTCCACCGAACACTTCCTTTCTAACTGGTCTGAGTAACTTTATTTCCTTCGAATGCACGTCTATGACAACAAGTTTTATTTCTCTTGCTGAGCCGTTTATAAGACTGCAAGTCACACAAATGTCTTTCTTGTTTGAAATGCATGATTTTACATCTTCTAGAACAGTTGTTCGTGGATTTAATTTGAACAAGAATGACTTTGTGAACATCCCGGTTTCTTCGTTCAATGTTAATAATAAAACTCGTTTCGGTTGAGAAATAACATTCAATGTGGTGACTACCAAATACAACCGTCCTTGTATACATATGGCATTATTTACTTGTATTTCGCTTATTGTTAAATCGTTAACAGCCACCCATGTGACATGTGCTGACCAAGATTCATTGTCGAAGTTAAATTTGTGAATGCGCATGAAGATATTATTAGAATAATATGGTTTTGTAAACTCATTTTTTAAAGCGTATAAACATTTTCCTACTGAGTCCACTGCAAGCACAGTTGTTTTTTTACTCCAGAAAATGCTTTGATTTAAAGCTGGAGGCAACTTTGTGACGAATGTCCATCGGTCCTCCTCTACAACATACGCGTATACACCCCTTGGTTTGTTGGCGATGACCATAAGCACCTCGAGTGTTTCCAGTCCAGTGCTTTTGTTCGGAACAATTGAAAGTGTAGTCACCGAAGCCAACCAGGACATACATTTTTGGTATTCTTGATGACGATTACGTTCATCGTAATCCCGCCATTTACGACAAAAATTACGTAGCACAAGTGGTCTTATGACCCGGACTGACGTATGTTTAATAATTTCTTCGATTATTATATCAGTTATGCTTTCACAGTTGGGTGGATATTCGATAACAGAGATTAAATTGTTGTTGATGTATGCGACAATATCGTTATAAATTGACAGTTGGAATTGTCGAGCAATTAACAATATTTTAACACAGTTATGTTCACAGCGTTTGAAATTGGAGACAACACGTGCGCATTCGTTCAACAAAGCGCTCATCTGAAAATATCTTCCGACACAAAAAACATCTCCGACTGTGTCGATATGCAGCGAAACTTTTCCAGTATACAGAAACTTAATGGCTGTTTCAATGGCTTCAGTGTGTTCGTCATATACACGAACCGTATCTGAAATCGTTTAAAACAGTTAATATATAACTAGTTTAACTAAAACACTCCCACTATATCAATAAACATTTTCATTTGCAAAATGATTATTTACCAGTCATTCACATGTCTGAGTCGAATATCCGTGTATTATATACCAGTCAAACATATGTCTTAGTCAATTATTTAGTTCTCGATGACTTTATTTCAGTACAATATATTAAGCCATATAATATGCAATAAAACAAAAAATTGGCCACCATACTTACTTCATTGTTTTACCGAGTAAAATACTTACACATGTTAATGAGTCTCTCTTGCAATGTTTAAATTTCCTACCTTGTTTCTTTCCGTAAAAGCGATATATGTAATGGAAAAAACGGACAGTGCACCAGTACACACCAATGGGCTCCCATTTGCTTCTGTAGATAAATGCAATATTTTAAGGCTGTCACACTAGTGTCGTCTTCGTTAATTATCTGCACATTTTAACACCTTTTTTTCAAAATAATACGAATATGCACATATGTAATCTCAACTGAAATTAAATGTGTGTACATTTGCTTGAATACATACATGTAAACAGAAAATAACAAAGAGATCAATTTCGATTCATTAATTTACTTCATGTAACGTTTATATTCATCCATAAAATATATCTGAGCTATTTCTGTTTTCTGTATGTATAAAATGAGAGGGCACTGTAAGCAGTGATAACCGACACCGCGCGTTAAGTTTAACCACATATTCTTTGAACAGAAAATATGCATCTTTGTATTTAAACACACACTCACATTCCTAAAACGTACACTAACTAGTAATTGAAATAACTAGTAAGGTTCTTGCTTAACAATGTAACCAAATTTATTTCATTCGAAATTCCAAGAAGATGAATTTATTTAAAGATAGACATTTTAACCCTTTCGAACTCGTATTAACCGCAACAAACCTTATTTTTGACAAATACACATATACGACACTCACCATTTTATTCGGTGGTCCAAACTCGAGTGTTACATCGCAAAAGTCTGATTTCGCGAGCGCCTGTTCGTAAAGATGTTCACGAAGCCTTGTATCTGCGCTCAGCTCGATCTGTTGAGAATCTTTGTCCATGTCTCCAAATATTGTCAACTCAATTCATGGCTTTCAAGTTCATCTGAAACGAAAATCATAAGAGTTTAATCCAAAACATTTTGGCGATGTAAATGGTCCTGTTTTTGTATATGTATATTTCGTGTCTATATAAATTAACTGTTAATGTGCTTCCGAAAATATCGTCATCTCTCAGCAAATTATGTTTCTTTTTAGTAAATATTTTAGTGGATACACAAACATTTAAAGTACACGAAGTTAATACCACGTGTTTCTTTTCTAT
Organism: Congeria kusceri; assembly: GCA_027627225.1. NCBI lineage: Eukaryota > Metazoa > Mollusca > Bivalvia > Myida > Dreissenidae > Congeria > Congeria kusceri. The sequence goes on from CM051030.1 coordinate 48,079,437, forward strand.
ATTTCAAAAGGAACATACCTTTCATTTATTATTTTATGTTTTAAGTCCGCACGCTATATAAATACAAATAAAAGCTCATGGTATTCGTTTTTTTTTAAATTTTCAACACGTCAGTTAAGTCATTCTGTGTAAGCGTTTCAAAATCTATGCCAAAGTACTTCCGGTTTCGTTTCTATTTATATAACATGTTTATGTAAACCACCAGTATCAAAATAGCTTCATACAGTAGCGTTTGTGAGTCTAACTACAAATTGTATAATAAACCATGCATTTCTTAAATTAATGCATATAGTATGTTTGTTACGTGTACTTTCGAAATAAATGTACAGGTTACTAGTTAATTAATGTTATTGAATGTTCGTTAGTCAGTGCAGGCATTTTTTAAGTTTATTATAGCCACTCAACAGTCGGGTAATTCGCCATCAAATAGCTGCCAAACGAAAATAATGTGAACTCAATTTTGTATTTTCGCGTTAAGCCACCTCTTCATGTAAACTTCTTCTTCAGTGAGTTAATGGATTTTCGACAAATTAAAATAGTGATAAAAGTAACGGTCATATCAGTTTGTTCAAACACTACAATGGACAGCAATGCCATGAAATCTCCATGCTAAAATATCAACTTTAATGAATTAAAATATATATATACGTATATAACTAAAACATTTATATACATATATATATATATGTTTTAGTTTAGATACATTCAATTACTATACTATACCTTTTTAGCGATAATGATAATACTTCAGTCGTAACTGATATGAAAATGAAGTTATCATTGTCTAACAAATGCGTACGAAATAAAACTCTAGCTACATTAAAAGTAATCAAAACAATCATTAGTCAACTGGCAGTTAGACTAAGCAAGTCATCATTTCCTTAACAAAAGACAACCACGAGGACAAAACTGTATAGAACAATTTTATAAAAGATGACCATATTCATTGACATTGGATTCCAAGATCGAGACATTTAACCATGCATGGTTGCTTGCATGTTCTTAATTGATTATACAAGTACATTTTAACACATCAATGCACGTCTATGACTTGACATGAAAGAGAATCTTGGTGACGAGGATACGAACACATTGTCACCTGTCCTTGTTATTTGATTTTATTATCATTGCCACGTTTTTAGGTCAATAGTACACAATGCTGTGAGTCCTTGTTATGTGATATTATTATCATTGCCACGTTTTAAGGTCAACTGTACCCAAAGTTTTGAGTCCTTGTTATATGATTTCATTATTATTGCCACGTGTTAGATCAACTGTACACAAAGGTGTGAGTCCTTGTTATATGATTCCATTATCATTGCCACGTTTTAAGGTCAACTGTACAAAACGTTGTGAGACCTTGCTTTATGATTTCATTAGCATTGCAACGTGTTAAGGTCAACTAGCTGTACACAATGTTGTGAGTCGTTGTGTTATTGTGTCACTATCAATGCCAAGTTTAAATGTCAACTGTACACAAAGTTGCGAGTCCTTGTTTTATTGTGTCACTATCAATGCCAAGTTTAAATGTCAACTGTACACAAAGTTGTGAGTCCTTGTTATGTTGTGTCATTATCAATGCCAAGTTCTAATTTGAACTGCACACAAAGTTGCGAGTCCTTGTTATGTGGTTTCATTATTATTGCCACGTTTTAAGATCAACTGTACACAAAGTTGTGAGTCCTTGTTATGAGGTTTCATTATTATTGCCACGTTTTAAGGTCAACAGTACACAAAGTTGTGAGTCCTTGTTATGTGGTTTCTTTATTATTGCCACGTTTTAAGACCAACTGTACACAAAGTTGTGAGTCCTTGTTATGTGGTTTCATTATCATTGTCACGTTTTAAGATCAACTGTACACAAAGTTGTGAGTCCTTGTTATGTGGTTTCATTATTATTGCCACGTTTTAAGACCAACTGTACACAAAGTTGTGAGTCCTTGTTATGAGGTTTCATTATTATTGCCACGTTTTAAGTTCAACTGTACACAAAGTTGTGAGTCCTTGTTATGTGGTTTCATTATTATTGCCACGTTTAATATCAACTGTACACAAAGTTGTGAGTCCTTGTTTTGTGGTTTCATTATCATTGTCACGTTTTAAGATCAACTGTACACAAAGTTGTGAGTCCTTGTTATGTGGTTTCATTATTATTGCCACGTTTAATATCAACTGTACACAGAGTTGTGAGTCCTTGTCATGTGGTTTCATTATCATTGCCACGTTTTAAGTTCAACTGTACAAAACGTTGTGAGTCCTTGTTATATGATTTCATTAGCATTGACACGTTTTAAGGTCAACTGTACACACATTTGTGTGTCCTTGTTATTGTGTCATTATCAATGCCAAGTAAACTGTTCACACAGAGTTGTGATTGTTATATTCTTTCATTATCATTGTCACGTTTTAAGAACAACTGTACACAAAGTTGTGAGTCCTTGTTATGTGGTTTCATTATCATTGCCACGTTTTAAGTCAACTGTACAAAACGTTGTGAGTCCTTGTTATATGATTTCATTAGCATTGACACGTTTAAGATCAACTGTACACACATTTGTGTGTCCTTGTTATATTGTGTCATTATCAATCCCAAGCTTTAAAGTAAACTGTTCACACAGAGTTGTAATTGTTATATTCTTTCATTAACGTTGCCGCGTTTTAAGATCAACTGTACACAAAGTCGCGAGTCCTTGTTATGTGGGTTCATTATCATTGTCACGTTTTAAGACCAACTGTACACAAAGTTGTGAGTCCTTGTTATGTGGTTTCATTATCATTGTCACGTTTTAAGATCAACTGTACACAAAGTTGTGAGTCCTTGTTATGTGGTTTCATTATCATTGTCACGTTTTAAGACCAACTGTACACAAAGTCGTGAGTCCTTGTTATGTGGTTTTATTATCATTGTCACGTTTTAAGACCAACTGTACACAATGTTGTGAGTGCTTGTTATGTGGTTTCATTATCATTGTCACGTTTTAAGACCAACTGTACACAAAGTCGTGAGTCCTTGTAATGTGGTTTCATTATCATTGTCACGTTTTAAGACCAACTTTACACAATGTTGTGAGTCCTTGTTATGTGGTTTCATTATCATTGTCACGTTTTAAGACCAAATTTACACAACGTTGTGAGTCCTTGTAATGTGGTTTCATTATCATTGTCACGTTTTAAGACCAACTTTACACAATGTTGTGAGTCCTTGTAATGTGGTTTCATTATCATTGTCACGTTTTAAGACCAACTTTACACAATGTTGTGAGTCCTTGTAATGTGGTTTCATTATCATTGTCACGTTTTAAGACCAACTTTACACAAAGTCGTGAGTCCTTGTAATGTGGTTTCATTATTATTGTCACGTTTTAAGACCAACTTTACACAATGTTGTGAGTCCTTGTTATGTGGTTTCATTATTATTGTCACGTTTTAAGACCAACTTTACACAAAGTCGTGAGTCCTTGTAATGTGGTTTCATTATTATTGTCACGTTTTAAGACCAACTTTACACAAAGTTGTGAGTCCTTGTTATGTGGTTTCATTATTATTGTCACGTTTTAAGACCAACTTTATACAATGTCGTGAGTCCTTGTAATATTGTGTCATTAATATTGCCACGTTTTAAGTTAAGCTGTACGCATGGTTGGTAATTAGGATATAAGGTTCTATTGGCTTTTCGCTATTTACAGACAATTAGGCCGAGAAAGTGCTGATGTTTAAGCCAGCTGCTAAAAGAACTACAAAGGCAATATTCTTCTGATTATTTTGTAATTTGATCACTGTTCTTGCTTTGCTCATATACTACACACATACTTTTTTATAGTAATGGTCCATGGCACTGTTGTCTCCTTTGTTTATAGATGCTGAGTGGACGAAACATACAGTTTAGATAAGCTCAGCATACGAAAGATATTAATAACCTCAGTGTATAAGCGTACAGTGAGCTAAACCGGAAGTTGGTGATACGTACGCCGATGATCAGTTAGTTGCAAACAGCAGAAAACGCAGTAAGACACAATTTTTTAATTTATATTTTACTTCGAAGCCGAATATAAATAAAATTAAGTTCTCCGAACACATATAATGACATTACGTCAATATATTATATCGGTTATGCCTAGTATTTTAAGATTTCTTGTTTTAGCCGACATGCTCACTTAGTGAATAATAAGTTTGTAGCCGTATATTTCATTGTGATGATGGTCGTGGGTGTATTTTTGTGTAAACATTGATAAATACATCACTTACAAGTCAAGCAGTATTCTTTGTATTAAATAAAATATGGGTTTTTTTGCGGAGAAATCAAACATTTTGTCCAACCACCCAAAAAGAATCGACTGTACGATTAGTTGCAAAATTTCAAACATAGACTATACGATTAGTTGCTCATGGAAACGATCTGAACGGTTATGTTCAAAAGAAATTATAACTTAATTTAATGTCTTAAAAGTCAATTTATGTTATTTTTCTCTGTCCGCATTTTCAAGACGATAGTTTGATATGTAAGAACGAGGTCGAGGTGGCGTAGTGGATATGGTGTCCGCCTAGCGATCGGGAGGTTCCGAGTTCGATCCCCACTCTGGGAGCGTTCTCAAGATTTCCCCCAAAGACACCAAGTACTGGTTCTACCCTGAAAACGGACTCGAGAGTGTCTCAATAAGCCTTATGCTCTCGATGTAATCGAGCTAAAATAAATATGTTTAAAACTAACAATAATAATAATTTTAATTAATAATTTTAAAACAAACATGATAAGTTAATTGTAGTTATTTTACTGAAAAAGAAAACGAAAGTGTATACCTTATACTTATTGTAGAAGTGCATTTCAATTTGATTCTGTTGTATTACATGTACTTTGACGACGCAACAAGTGGGTGTGAATCAAACGATGAATCAAACCCAACAGAAGAAATGCCGAAGACGAAGACACGAGAACCATCACTCACCATGGGCTTGGTCTGCGACATGAATAGAATCAAAACGCTGAAAGCGTAAAAAGACTGTTGTCGACAAAAGAAACTAAAATCACGTGAATATGCTTGTGAGTGCAATTTTGCAAAAAAAAGGAAACAATTGTTTGAATGAAGTTCAATATCCCACATTTAAACTTGATAATTTGGCTTCTTATTCAATAGTATACGACATCATAATAAACATAATTTGTAAGAGACGAACACGTTTTTTATCTAATGCAAACATAATTATATACATGCCAGTTAACTTATCAATCAGCAACGAGCCATGCAGAATAACCGATGAAGCGTGGTAGTTAGGAGCATCGATTGTTAGTGATTTGTAGCCTACTGAGTCAAAAGTAGGTCATACGATGCATGCTCTCGATTGTCCATATTTCAGTTTTAAATTAATATTTTGCAGTAATTTGTTGTAAAAAAATTTCAGAATAAGATTCAGTAACAAGAAATAACACTTTCACAACAAGTCAAAAATAATCGATGTAGCGCATTCATATGGTGATCTTATTCCAGGACACCCATGTGAATATTTCGGTTACATTCCAGTAAATAGCGAAAATTGTGGTGTCATTAATTTGACGTAACATTTTTATGAAAATGACTTTTTTAGAATTTGTAATTGTGATAAATCGCATAATAAACATATTATGATACACATGACATCCATTATCTTAAATAAATAAAAGTTAAGAAATCATTCGTGAATGTTTGCTGTTTTGAAGAAGGACCATTTCGGGTTTCGATTTATTGACTCGTAGCCTGCAAAGAAAAGAAGTAGTTTTCCGCGATACCTGTTTTGGAAATTACCCTCTCAAAAGACCGTTGGCTTCCGCCTACAATCTAGAAATGAAACAATAGGCGTTTAAAAAAGGACACCATAAGCTTCAAAAATCATTGATTGACACTAGTGATGATTTAGGGGAGATTGCAATAAATGGAGAGAAAGTGAAGCAGACAAAGAGTAAGACCCTGTTTGTGAATGAATATAAGTGTGTGTATGCTTGTGTGTGTAAATATGTGTAAATATAATATTTTGTTAAATTAAAATAAATGTATGTAAATACATGTATGTTTATATGTTATGTATATGCATGTATACAAGTCTATAATGTAAGTACATTTACATGTACATGAAGATAAATGATTGCGATTATTTAATGCACTTATGTAAAATAAAACATGTACATTGTAATTTAAAATAAAATAAAATTAAGAAGTCAATAAAACAAACATTTTCAAAACTCATTTATTCTTCTTTTATTCTTTATGAACATACACAATGTATATGAGTATATGCTATAGCATGATTACTAAGGTACATCACATACATACAACCAACGACCAACTGCCTTTGCAAGTCTCACTGCATATAGAGAACATCTGTGTTAAGAGACCACTTTTAAGAATCACACTGAGAAGTGTGTAGATGTTAGTAATGAGAAGTGTGCAGATGTTAGTGATGAGAAGTGTGTAGATGTTAGTGATAAGAAGTATGTAGATGTTAGTGATGAGAAGTGTGTAGATGTTGGTGATGAGGAGTGTGTAGATGTTGGTGATGAGGAGTGTGTAGATGTTAGTGATGAGAAGAATGTAGATGTTAGTAATGAGAAGTGTGTAGTTGTTGATGATAATGATATGTGTGTAGATCTTGATGATGATATTGATTAGGTGTTGGTGTTAGGTGTGTAGAATTCAGTGATGACAATGGTTAAATGCTGGCAATGAGCATTGTGAAGCTGTTGGTGATTATAAGAATGTCTGTAGATTTTGTTAAAAGTGAGAATGAAGATGTTGGTGAATATTATAGTTTAGATGATAAGAAGTGTGAAGATGTTGTTGATAATACTGTTTAGTAAGAAATGTAAACTGTTAATGATGAGAAGTCTGTATATGTTGATATTGGTGATATTGCTGATGATAAAGATGTAAATGTTGGTTGTGAGCAGTATGTTTCTGACGATGATAAAATGATAATGATGTAGGTTTGAGTCAATAATCATTGATGAGTCAATGGTGGAAGTGACAGTGATGAATAATTTATAACAACCAATTGATATTAATACCAGACTGACAAAGTCAATCACAACCAAGCACTATTGTAATTTAAACAACAGTAATCAACCATTTAGTACATGCATATTGTACCAACAACGTATTATACAAATTGAGAAAACATATTAATACAAACATTAGCTAGAAAGCACTCTGCGAGCACGGACCTATTCCAGGACAGTTTAATCCGCCCACGAGTGCAACTAACGTTTACAGCATGATGAGGGAATTTGTCCCTATAATATAGGATCCTTTAATTTCTGGATCAATACAGTAATCCAGATCACCAATAAATGTTATCATTTGTTTACTTGCCCATATCCAACCTTCCATGAACAATTCAAATTACAAACAGACCAACAAACCAACAATGGCAAATCATAACCTATTTGGCGGATGTACTAAACAGTTCATTGGAATTGCTTTTCACTTTTAAATAATCATATAATAATGTCATATTGTGTCAATCTGTCTTTATATATATGTTACTGCTCACTGATAAATATTAATTTATGTTTAAAATAGTTGTGTCAAGATATGTAAAATTTGTACATAATTGCAAGTAACAGATGTATATTAATGAAAGTCATAAATGCTCATCGGGGTATGTTCATATACAAAAAAATAATTCCAGCATTTAACAATTTTTAGCGCAAAACGGTCGTAACTGGATATTTTTCAAATATCTCAGTAAACAATCATAACAACAAATATGAACTGATGTTTACATCAAATTAATACAAAACCATACTTCATGCAAAAGTTTATGTCTGCATTGATAAAAACAAAAGTTGTTTTTAGTTTTTATGTTCTCCTGAAAACTTTTCGAAAAGTCAGTTACGACCGTTTTGCGCTAAGCCCGAGATATTACGTTTAGTTTTATACTCGTATGGAGCCTTCTGTTTCACTCTGAAATACATGTACTCAATCAGAATTTAAATTTAATGTCACATTTAGAATTATATGAATAGTGTTACATATATATTTAGTGAGCTAATGTTTTTATCTACTGATTACATACATAGGTACTTGATCTGTGCTTGTTAAGTAATACCAACATTTTTTTGTTTCAACATAATTGCTCTACACCCCTTCCCCCGTTGTAAAGAAAAGGGCCATTGGTTTGTCTGTCTGTGCAACCATCCTGAAAGTATAGCAAATACGCCCGAGAATACAATTCCATATATCATTTTCATGATATTGCGGTGAAGTTCTGTCAGAATTATAGCATAATTATTTGAATTTTTAGAATTAGCTCTACCATCGTATTACAGTTTGAAGCTGAATCAAATCCATTAAATTGTGATGACAGGTTCAATAACGTTTTGTCATTAAAAAGTTGAGGTGCTGTTCATCAAGCTTAGTGAAAATAAACTCTATGATATATTGTCATTTAATGCTCTTGATTTGGTACGTCGTTTTTGTCCACAAACGTTTTGTTCAAAGGTACAGACATTAACTTACATGATTTGCATTACATATGGAACAAAGTATCAGCAAATTGGCTTGGCGAAGGATTACCTAACTAACGAAAGGGTAATAGCACATTGAATGTTGCATATTAAGTATAATTTTCTTGCTTTAGGACGTGTAATAAATACACCGGTGGATAGAATTTAGTGGGTTTAAATTTTGTATTTGATTTACAACATAGAGAATATGCTAGGGATTGATAGAAAAGATAATGTCGTCGATTTTATGAAAAAATCAAGTGGCGTTAGTAATCAACAACGTGTATATGAAACAGTCTTGTCCTGATCTTATCTTTGGCGTATTATATATGGTACATGATTACGCCACAAAAATAACTATGTAACTGAGATGGAATCTGAATACAGATATTTTGCAATGACATGTTTGATTATGCACAATAATTGTCATTATAATAACAATCAAAATTCAATCAATAACACAGTGCAAATTATGTAAACGTTTCTATTGTTATCTGCTTTCTTGTCCTGATAAACAAAACCCGAAAGACACGATATTAATTATATTCTTTATTAAGATCTTTAGTTGATTAAACTATAAAATCCATCTTCAAATAGTCGTTGTAAACAAGATCATGGCTTATGTAAGCTTTTGTACAATTCATGATATTTTCAAATAACAATGATAAGACACAATCTGTTGTCTTCCATTTGCTGCAACCAAGCATGAACTCCTGACAATCTGATGAGAAGCAGAATTTTAAAGTAACCCGGAAATCTCTAATTCTTGCAACATTTTTGCATTATGTTTTATTTGGTAAATTACAGTTTGAGCTACATGCTTCCACAAATAATTAAATTATTGTTTCTTTCTGTTTCACTCCTGTATACTTTATCATATCAACTTAATATTATCTACACAGCTAGAACATAAAATATACAAACAAGAATACATGTACATAGAAATATTTTGTTCATACTTGTCACCAAAAGTAAGGAATTACCATGTTTAAATTAGAAAGTATACCATATTGCGATATTTTGGTAATCATCCAAATTATTTTTACAGCATACTTTGAACGCTTATTCAAACGTATTGGAACTTCTTATGTTGTAAGCAATTGTCATTTGTTAATAAGTAAAATATTGGATAAAGTCAATACAACCCCACACAGTTTGAAATTGTACATACATGTACATACATTACGTCTAAACATGTTTACGTTTTCATGCTACATGGTCTTTTTATTGGCGAAACGTTTCTTAAAATTAAGATATAACTTATGTTCATGGAAGTATTTAAAATCAGTTTGTCATCAATGACATCGTTCAAGAAAATTAATATCAGCACCTATTCAAAGAAACATAACGAACAATTAATAAATATCAACCAATGTCATAAATAATAACATGTAGTAATATTTGATCTTTTGACATAACATAAAGTATATTTAACTGTACACATGGACATGTGTCAGTACTAAAAGAACATATTCACAGATTGTAAAATTGACAATTACCAAACCTCATCTCACCGAGTTCAAAATGAAAATAACATTATACATAAAACAAACCTGTCACACAACTATATAGAAAATAATGTGTCGTTTATAAATAAACACGAATTGAAATGACAAATCTAAAGCGTTTGTAACCTCTTTGTCAACATTTTTAAAACACGTGTATCACTTCCGTTAAAAATGCACACCTACGGCATACATCTCATTTAGCTTAGTTGTTTCATCAAGACGTTTAAGGTTAGAGCACCGGCGAGGCATATCTATTTTTATGTTTTTCTTGACAGAAATTATTTTTGAGTTTGTTAGTTAAGATACTGTAGTTTTTACAATAAAGACATTTTTGAAAAACAATAGCCTGTGAATAGGTCCCTCGAAATTCTAGTTTTTCATAAGCATTGTAATTGCAACAAAATATAAATTTATCTGAAATTGCATACAACAGCATCCGCATACATTACCCGAATGCTCCGTTATGCAACATACATTATTATTGAAAGGCTAAAACATTAGTCCCACGATTATAATTTGATATGAATTTAAAACACAATACATAGTGTATTTTAGTACATACTCGTTCAATTCGAATGTGAACATTTGCCGTGCAATGTTGTACGAGTTGCTTGTCCATGTTGTTATAAACCGGACTTGATTTCAAACAGACAATGTGGACAGTCGATTCGACACTTGAGTAATCTGGCAGGCAGGTTTGCATGGACCAATGTGCAGTCCTGAATGTCGTATGGAAACGGCGGCGAAACATACTGTTCGTTTGTAATGCAATAAAAAACCCGTAACCTTTGGGTACTTTTATTATATATTGAGACCGCATTTTCACCATTTCCTATCATACGGTCCTGTAATTGCAGCCCCTCCCCATCGTCATCGTAATTAGGAAGGACGACTCCATCTACAGTGCAACACTGAGGTGGTGAAATACTTACTTCTCTGTGATAAGCACTGCCAAAACTGGAAATTATGACACCCTCTCCGCTGGTATACATCACGTCTTCTGTTCCAAATATACTAATGTCATCGCGAAGCATTTCTTTGATAGTTTTACAGCGACTTGTTCTTAATCCATGTATATCCGTTACTGATATTTTAATAAATTTGTCTACTAAATTCTCTTCGCTGCTCATAACCACAATATATCTCTCTCCAACCAGGCATGATTTGACATCCGGACATGTCCAACGATATGAGATATTTGGTATTACTGTTACCTCCTCCAGCGTTGTTTGTTCGGAGCAAGCTAACAATCTGACGCTTTTGTGACGGCGCTTTCGCATCTCGTTCTCGACAATGAAAACTATTTGATTGTTTGCACAATAAATAGTTTTGATACAAATCTGCCTTAGTTCTTTAACACTTAGAGTGAAGGTCACTAGAGACCACCTATTTAGTTCGCTATCGTATTTAAAAGTTGGTATCTCTAAAACGGTTGAGTTTCGATTCAAGTAAACATCCTCTCCCTTTGTCACGTATATGCTTTTCCCAAGAGGGTTAAAACCAATGCAATATCTACCACTGTAGTAGTCGTTTTCTCGTAGTTCGCGCGGTAATCTCGTAAGAAATGACCAGCGATCAGAGCCTATCGCATACGCGTATATTCCTCGGGAGTTTTGGATATGGGGAATCTTGGCTACAAGTAAAACAACACCAACTGTGTCCACTGAAAATGCAAGTCCGTTTTGAAAGTTTTGACGGTTGACCTGTGCGTAGTACTTACGACATTGCTTGAAAGTTTGTATGTTATCACATGACAAAGATTGAAAGAAGGCATGTGTCGTGTCGTTCAGGTTCAAAGAGCAGAACAATTTTTCAAATGTTTCTTTGCGATTGTGTTCATCATATTCAAGCCATGTTTGGTAAAACTGACACAGCTTCATTTGACATTTCCTCTCACTGATCGCTCGGTTCCCTATTTCGGTCACCATCATTCCCGTTATATTTTTACCATTGGCTGGAAGTCCAATGACCTCGAGTAAATTGTTCGTCATGTATGCCATTGAACGATTCTGTATGTCCTCAAAATGGTAACGGCGTGCCATTTGTAATACCTCGACACAATTTTCTTTAGTTAACTGAATAGTTGACAAGTATTTCCTACAAAAATCGATTAAGTCATCAAATTGAAAATAGTCCGCCGCATTTAGCACTTCCAAAATTAGGTGATACCCACAATTTACTTTTCCAGTGTAAAGAAACCGAATCACTGCACTAACTGCTTCTTTTGGTAAAGATTCAGAAATGAATATTTTTCCTGAAAATAAAACCAATGTGGAGCAGCATTTCAATACATTTAACCCGATCATTTATGGTTGATTTCGTGCCAATAAAAACGAAAGTACATGGTATTGTGTGAAATAAGTTATTTCAAATAACGTAACATATGAATGGTCTACCGTAATACTGTTGAAACAAATGAGTACCCGTCTTAACAGTATGTAAATACCCTGTTGTTTTTCTTGTAGTCCACATCTGTACATTGCTTCAAAGTACGGACATTGTACCAGCACGCACCAGTGAGCCCATATCATTTTCTGAAAGAGATTTGCGTGATTGGTTTTTTAATTTGTGCATTTGAAAAGCGTCAAAACAACTAAGCCATACTTAAAACAGTTTGGCTTGCAAAGCTTTGGCTTATTTTCGTAGAGTAAATTGTTTGGCAGATATTCTTTGTTATGCTATTTAAAGAATGTACGGTATTTATACACGTACTACATAATAACTCGTAAAAACACTGTGCTAATATTTCATATTACAATAAGGAACCTATTTTAATAACATTATTATTATGCACTGACTTACCATGTCACCTGGTGGGCCATATACGATGGTTACATCACAATACTTAGAGCTTTCTTCAGCTTGCTGGCACAAAGTTTCTCCCAGTCTCAAGTCACTTATGAAGTCTTTACACTCGCCCATTCTTGAAATGTTGTATTGGCATTCCAATGAATAACCGTCACTTTACATCTGGATCCTTTCGATCTACATTGACATCGATCTTAGATCTTCTTGGCTACTTTGCCTATCAAATACAATTTTTATTTTATTATAAAATACAGCTGTTGGCGTTTATGCTGTTGATGTTACGCATTACATAAAGACTTTCTATTTCGAAGGAATTTCTGATGTATTCTGAAGTCCCATTATGTTATAATAGAGTCTTCTTATATTGAAGAAACACGTTAAAATCTAACGGATTCTCCATTTTCAAACTTAAAAATAGACGAGACATCTAAATAATTTACTCCATTTGAATCGAAAGTAAACTCCTATAAAAAGATACACATACTTGAAAATGTATTTAGCGATTACGTAGTTGAAAGAAACATAATAACATATATTACAACTAAAAACAACATCAGTTGATCCATTAGTATTTAAAGCTTATTATTACAGTAAAAATAAAATGAATAAATTTTAAATATTTGAACATCTAATACATTAATATTTTCGTTTAAATCCTGTTACATTTAACAAAGTTTACCAATTAGTTAAGGAATATTGTAAGCATTTTAATGTGAGCAAACATACATTATTGCAATATTCATGTTCGACTTCATCACATAAATACACTTTGTGTTTACTTGCTATAAAATATATCATGATAATTCCAAGATGTAAATTAATTATCAGTGTTTTATGATGGGTATATTTAGAGGCTCTAGGTACAATAGATTTCACTTCCTGATTGTTTCCTGTAACGTATAAGGAAGTTGATTATTACACTGTACCTGAACAGAAACCTTTTTTTCCAAGTAAAATATTCGGGCAGTTATCTCAACGTTATAAAAAATAGTGTAATCTAAAATCACAAATCAGATGAACAATTTTCGGGAATTAGTTTAATCAATGCGAATAAAATTGATGAATAATAAATGTTCATAACAATAAATTTGTGTTTATAAACGGCTTTACACAATTGCATTGAGTATTATTAATGTACAACATATATACGTTTATGTCACACAAATAATTTTCTTGTAATAAACAATATATTACACTTGAAACAATAATTTCACAAGAGATTCAATATATTGTAACCAAGAGAACAATTATATGTTTTTTTTTTCTTTTCGCTTTATACTGTTAAATTCCGATGAAACAACATTGTTTTATTGTTTTGAGTGAAATAAACCACATTAGTTAAATACATACATTAGAACATGACAAAAATTATGAATTAAGGATATTATCTTACAGTACAGCTATTTATATCCACACACCATATCGATTTTCCAAATTATTGTCAATGACATTTGATTGCAAACAATTAACGTTCGTTCTAAAGAAAACAAACATACTAGATTGCAATCGCAAACACTACAGTTTGTAAACATTCCAATAATCAAGACGATTAAATTCTAAGAACGGTCTAAAAAATAAACTTTAAAGTCTTAATACAGTATAAACGGGATCCCGTGTATGTTTTTCCATTGAATCACAATAGCAAAGTACATGAAAATACTTTACCTAGTTACGTGTTGTGGTATCTAAACGTATGAAGGTACAAAGTCTTCCGCCGTTTCAATTACGAATTACTAAATCATATTTATCACTCATGTCACATACCTATAGTTCGTTTATAACGAAATTACATAGAGCTAAAATATTTATTGAAATATTTTGAAGAGTATGTTCCCATATTATTACAAATATAAATGTAATACATTTCTTCTAAATGCATTATTTTCAGATTATGAATAATCATGTTAAACAAAAGGTTAAATACTTATTTCAGACAAACCCAGTTCATTACTTTTAACCAGGGTTTTGAGTAGGCTTACTTCATATTATAAAACATTCTTACTTAACTTTAAGGTTATTTTATATAATTCCAATTATTAACACTTTCTTACATATATTATGATGCCCCCCCCCCCCCACCCACCAATATGTCGCCGCCAGGTGCGTCCCATACCTTGTCCTGGAAATTTCTCAGCATTCAAAGAACTGTACAGTTTACAGAAAGGAATGGGTGTATTGCGAGGACGTTCACCTGACAGGAATTCAATTGACCTTTATGGCATTTTAGTATTCAGAAGAAATGGGCATGTTATTAGACTGTTTTGCTTTAACTTTTTCGATAAGGGCCCTGAAAATTCATGTAGATACTAATAGTATATATACAGAGTACCATTCTAGTCCATACCATTTATCAGTAACCACTGGCAAGAACGTAATGAAAATTTATGGGATTTTTCAATACTAAAAGTAGATGCTACAATTTACTGGATGTCCACTTCGGTGGTTTTGCTACAAATTATTTAGACCTTTGATTATTTCTGATTAAACAATAATCGCATACTTTTAATAAATGAACGCGGAACACAGGCAGAAAGTTGTATGTAACAAATTGTACCAGAGATGTTAGAAAATGAATACATTTTGTTACTAATAATTTTGTAAAATATATTAAGATATAAATAATAGTTGCTTCCCCTAATAAAAAGTACCAATATTTCAAAAATACATAACCTTTATCATCAACGAAAATAAGCCACAGTGAAACATTAGACAGAACACCGGCCTTGGAACTGCCAACATCATAGTGAAAATGTTCAATTTGGGGCCATCGTCTAGAACTGTATAGGTGATAGTGAGAAAGTTAAAATCTGGGGTCATCGCTTTGAAAATGTCAGTGTCATAGTGAAATGTTAAATCCGGGGTCACCGTTCTGAAAGTTGCAAGGTCATAGTGAAGTGTAAAA
Source organism: Congeria kusceri (assembly GCA_027627225.1). Taxonomy (NCBI): domain Eukaryota; kingdom Metazoa; phylum Mollusca; class Bivalvia; order Myida; family Dreissenidae; genus Congeria; species Congeria kusceri. The sequence goes on from CM051030.1 coordinate 48,095,128, forward strand.
TCTCGGGTCACCGCTTTGAAAGTGTCAAGGTCATAGTGAAATGTTAAATCTGGGGTCACCGCTTTGAAAATGTCAAGGTCGTAGTAAAATGTTAAACTTTGGATCACCTCGAAACTTTGTAAAAGTACATGTTACACACATGACATTTCTGTAGGTTATATGTAATGAATTGAAATAAAGTAAACCCTGATGAGTTACGTTGAATGATGATTATTATTTCATCACGAATTTTGTAAGATTTGGTAAATGTCGATTTGGAAGTGTTCTTTAGAGATTTTTGTTTAAGAGTATTTAGCATATACGTGTAGAACTACATTGGAACTACATTAAAAAATCCACAACAACTCTTCTTCTTTTCTAGCATGAATATAGAACTATCAGTTTAGTTTTTTTTTCAGATGTTTTACTTTCGTAGATATCAGAAACAATCAAGGGGATACCTTTTCATCATGAATTTCATGAATACATGTCGATATTAACATTATTTATTACAGTATTTGTAGCAATAAGTCATTTAAATACAATTAAACGTATTAAGAAAAAAATGTACCCACCATAGTGTATTAACATATATTTTATTTTGAATTATTCTTCTTCAGGACTGTTTATGAGCAATATGTGCAGCGTTTCCAATGACATACAATGATTATATATAGGAGTACATGTAGATCTGACACATGAAGTCAGTTTTATTTATAGACATGTTTGTCCTTCTTTCGGTTTCACTCTGGAAATTTGTATGTAATGTAATTTTGAAAAACATCAAAGCCGATTTGTATAATTGTTTAAATTATGAAAACATTGTAATTTACATTAGAAACGACTGAGAATACACGTTTATAAACATGAGTAAATAAATAAATGATACAGTGACCGAATACAGTGTTGTGGTTGCAGGCTTCAACATTGAGTTCTAATCCGGAAAAAGAACTGTATTACAACAAGAATTTTGACACAATATCTGCAAAACGCAATTGATTAAGGTATTTAATGAATAAAGAACTTTATTTTTACGTGTGTGCTTAAATTTTGTGTTGTTTTTTTATTGGAAAATTAATAGTAAATTGTGATCAAATGTTTCCACATTTTGTTGTGTACTCATATGACAGCTAACGTATCTTTTATGGGATTCCAAGTTCTGATTTCACATTTTGCTTCTGTATGATTTATTACGTGTTACTTGTTAAAGGATTTTATTTTGACAAACTACACGTGTAGTTCTTTATATCACAATAACATAATGCAACACTTAAACAGCTCAATTTAGACATAGACATTGCCCGCAATTAAACAACGTTACGGTTACATAAGCTCGTTTGATGGATTGAATATAGAAACAATATTGGTACTTATAAGCAGAGCTATATTGTATTTAATCAATAATGAAATTAACGAAGGCGGCAACAGCATACTCCCCCCCCGCGTATTTGCCCCCCCCCCCCCCCTCCCGTAAAATTGTCTAATAATTGTATTTTCTTTATTTATAAGAATTTCAGCTTGAAATGTCAGCTATGATTATTTGAGCTACACATACAATGTGTTCATACCAAAATATTGGAAAAAAAATCGAAAGCATTTCGTGTTTACCATGGCGCAGCTGAAATTCTTATACATGTAAATAAATAGTAGTACAACAATTTCCGTTTGGTGCGTTATATTTGTTGTTGAGTGTGTTGTAATCAGATTATGAAACACTTAGATATTGTCTTTAAGCAAAGAATGATAGAAAAGTGTGTCAGCTTTCTATCATGTTATGGTGCACACGACTAATTCACGCCTTGAATCTCGTCAAAAAGCAATCTCATTAAAATAAAATCTTAACATTGTTAGGATCTTAAGACATCGTATAATAGGTCACGTTCAAATGACCTTCCGAACAATTAAACATCAGCCCTGCTGCGCCCAATGAAATTGCCTTCTGCACAGCAATGTTTGGCCACGGTTTTGAAAAGTGATGCATTTCCAGCTGATCCTCGGGAATAAATAATGTACAGTTAATTTTCACGGGGATAACAATGGATATAGTGGTACCTTAGGCGAGTTAACATCCAAAGTTCACGTTAAATGTGTGCATAGTATTTGTGGTTTATATATAAAGTTATAGATTTTGAAGGCAACAGTTTAATTGGCTCCTAAAAAGGTCAACTGAACGTGACCTCTAATGCGAAGTCATCAGATCGTGTCAGCGGATAATATAGTAGCGTCAGACTGGAGATGATTTTAACGAGATTGGTCAAAAGGCTAACCAATAATATCGCGCTCAATTTAGCTGTCTTTGGTTTGCAAAATATGTAGTGTAGATATGTATGGGTTGGTAGGTACTGAAGTTATCCGACTCTCACTCCAAATCCTGTTACCGCACGTGTGTATAGTTCCAGTTGGCAATGGGTGACCCGCCCGCTGCATCCATGGCGGCGAATGTTGCTCTTGACAACGCAGCACGAGTTTCGGATCATCTGTACCAGCAGTTCGAACAGCAGTCTGAGTTTTGTGACGTTACAATACACTACGGACAAGGTGACGACACGGTAAAAATTGTACTGACTATAACTGCAAGAGAAAAGTAGGCACAACAACACTCACACGTGACGTGTTTACCACCTTTTTTGTTCTGGTGCCACTGTCACGTTTGCTACCTTTTGTTACAACTATAATTTCTACTGCTACTTTATTTTATTCCGCTTACTTTTGCTGCATCTGTTTCTGCCACCTATTCTGTAACTTCGATAAATGTTATTTTAACAACTACTGTTAATTTTGTGAGTAAAGTCATCCTTGATTCATTTATTTGTAACTTAGTTTTTAAATTTTGACTAAGCTATATGTGTAACATTTTGCATGCGGTTACCGCTGCGAAAACCTGTACTACCGCTGCAAAAACCTGTACTTTCTATCTACTATAACCTCCTATGACATTGTTTTATCGTCGTCGTTGATGATGCTGTTGTCAGTATAGCTTTACGTACACATTATATTATGTTTTCAATTTGTAATATTAACCTGTACATTTCTTAAAGTTAATGTTAAGACATGACAACAATGTTAAATATTGAATTATATGTTTATGGCAGATACTTGTACTGTCCAGTATTGTATAGGCAAGTGGTCACTTGCCTAAAATAAAGGACCAGCGGATGGTTTCAAGGGTTTCTCTCCTGATGATGTCTCTGGATTTTCATTATTCCTATATTTAATTGACTTGATGTCAAATATGCGTGTTTAATCCTCAACATAACTGAACACGACAAATCCGGCATTACAAGTCTGTCACGGATGCAATTATTTCTTCCTCTACAGCGTCAGTTGCGTGCTCACTGGTGTGTCCTCGCACAGAGTCCGTACTTCAGAATCCAGTGGCCACTTAACGAGCAACGGCCAGGTACACAATTGCAATGACATGTACATGTATGTGGAACACCTTTAGCAATATTTGGATCATACGTAAATCAGTAAATATATTGTACACAAAAACAATCATAATGGTCTAGCAATAGCAATGATTCCTGGCGGTACGTGCATTGCAAATATATGGTACATATTGTCTGGCAAAATTGACCTGGTAGCCATTAAGTTTCATCAATAGCTTTGGGAGTTTACGGGATTAAAACCAAACACGAATGCATGCGATCTTTTAGGTAATAATGTTTTACGAGACATATCGCTTAAGTTAAAGGAATTCTCACTATACTGGTTAGAGTGGTTGCATCATTCCAAAAATATGAAGGACTGATCCGTAACAAGTTTGGAATACGTGTGGCAAAATTCAATAATGGTATAACAGAGTTCGCACTAAATGAAAGCTTTCATATATAAACGACGCTATTAAAATATTTGACATGTAATTTACGTGTTATAGAGCAATAAGTGTATCGTTTTGAAACGATGTAAATGAATACACTTTACTTCTTTCGAGTGTCTTTTCAATTTCTATATAATAGGCACTCTGTCAATAGACAATTCCCCCATCGCCTGCACGGTTCATATTGCTAGGGCGAAAATACCCATCGTTCGGAAACGAATTTATCATCAGCTTTAGGGCAGTGTCAGGTCAATCTTTCTGATATATAAACTACCAGTCTGCAGTTAAATAAACAAGGAATTATCGTTGTTGACATATTCTTTACAACTGAACGAGATTTATTTAACCATAATTATTTTACAACATTGTTATGCACAAGCATTACTTCGAACAAAAACTACTAGTTAATAAAGTTTCCTGCCGAGAATGTACCGATTACTCCATGCATTTATTACCGGCAATGCATTATCCTCTGTGTTGTTAAATATATTGTTTAATTCTATTAGATAATCCTATATTAACTGAAGAGCGTATACACTCAATTGTAATGTTTAAAAACACATAAGTAACGTAAAATATATAATGGTATGTTAGAAGTCCTAAAGTATGAGTTAATATAACTGGGATAAGTTTGAGGTTCGTGTTCCCACAAATCGGTTTAAACCTGCATTGCTTTGCATTGACCGTTCCAAGGCGGTAAACCCAGTTTTATTCATTTGTGTTTGTGTTTGTTATGTGTTTTTGCAATTGGTCAATTAACATAAATAAAGGACCTCGTGCTGATATGAAGAGTTCTCTCCTGCTGTCGCAGCTGGAGTTTCACTTTGTTTATAATTGTGCGCCGTGCGATCTAGTCGGCATGCGACAGAATAAGTGAATTATATTTGAAAAACATAACAAACCAAGTTACAAGGTTTTAACTATTTATGTTTGAAGTTAAATAGACGCTTCCACAAATGTCAATCATATTTAAATTAACCTGCAATATTATCCAATCATCGCACTTGGATTCACGGTTAAATTATTTTATACAAGAGCACGTGCATAGTGTTTGTGATATTCAAATAGTAACGTGGTAATGTTTGTGATTTTCGATGAATGAAAATTAATCCTTTAACAATAGCTGGGGAGGAGTTTCAACTATTTGTGGCAAAACCCGGATCCGTCTATTAACACTCATTGTTTTTAAAATTACCACAGACGGCGAATATCTTTCTATTTCTCTAATTATAAAATATTTCTTGTTTAATTTCAGATAAAGTGCAAGTTGACAAATGTGACGCTGAAACAGTAGAAAAAGCCATACAGTTTTTGTACACCGGGAAGGTCAGCCCAGATGGCCGCATTGTCAGGGATGTCATTCGTGTGGCAATGGTTTGTCAGATTCAAAAGCTTACTGAAATGTGCGAACAATATCTTACAGTAACAGATGTTTGCGTGCATAACTGTATTGACATACTGGACATTGCAATGTCTTGCAAAGCAACCTCATGTGACCGTATACTGACATTTATACTTTGCAATCTCATTAACGTGATCGACACTCACGGCAACTCTGACAAAATAACCAACCAAATTATAAATTTGATAGTAAAACATGCTATTTTCAAAGGCATTCGACGAAATGCTATTGTCAAATTCTGCCAAAGGTGGGCAAGTACGGATTTAACTAATCGTCGAGACTCCTTTACAAACATCATGTGCTCAATACATGGTTGTCAGGCCAGAGATAATTCACACAACTTAGATTATGTGACAGCGGAACCGTTAATACAATACCAGACTATTTCTCCACACCTGTACTCCAAAATGTATTGAACTGCCATGAGAACGAAATAGATATAGTTCTTGTTGTAGCGAACCACGAACAATTTAGCCGCACACAGACGCTATTTGCTTACATCGTCCGTGATGACCGCTGGGCATTTGTAGCAAAGTGTCCTACGGACAGTTTGTATTATTTTTACTGCAGCAACTAGGTTCTTGGTATGGACACAAATAGGAAAACCTTATACACCCTATATGACAATAGGTTTGTTACATGTCACTGGGAAGATAAGATCATTGTTAATTTAAAGACATTGGACCTAAATAGTGGGTCCTGGTCAGAACTGAAGTTTCAACTGAGGGCACCGGACTGTAAGGGTATAGATATTAAAAACATTGTTTCTATTACCAATCAGTTGTTTTTCATTGCAACTGGAACATCTTCTTCCACCCAAAAGTGTCCTGTTGTTTACAGGCAGTGATTATGACAATTATGACTATTCTGTGTTGTTTAAGATTAAACCAAGAGCACACAAACTTAAAGACATCAACACAGTTGTGGTTGATGGACGGTTTTTAGTTGTCATGTGCGTGATTCTGCATGTGAAGGATAATATGAAGGAGATAAAAATAGCTGTCCGAGATTTGATTACATGCGAAATTAAATATATTAAAGACACACAAATGCACCAAGTGCACGATCCAGATAGCGTACAGGAACTGATGGAGTTTATGTTTGCGACCGAAAAAAATGTAATAATTACTGACCTAAATCGTCCGACTTACAGACTTATAGACGTGGAAAACGCCGCAGTAACAACCATCGAAGGCAACATTATGTCGAATGTTTGGTTACCTGCAGTCGGTTCGGATGATGTATCCCGAATGACAAGTTACATGTATCATATTCAATATGGAAGTGGACATAATTGTGTACCAGTACTGGATTTTAACGCATCATGTCAGACATTAAATGTGTTTGACTTCGAAACGCGGGAATGGTGTAAAACACCCTCGCTACCACAACACATTGTCCACGCCAAGCCGGTTCATACTAAGTCACCGGCCTCCCTGTCTGCACTTATATATCCAATTGAGAAGTGTATGCATAATTAAATACATTGATAATATTTGAGATTCATCTTTAATTGCCATTTATCACAATAGATCTACTATTAAGAATTGGCTTTTACATATAGATATTTTGGGGTTATACAAGTATAAACAGTATGCACTTAAATGATACAATATGCATCCTAAATGATAAAGTGTGCCATCTAAAGGATACAATGTGTGATCTTAATGCAATGGAAATAAACATATTCAGCAAATCAAACAATTTTCAATATATCCGGTAACCAACAAGTTAATGCCGTCATGGCAAAGTTCAATGTTTGATAAATATTGAGGAATTGTGTTTTAACCTCTTTGTTCAACTTCGAATGGATAAGAATATATACTTAATCTGTTAGCTCAATCTGACTGAAGTGCATGATATTCCTACGGAAGATCTGACGACAGCCCGTTGAATTACTCTTTCTCGAAAACCCGGAATTTAAAAAAAGCTATTTATATATCAATCAATATATAAGTTTGCTCCTTTTATGTTAGTAAAATTTAAACCCAAGTTATAGCAAAACACATGTTAAATTAGTAACATACTACTGAATGATCCTAAATGTAAAACCCAAATATCCAAATATGAAGATGGCATGTGATTTTCTTTTACGGGAGGCCAAAGTTGTTGTTTTTTTATTTTCAATGACTAACGAGTTTACTAGCAGTGGCGAATCAAGCAGATCTAACCATACAAAACATTTTATGAACTCATCAATGTTCTCGCTAACTATTTAAACGTTATGGGATTAAGTTCATGTTAACGATAGTCAACAGCTTAGTAGTCTAATGTAAGTGTTTATTCTCGGGATGTTAGGCAACCAGTTGGAATTGTTTTCATTATATTTACAATTTTGAATCGACCACCACCACCACCACCTTCACTCACCTACAAGACGGAGAAAGTCATGTTGTATGTTTTCCAGCCCATGTACTCTCTCACCGAGCTACTTGTAAAGATTGGGTTTTGACGGTATATGCATGGTACATTTTCTGTTGTGTTGTTGCATGCTGTACGCCTACCCGTCATGCCAGCCTGGCAAAACCAGTAATTACGTGATATCATCCAAGTTGTTTATGGCGACTTTTGTCCGCCCTTTATGCCATTTTTAATATAACAATATTTACATTGTATAATACAAGCCGTTATGCATATAAATCTAAAATGACATATTTAATGGCACGTTAAATAAATGTTCAATTGCAAAAATAACCCTCGCGTTGTTTTCCTTTAATGCCATACGTGTTCTATTGCTATTTTGCCATAGCTCGGAGGCAATCCATACAATTAATCAATGTGACAAACATTTACTTCGGGACATAACGTCGGGTTTTATACTGATTAAACAGGTTTGTTTTTATGGAAACCGATTGATTCAATTCAGTCATGTAGTTAAAAATAAACCAAAGGACACTATTTGACTATAACGCATGATTTATTGTTTGTGTTGGTAACAACTACAAGTCTCAAGCAAACAGCTAAAAACCGGTATTGTGAATTAAAATATTTTGAGGTTGAATGCCTTCGATACTTTTTTGAAAACACTGCCTGTTGAATGCCAAATTTCACGAACTGTACCATGATTGGATAAACCTAACCGCAATATACATTGCAAGGTACCCTGAATGACTGTAGTTATTTATAAAGACAGGTAAATGTTTAACTTCAACACAGGCCCTATGTAAACACTGTGTTTATATGCTAACTTTATCAGATAGGGCATTTGGTTCATATATAGCGAATGCATTGTGTATCTGAAAGAAAACTGTTTTAACTTGCAATGTATGAGCGCTTGAAAGAACGATTCAAAGTCTTGGTAAAAACGTGAAAAGCCAACTGGTTTACTAGCAGTCGCGAGTAAAACAGATCTACAAACGCAAATGAACAACGGGCGACAAATAGTTACTCTACAGGAATCATTGTATGAACAAATGATGCAAAATTCAGAATTGTGTGATGTTGCTTTGGAATTCGGCGGATGGGTAAGCACACAAAGTTTGTTTTTTTTAATTTTTTAATCATGTCACAGTGCTTTAAATATGACTAAAAGACAACATTTCCTTTACTTCAAATAAAGCCGGTCATACAAATATGTTGTTTCTATAATACACGCTATTTTTTTTAAATATATTTTATTCAGCTTAAACATGCTGTACTATGATAATACAATAATCACTTTCTTTGTTTCATTGCACAGGTTTTTCGAGCCCATTGGTGTGTGCTTATCAAATATCCGTTCTTCGAGGCGATGTACCGTTCCGGTTTAAAGGAGAAACGAGAAGGTATCAATACAAATTAATTTATAATTGCCATTCTAATTGTTTTAAATGTCCTTGTTGTTGTCTTTTCTCATAAGATTTGGGGACCTTTGAATACTTCAATAAACCAACTAAATTTCTGAGGATTTATGAAGTTTGAGCTCTTTTGAACCTACGGTTTAACACGGACACATACCTTTCTTCGTGATTTTCTAATTGTAGGAGTCATTCGCATAAGCGAAGGAAGTTATGAAGCTATTCAAGCAGTTGTTCGTTTTATGTACACTGGCACGGTACGTGTTGAATATCGGTTGTTAAGCGAGGTTCTACACGTTGCCGATTACCTTCAAATAACCGAACTCGTTCAGGTATGTGAACAGTGTCTTTTGAAAATGAAAAATTCAAATACCTGCATCGACACGTACATTTTATCTCGAAAATACAGTTTAAATATATATGACGCTTTGGCTGTGTATATTATAAACAATCTCAATGATGTAATTCAATACCCGCCAAATGGGCAAATCATGACAATTGGCATGATAAAAGAAATAATGACACACGAAACCGCTAAGAATGTATCACAGGAAGTATTATATACTTTTTACCGCAAATGGCTGGCCTACGATGTTAGTTGTCGCCAAGAAGACTTTGAAGATCTATTTTGCACCCTAGACCTTCATGACACCAGTCACAGCTTCTTCAAAAGCTTAGAATGTGATTTTATCCAGATGTATACACTGTGTAGAGACCACTATCTGCAAGCTAAACGTTCACATATACGAAAACAACTGAACCACCCGAATGAGACCGCCAATGTCATACTCGTTGTTGGGGAAATCGAAATCAACGCTAACAAAATTATAAGAAAGAAACACAAAGTGTTTGCGTGTGTGATTGGGTCGGTAAAATGGTCACACCTGGCAGATTTTCCACGTGATCTGGATATGTATGATAAGTACATTATGGGCGCAGACGACACTGCTTTATATGTCATTGCCGATGAATATTTAGTTTCATATGAAATAAATAGTGTGGAAATACGAGTTCATAAATTTGATTATGTCGACGCACGCTGGTCGATTATAAAATTCACACTGAAGACAAAGAACACAAGGCAGCTTCGACTTTCTGGTCTTGTGTGTGTTAACCAACGAATATTCGCTGCAGCAAAAATACGATTGCCGTGGCGACACCCAAACGGTATGCAGCTATTTGAACTTAACGAACATAATGATGGTTGTCAGTCAATTATAACAATAAATGGAACATCCAAAAAGCTAGACGACGTCAAAATATGCGCGGTTGGCAACCGATTTGTTTTTGTCCATTGCATGTTTCTACAAAGTCGTCTATTTGGCGTAGATAAAACACACAAAATGGCTTTACTTGATACCTGCACCGGTAAAATAAAACACTTTACAACTATAACACAAGCTGTTCAGGACGAAGATGACACTATGGAAATGGAAGAATTGATTTTTCCATCCGAAAACAGCGTTATTATTTCAAGGGTTGATTGTCCATACTTCAAAGTTTTGGATGTTGTGAATCACCAAATTTCTGCTGTAAACGAATCTCTTCTTCCCAGAGAACTTCTTTATGCTACAGATCACGATGCAGATCAAGATATAGACTTAGATTTTCAGTTCGGATGTGGCACAAATGTGGTTTCTGTTTTCAACAGATCCAACGAACGATTCAAAGCCTTCGATTATTCCACACGAACATTATTAGATGTTCCGGCACTTCCATACAGAATACTTAAAAGCACCACGGTTCATTGTAACATAAAAGCTAAGCTTCTGAAGTGTCCAATCGATTGTCCACATTGCTTGTATGAGTTACGTTTAGCCATCTGATTCGTTTTGGGCGATCAAAATATGTGTTAGGCCAATGTTACAGCCTTTAGCTGTACCACTGGTTTGGCAGTTACTTCATTCGGAGCGAAACCTGTTAGACAGTTTGAAACTGTCTCACAAACAGGATGGGTGACTGAAAGTATTTTAACTTGCTTCAACTTTGCGTTCATATTATTATGAAAATGAATAAATTGCAGTATAAGTTTAGTGAATACCTCTAGGGACTACTATATATCCAAATTGAAATAGCTTAATTATATCTGAAAAGATTTTGTTTGATTGTGGAGTATACGTTTTGCAACACTGTGTCTGACAGCCAATTCTGATTTCGCATAGTCTGTTTACTATGGAATTTGTAGACGACCTTTTTCAGTGAACTCCATAATTATATTGGCTATGAAGCCATGTATATACTGGTATTCTGAAACGTCATGTGCTGTGTCTAATGCATACCTGCATTAGTGCATTTACGATGAGCGAGTTGAAGTTTAGTCTTTTTGATTTAATGGAAATTTACTGTTCATAGTTTTCCAATTACGTGCAATAATTTCAAATGTTCAGCTTCTGTTGTTTTGTGTAGCAATCGGCTTGTTATTTGTTAATAAATAGTCAATTTATGGAACGACAATGCTGCTAATTTGAATGGACAGTATTTTTCTTAAGCTTTGTTGCATGAGAATGTGTAATAAAATGTTATTCTTATGGCATTGCCAATTTATTTCGTCTGCGACTTTAAATCCCTCGAAATCATATAGAATGTCACTTGCAGGGGAACCAACTCTTTCAGCACATTCCAAAAATTGTTCGGTAAGTTATCAAGCAAACCGACATGTTAAACCGCCATTAAGAAGAGCAATGTTTGATACATATTTAAGAATATATCGACCTTTGAATGCATTATTTAAACTTAAGGTAAGAATATCAATACATAAATATGCATATCAATAACATGTACCAATTCATAGAAGATGTCGCTGAATAACAGTCACCACTTTAACCCCGGACAATAAGGCATAAACTAAACATATGTTTAGTTTAGTGTAACAAATTATAAACGTGATCCACGGTTTCCCGCAGGATTTCTTGAAGGCATGTCGGCCTCTCGGACACCACCACGAGCGACAAAAGTCGGCTCGACCCCCAGCCCCCACCCCACCCCGAGATCGTTCAAATCTGACCCCTTAGCCCCCCCCCCCCCCCGAAATCGGCCGCTCCGTTTGACCCCAACCTCTTTGGAATAGGCCGCATCGCCCGACCCCAGCTCCCAGAAATCAGCTTAAACGATCGACCCCACGTCACCGAAATTGACTGCACCGCTCGAATCCAACTCCCCCAAATCGGCCGCATCGCGCGACCCCACCTTTCCGAAATAGACTACGACGTTCGAAATTCCGGCGGCGATCAAATCGGCAGTATCGCTACCGCCTTTATCGCTTAGGCTGCATTTTTATGGAATTATTTTTCAATCAAACATATATGCAAATTCGTTGAAAAGCCTAACGTTTTCCGCCTTCAAATTCTGTCATGACCGCTCGTTTTTTTTAAAAACTGTTTTTTATTTCATTAGTTGTTTTCGGATGTAAAAGAAATCAATAATTAATATCAGTTATACTACATGCGGGCATTAAAAGCCGAAAAAAATCACCGTTGTTTTTAAATACTTGAATATGCCGTTCCTAATCGACATAAAATACAAGATAAAATCTCCATGTAAAAAGCGTGTTTTGCTACAAAAGTGCGCGAAAATTGCCATGCACAAGGTCATGGATGTCTCATGAAAAACGTGCGTGTAATGGTCACGTGATTAATTGCAGTGTTTATAAGAACAAAATTAAGTTTGACGACGTTAAATTGTGTATTAAAATTAGGCTCTATATTACATAATTCGTTTCCGTAATTTTAATTGTCAATTTGTCAGATGGATAAGGAAATTACCAGAATAAATATATAGTTAAATATAATAATCAAATTTTTTTACATGCCTAATCACTTTTCCCGTCAATGTAAGTATTTGTTGTCAAACACGCTTTTCGTTGTTAGTAAGGTATAAACACCGCCCTAAAAATCACCGTATTTGATTGGCTAATGAGAACGTTGTGGGCGGGACTACACAGTTCATTCACTTGGCAATAACACTGTTGGAAGTTAGACCTTATCTATCAATACGCCGTTTGTTTATGGCCCTGTAATTGTAGATTTGTGTAATAGATAAAGGGATTTAAGGTTGTCGCTTTGATAATTAAAGCATGTCGGCGTTATTTAAGCATGTCGGCAAATGACTTACTTCTTTGAAGGCATGTCGGGCCCGACAAGCGAAACGGGCCTGCGAGAAACCCTGAGTGACCTAAATTTAAGCAAAATAATTGTTCCAGTCCCTTAATGTAATATTAAATATGAAGATCTTGCTTGTGGTGTACAATTCATACATGCATTCTATTATCAGCCGATGGATTAATTTATATTTACATGATTGATATATTTGTTTCAATTATACCGCTGAAAGATATCACGTAAACGTTTTCGTTGACGTTATATTCATAACGATTTTTTTTTGTTATCTGCATTGTCAATATTTTATACAGAGTTTTACTTTCGGTTTCTATTTTAGGGCACCAATTCAAGTTGTTTTAGCGTTAAAATTGGAACTGCGTAAGATAAAAACTATTTTCTTTAAAATAAAACAACAGTTTCATAATATTAAGCGACTTTATAACCGTTATATTGATTTCAGGATAAGGACTGTACAACCCAGAAACCCAACAACGACGAATACTTGGGAATGCTTTAACACGAGCTAAATATGATGTCTTAGTAAGCAACACTTAAAAAGTCATATGAAAACAAGTACAGTCGAATTTAACTCTGATAAATTATTGTTTTAAAGTGTGAACATAAAAATATAATAATATATACATAGAGCGATATTGGAATGGCTTTTGCACAACACGAGCATGGGCATCATTATCAACAGCAACAAAAGCAGCACCATCAGGTGTGAACATAATAACATGTCTGCACGCGATCTTGTGTTCATTATTTAATCAATAACAATATATATATCATTGAAATGCTAAATATAATCAAATAATCCATAATGATAATAATAATAATAATAATAATAATAATAATAATAATAATAATACATTAATAATAATAATATTATTATTATTATTATTATTATTATTTATTATTATTATTATTATTATTATTAAGTTGCCTTCACCTTTCACAATATACAGGTCGATATAACATTATATTTGTTTGTAATTTTAAAATAATGTTTGAACGAGTTGTATATAATGTAATACTGATTGTCGATCGTTAAGCAGAAAGATACAGAAGGAGTCCATGACTGTCGTACTTGAATATCTCGAACATCTACTGCGAAACCAACCATTACGTGTAAATAAACATAACGTAGTACATGTATATGATTCGGTTCTATTCATATATAAAAACCAAGCTGGACTGTACCATTGATTGCAGGTACTCGGGCAGTTATTGTGTTAGGCGCTTTTCAGAATTGTGCATTAGGAAGACCTTATTTTTTGAATTTAATTCAAGTGGGAAATGCAACATATTACAACTTGGAATACAGTAACGTCTAAATAGTTCCAGAAAAATAAAGACGTTTAAACACTGTACATCGGAAGCGAAAATATAAAGTGTAGAAGAAAAATGCATCAAAGGGCTGTGAACATTTCGAAAACCATAACAAATGACAGACATCTGATGTTTTTACTTTTCCTTTTGATACTAATGCTGCCGGAAACGACAAGTTTCTTCTGTACATGGCATTTTTACTGGCGTTATTTGCACTACTCTTGGAACAGAAAGGGGACTACGATCCGGTTTGTGTTTGCTATCAAATGATCTTTTGCTTTATCATCATCAGATTCGTAATATCAACAATATGTGAGCATTGAGAAATAATTGAGAGGGTAAAAAAGAGTGACATTTGCACAAAAAAAAATCGTGACACAATGGACGGTAGATACATGTTCTCCATAAGGTAAGGTCATATTTGGAACCTCTTATTAACTCAAATAACGCCCATGAGCAAGTGGCATGTGTATTAAATCAGGGTAAGACTGATTCATATGCTAGTTGTTGTTAATTACTAACGCCATTTGAGTATTTAGCAAAATCAACGGCATCATCTTGTCTATTAGCATCCTTAACATATTATCTCTATTATAATCAAATTAAAAACTAAAACCCACTACATTCTTGTTATATTTGTAACAAGTCCGGATGCAAGGATATTATACTCAATTTGCATTACACATTTTAAGTGCTATAACCCTTTCGTTAGTGAGGTAATCCTGCACCACGACACTACAAAGATACATAAATAATTCCATCCGTAAGTTCTGTATTGTATCATTAGACAGAACGTTTGTGGTTAAAGGGGCGTTTCAAAACAAGAACATACAATTACAATATATCATAGAGTTTGTTTGTACTAAGCTTGATGTGCAATAATTTAACTGTCTAATGACACAGTGTTATTTAACATGCTGAGAAAGATTCACGGACTTAATATAGCTTCGAATGGGCATACATTAGTGATTCGCAAAAAAATTGTGCTAAAATTCAACAAGAATTTTATAGTAATATCATGATGATGATTACAGGAACTTCCATTCTCTGGCTTTGAATGAATGCTATATCTCCGAAACTCAGGATGATCGCTTAGACGGACGACCAAGCGCAAGTTCCCGGATGGGGCGGGTAAAACCAATCATGTAGAAACTAAACGATGTTAGTATCACTTAACAGACAAAGATCAGGTGCCTATGTATGGAATTAGTAGATAAATCATTAGCTCACTACATGCAACACTGTTCATTTCATTCTAAATATGACATTAAATATAATTTCAGAGTGAGTTCACGTTGTTTAGGGCGAAACAGATGCGTCAATACGACTACACCCATAATCGTGTAATATGCACGAAGACGTACAGTCTGAGAGGCTTCAGTAAAAGCCAACCGAAACGCCGATTAACGAACCGTTTTAAATGTCGATATTTCTGGTAGTAACTAGTCGAAACTGTAAGGATACATAGAAAACTGTGTTTTATGTGACGCCGACATAAATTAATTTTGTGATTTATGTGTGCGTAATTAGTAGTTTTCATATCCTGAGCTTTTTTCCCGACTAAACTTTATGATGGATTCACCCGACTGTTGCATCTAGAACAAAGAATACAACATTGCCTTGGGCCATTGCCTTTAAGAAGTATGTTTGTAGGTAATGAGCAAAGCAAGAACAATGATAAACTTACAAAATGAACAGGAATTTAACATATTGCCGTTGTAGATCGTTTTTTATCTGGAGATAAACATCAGCGCCCTCGATTTAATTATCTGTAAGTATCATAGAACCACTGCAATCTAATATCCTATAATGCCATCAAAATGTACAGCTGGCCTTAAAACGTGGCAATGGTAAGGAAATGACGTAACCAGGACGACATTTCATGATATGTTATATCGCGAATAACGCACATGGATATACGACTTGAGCTGGGATATTATCGTAAAAAAATCCATTCACAACTCTGCTTACAGTTGACATTAAAGACATTAAACATGAAAATGGCTTTGTGCGTAATCTCGTCACCAGGTTTCATGTAAAGTCACAGGCGTCCATGAATGAGTTGAAATGTACATATAAAATACATATGTGAACTGTCGTTCTGGTTGAGAGAGTTACTTCGACCAAATAATCGTCGCCTTTGGTATGGTTGTAAAAAACAACTCGACTCAATGGACAGTATAGATCTGAGCTTGAAAAACGCTCGGCGCTTCAATACCACATTTATTTTAAGACGCCAAGAACAGGGAATTCCTTAAAATATCGTACATTTAGTAAGTAAAATAAGTTCTGCAACAAAATTAATTTTGATATATTTATTGAGCCATCATTAAATAAATAGATTTCGTCTTATATTACTGGTCATTACCTTTAAAGACAGTTAACAAGTGAATATCAACATCATGCTTGGTGTAAATGTCATAATGTTATTCACTATAAAATCTTATATTTTCACTGCTCCAACAGTGAAAATATATAATTTTATTTCACCAATAAAATTCGAGATTTCACTGAAAAGCATATAGATCTAATACATTTTCATATCCGTTTATGGCTGAAGAATTAACACAATCGCTATAAACGTTATCAATGTATGACATATCGATTCAACGTATCTAAGAGTAAAAACATAATATATTCATTTAAGTCGATCTATTATCATTTCCAAGATCACTAAAACATAGTACCACGGCAGTTTTAGAAATAATGTGTCATACTGTTTTAATAACAAGCAAGCGTTAAACCATCCGACACCGCTCGGAAGGACATAAAAACAGTATTATAGTAGGAGTCATGTATTTGTTGTATATTGTAATGTTTGAATAAACTGATATGACGGTTACCTTTATTACAATTTTAAGTTTTCGAAACTCCATTAACTCTCTGAAGAGGAATTATACATGGGGAGCCCCTAAACGCGAGAATAGATATTAGATTTCACATTTTCTCAGTTTAGCAATTTAGCCAAATTATGTTTGGCAAATTGCCCGATTGTATACCTCTTCTCTTCGAGACGGCTAAAATAAAATTGAAACTTGCATACACTGACTAATGAACATAGCATGTGCATATATTTCGAAAGTAAACGTCCAAACGTACTATGTGCATTAGTTTAAGAAATGGTGACAATATGAACAATGTCACTCATTTGCATTTGGGAAATTACATTAAATTACATGTTAAATTATACATTTGATAGATAGACTCGTAAACTCTAGAGTGTATTGAGCTATTTAGGTATTGAGTGGTTAACATAAACATGTTCTATAAATAGAATCGAAACCGGAAGTAATTTGGCACGGATTAGAATTTCTATACAAAGAATGACTTAACTAACAAACTGACTTAACTAACCAATACCACGAGATTATGTTTGTATTAACATGGTTTGCTGACTTTAAACATCATTAAGGAAACGAAGGTATGTCAACTTTGAAATATAGAAAAAAACAAAACATTTTGTATTAACTTTGTGTACTTTAAATGTTGGTGAATATATTTATTCAAATATTTACATAAAGGAAACAGCATTTGGGTAAAGTTGACGTAATTTCTTGGAAGCCATTGAACACGACATTGGCTTTTGGAATATTCTATTTATAAAGCCACGAAATAAACTCGTACAAAAACAGGGTCAATTATATCGCCAAAATGTTTTTGGCTCAAACACTAATGATTTTCGATTCAGTTGATGAATTGACTTGACAATGTTTGCAGACATGAACAACGATTCACTACAAGTCGAGCTGAGCGCAGATACACGGCTTCGTGAACATCTTTACGAACAGGCGGTCGCGAAAGCAGAGTTTTGCGATGTAACACTCGAGTTTGGACCACCGAATAAAATGGCGAGTATCGCGTATTTGTATTTGCAATAAGGCATATGTAACATGTAAACACGAGGTCGACGAATGGGTTAAATGTCTACATTTTAATGCTATTTATATTCTTGGTTTTTCGAAACAAATAGATTTGGATGAATTTTTAAGCAAGTATCTGACTTGTTATTCCAATTACTATGCATTGGAATTTTTAGGAGTGTGCGTGTGCGTTTAAATGTAAATATGCAAAGTTTCTGTCCAAAGAACATGCGGTTCGATACCAGATTGTTAATGCATGAGATCTGTTATAGCTGCTTACAATAACTTTATTTCGTATACATAAAGAAAACAGAGATAGTTCAGAGATATTTTATTAATGAATGCTTTTAGACCGAAAGGTTGAATGAAGTAAAACTATTAATGAATATAAATTGATTTTTGTTGTATCTAAGTACATTTATTTCTGCATGTAAGTGTTAAACAAACTAATATTAATTGCTATAACATGTTTGCATATCTGTCTTGTTTTGAATAAAATATATTTATGTTAAAATTACACTAGTGCGACAATTAACTTGTCTTAAAATATTTTTATTTATCTACAGAGGCAAATGGGAGCCCATTGGTGTGTGCTGGTGCACTGCCCGTTTTTCGATAACATGTATCGGTTTTACGGAAATAAACAAGGTATGAATTTAAACTTTTCAAAACAGACTCAAATTCATGATAGCATAATTGTTGTACACAGCAAGCAATGAAATAAGTTTGGTGGCCACTTTTTTTTTCATCGCATATCATTTGGTTTATTATATTGAAATATTTGACATCAATCATCGTGATTTGAATAATTGGCTGAATAAAGACACATGCTTGACTGGTAAATAATTATGTTGCACACAATAATGTTTCTGGATTTATTGTGTTCAGTTGAACTATTTTTATATCAAGTGGCTAAACAATTTCAGATACGGTTCGTGTAGACGACGTACACACCGAAGCCATTGAAACAGCCATTAAGTTTCTGTATACGGGAACAGTTTCGCTGCAAATCGACACAGTCGGAGATGTTTTGAATATAGGAAGATATTTTCAGATGAACGATTTGATAGATGAGTGCGCAAGTTTTCTCTCCAATTTAAAACGTTGCGAGCATAACTGTGTTAAGATATTGTTCATAGCTTTACAATTCCAACTGCCAATGTATAACGATATTGTCGCATATATCAACAACAATTTAATATATGTTATCGAATATCCGCCCAACGGTCGGAACATGACAACTCCTATTTACCAAGAAATAATGAACCATAGATCCGCGAGTGTCATAAGACCAGATGTGTTACTTAATTTTTGTCGTAAATGGCGGGATTACGATGAAAGTAATCGTCATGAAGAATACCAACGATTTACGGCCTGGTTGAATACACGTTCAATTTTTCAGAAGACAATTAGTACTGGACTGGAAACGGTCGATGTTCTCGTGATTATTGCAAACAAACCAAGAGGTATATACGCGTATGTTGT
Source organism: Congeria kusceri (assembly GCA_027627225.1). Classification (NCBI taxonomy): domain Eukaryota; kingdom Metazoa; phylum Mollusca; class Bivalvia; order Myida; family Dreissenidae; genus Congeria; species Congeria kusceri. The sequence continues at coordinate 48,114,879 of CM051030.1, forward strand.
AGAAGAGGACCGATGGAAATTTGTCACAAAACTGCCTCCAGCTTTAAGTCCAAGCTTTATATGGCGTGAAGAAACAACTGTGCTTGCCGCGGACTCCATTGGAAAATGTGTTTACGCTTTAAAAGATGAAGTCAGAAAACCATATAATTCCAATACTATCGGCATACGCATTCACAAATTTGACTTCGAGAATGAATCTTGGTCAGAACATGCCACATCTGTGGATGCGAACGACTTAAAAATAAGCAAACTACGAGTAAATAGTGCAGTGTGTATAAAAGGAAGACTGCATTTGGTAGTCACAACATTCAATGATTTTTCACAACCAAAAAGAGTTCTATTATTAACACTGAAAGAAGAAACGGGGATGTTCACAAAGTCATTCTTATTCAAATTCAATCCACGTGCAACTGTTCTAGAAGATGTTAAATCATGTATCGTAAACAAGAAAGACATTTGTGTGACGTGCAGTCTTATAAAGGATTCAGCAAGAGAAATAAAACTTGTTGTTCAAGACGTGCATTCTAAGGAAATAAAGTTACTCAGGCCGGTTAGACAGGAAGTGTTCGATGGAAATAACTCTAAAATGCTTATATTTCCAGCACAGAATGATGTTATTATCTCCGCTCTCGATAGCTCATGCTATACAATCGTCAACATTCAGACTGGAACACTAGTGAATTTCAATGACTGGTTATTTGATGAACCAAAACGATCACTGTCTATTAAAACGGATCGTTGCATCTTTGGAAATGTTGAGAATTCCGTGTTTGTGCTCGACAGAGAAAGTAATCATGGATTTCAGTTTTTTATTGGCACGAAAACTTGGTACAGAATTCCATCCATTTTGTGCGGCGTTGGTAATGGTGCGATAGTTCACGCTAACTTGCCTTCTACTATTTTGCAGAAACCATGTGAAGGTTCAAAATGCAAATGTGAATTGTAACAATGATAAGCCATTGCCATGTTAGTAACCACGATTACATTGTTTACATTACAGCTGACAATATGCTGCCGTTGAGTTTAAGACGTTCATACATATTATGTATTACTTAAAAAAAAAGTACATACACGTCAACAGATAGTATGGAAGCGTCCTGGTGCCATGTGTAAAAATAAAAATAAAAATAAATTATTCAATATTAACAAACTTATCTCGTAATTACGACTTTTTAGCTCGTAATTACGACTTTTTAGCTCGTAATTACGACATAGTATCTCGTAATTACGACATTTTATCTCGTAATGACGACATAGTATCTCGTAATTACGACTTTTATCTCGTAATTACGACTTTTTAGCCCTTAATTACGACAGTATCTCGTAATTACGACTTTTTATCTCGTAATGACGACATAGTATCTCGTAATTACGACTTTTATCTCGTAGTTACGACATACTAAGTCGTAATTGCGAGATAACAAGTCGTATTTACGACATAATAAGTCGTAATTACGACATACTAAGTCGTAATTACGAGATACAAAGTCGTAATTACGAGATACTAAGTCGTAATTACGAGATATATGTCGTTATTACGAGATAAAAAGTCGTAATTACGAGATAAGTTTGTTAATATTGAATAATTTTTTTATTATTTTTTTTTACAACTGACACCAGGACGCTTCCATAAGATAGCGATTAGAAAAGGACAAAACAGCTAATTGTTCAAAACTGAGTAAATGTATTAGTTATTGTTAATGTACATATACCAGTATAACAACATATGATTGAACATTCATTATTATTAGCAATAAAATCAGTTGAAAAGACGGATACTTCCGAACTATATCCTTGTGACGCGACACGACATGTAATACTGATGAGCGGAGAGACGTCTCAAGCGACTAACGTTCTTGTGAATTTGAAGACCTAATCGGTTGCGAAAATAATACATATACACTCCACATGCAGATGATGCAAATGGAACCAATACTGTTCACGCTTCTTGTGATTTTAATATGTACTACCTTGATTATTTTGATATGTTAATAAAAGTACAAAGTACACCAATAAATATATACAACTACAAGTACTATGTAAGCGCTAGCAGCTGTTCTTATAGTCAATATTTCTGAAATAACACATGAAATACATACATTTCTGGGGGAATTTTTCAAAAATAAGGGTCGCAAAAGTATAGTGGATATGGTGTCCGCTTTGCGACCGGGAGGTCCCGGGTTCGATCCCCACTCAGGGAGCGTACTCAGAATCTTTCTAAACTACTGATCCTCCCAGGAAACGGGCTCGAGAGTGTCTCTATAAGTCTTCGGGGCTTTCGATGCAATTGAGCTTAATTAAATAGGTTCAAACTAAATGACAGGTATTCTAGCGCATTATATCATTTTGGCTACCTCAGCTCATTTATCTAAGAGCCATCGTAGCGATACATGTTGGTCAGAAAGGTATGCGGATAAAAGGTGGACATTTAAACAAATATATCACAAACAACAATGGTGTACTATGTACTAATTGCATCAACAATTAAAGTACAATAGCTTTGAAAATCACTAAAAGCCTATCCGCTGTAAGTATTTAAGCCGTTACTAGTTTGTTGAATCTCAGTCAGCAGCTGTTTGCTTTCAAAAGGTACATTGGAGGAATATGTACATATACTATAAATAATCATCTGGCCCCGTGTTCACAAAGGATTAACCGCAGGATCAAGATCAGTCGTAGCTGATCTTGATCTTTCAGCTCAAATGAGCGGACTCTTAAAATATTAAATTAAAAAAAAGTAATTTTAGCTAAACAAAGTAACATGATTTCTGTCAGTAAATCTACGCTGAGAAGAGTTTGTATGTTATGTAAAATATATATTTTATCAATAGTTAAATGTTATCCAGATTTTTTTATTAACGCCATTTTTTAGCCTTATCGTGAAAATTCAGGATCAGTCTTAACTTAAACCTGAAAATCAGCATGTTTTGTGAACACGGCGCCAGAGGCCCATAAGCAATGGGATCGTCTATTTTCGGCACTGATTCTTTCCATAATGTTTCATGAAGTTCGTGCCAGTGGTTACTGAGAAATAGCATTGGCGCTCTATTCAAAATTCGTATTAATAATAACAGGTCAATAACAAAAACGATAAATCAGCCTTATAATATGATCATTTGAATTGCTACTTAAGCCCCCCAAAACAGTATCCCTTGAATTCCTATAAGTAGCTGCTGAGAAATAGCAAGAATCGTGTCGTATATAATTAAACGTGATAATCAAACGCCCATTACTAGGATACAAATCATCGAACGAACGCCTCCTATAGTATACGATTACAGTTTCATTGAAAAATGAGTAATTTCAAAGACGAGATTATGAGAAACGGGCAGTCTAAATTTCTACCTTTGAATAACTGAGACATTCTTCATCAGCAAAGAATGATCTACATCTATCACAATTCGTATCAGTTAACGTTGCACAGAAGTTAGGTACACGCCCAAAATCTCTGCACAAGGCGTGTCAATAAATAACACGAAAAACAACAAAATTAGGTAACAAGGTTTGTTATTGGCAGAAAATATATTTTACAAACAATTTTTTTACAAAATAATTGATAAAATAATTTCAATTGAAGATTCTAGTCGGCAATCCCGTTTGGACCCGTGCATCGTCTCTTTCCTGCGCACTGTCATTGTAGTGTCTGTCTGTACCAAAGACATCGAAAACTGAAAGACACTCATACAACAAATTACACATAACTTAATATCCTCTGGACGGACTTGAAATTCAGTGTCTCCAGTCAGCACCCTCTGCTTGTCAGTGACTCCAAGCAAGCTGATATGGTGTGCACAAGGACCCCATGTATTGCACTCATGTTGCTGTGACCAACATGCAATAACAATCACATAAAATGTATGCATACTATATTATATCAAACAATGTTTACATACATTTACTCAATTTACAGAACGTAGGTGTAAATTAGTAATGACTTAGGTGTGAACCAGAAAATGGGCAATCACTCTATACATATTTAAGAATGCTAAAATACTTGTATGCAAACTTTTAGCAACCAATTACTTAACAAGCCTATATGGCCTTGGAAATTAATGCTGTTCATGTTTCATGGTGAGGAAATATGTTTAATGTTCGTCTTCCGACTGCGAGCTTAATTAATATTCAGAAAGTTCTCTTTCTCCATAACACCAAGTACTGGCTCTATCCAGTTGACTCTATGGGTCTTTATATTTTATATGCATCACGTATCAACATAATAAAATGACAAAGTCAATAACGTAAAGTGCTTGATGTAAAATGACCTTGTAGAAATCTGATCTACTTCATGATTCAAGACTGTGACCAAGAACAAAACATTCTTGATGGGAACTTTCTGTACAATAGGATTTGTAATGTAATAAATCTTTAGCTTCGACTGTCTATAGAGTACTGTCTGGCTCATTGTATTATCACCGGATCCTGCGCGATAATCGACTGTTTGAACAATGCTTCACGCAAAGAACGAGAATAAACACGTACTAACGCTATCACACTTACATTACTTAAAGGTTAGAAACCAGTAAATGCAATTCCCATAGGGTCCCATTATAAAACGGCAAACTTTCCAAGCATTTTTCTAGCATTTTCTTATTTCAGATTGTGCAAGCCTGGTATCAATTTAAAAATCAATTTGTCCCCTTCCAAAATTTGCAATAAAAAGATATGTCATTTTACTTCTAAGAAAATGCATCTCACTTGAATGCAGGCACCGGTAGAAAACAGGGTTTCGGCAGTCATATTTCGACAAAAGCCCCATACCACAGTAAACACCCCCCAAAAGTTCAGCTTTCAAGTTAGCCTCCAATGAAATGCACCAAAATGTTGCAGACACGCATAGGATAATAGAAATAACCACAAAAGGCATGTCTGAGATACCTAAATGGCTTTTATGCCAGAAGAGAAGAGGAACTTTTTAGTAATAGGCACTACTTTCGAATGGACCACGGAGGGATACACAATAATTTACTGGTATCTAACCTTAAAGAAAACTCAACATTTTGCTATCATGAAAAAAAACTCTTCTTCATCATTATTAATCTACTTGTACCACAAATGCAAAATTTCAGGTCGATCTGCTAAGTAGAAATGCCCCCAAAACGCATTTGAGAATGACACATGATAAGCCATCTGGCTTGCGCTTCAGTACTTGGATTGTATGGGGAGCGTGATCTAAAATTCGCACCTAAATCACAAAAACCAGTCAAAATACCAGTTCATTTAGACTTATTTTAATGCAATGGACAGTAATAAGGTATAAAACGTGTAATATTCACGTATAACATGATTCGATGTGCAGTGAACTGCATAGGGCGAGTTTCCGTACTTTTTTTCATTTTTTTTTAACCCGAAAAAACAGGTTTCGCTTTAAAAGTGTAGATAACGTGTCAGTTACGATATTATTCACATTTATATCCGTGAAAAGTAATAAACGCAATAAAAAAAAACACAGTTACATGGTGATTTTATGTATAAGTGGACCCTAAAGGGCCGGTCGCTGGTTTTCTTAAAGGTTAGAAACCAGTAAATGCAATTCCCATAGGGTCCCATTATAAAACGGCAAACTTTCCAAGCATTTTTCTAGCATTTACTTTATTTCAGATTGTGCAAGCCTGGTATCAATTTAAAGATCAATCTGTCCTCTTCCAAAATTTGCAATAAAAAAGATATGTCATGTTACTTCTAAGAAAATGCATCTCACTTGAATGCAGGCACCGGTAGAAAACAGGATTTCGGCAGTCATATTTCGACAAAAGCCCCATACCACAGTAAACACCCCCCCAAAAAAGTTCAGCTTTCAAGTTAGCCTCCAATGAAATGCACCAAAATGTTGCAGACACGCATATAATAATAGAAATAACCACAAAAGGCATGTCTGAGATACCTAAATGGCTTTTATGCCAGAAGAGAAAATGAACTCTTTCGTAATAGGCACTACTTTCGAATGGACCACGGAGGGATACACAATGATTTCCTGGTATCTAACCTAAAGGTTCATCCAAACCCTACAATCACATGAGGTTCAAAGATCCAGCTGATTTCCATGTACGGTGTTTTGTTCTTTATTTTTACAGAACAAAGTCGCAAGTGACAGCAATAAAGATACATGTAAGCGTTACGATTATCATTTAATTGGCCTATTCAATCAAACAGATCATTAATTTGCTGTTTAATTGTGTTTTAGGTCTTATAAATAATATTTAGCTTACTGGTAAGCAGCTCATATATCAAACCCCATTAGCCAGTTACTGAAATACTATGTGTTGCCACCCCTAGCGAAAAATGAAGTCTACATCCTGAACATAATCCTGTTTTTATTTTTCACAAACAAGGGCAAATTATTCTGTTTTTTTTTTATAGCCCAATCAGGGCAAAGTTTTTGTGTTACTTTTTTGCATTTTTTCTCGTAAAAATCGGGAAATAACTCTAGTGTTTCTGGTTTTTATCTCCTCCATCATTGCACCCAGATGAGATCTGATGGTCTAAAACAAACTGTGCAAGTTAAGTCAACAATGAATGAAAGTTAAATCTGATCTGGGAACTGAGAGCCAATTTTTGACAAACCATGGATTTTTTTATAAACAATGGGCTATAACTCTGTTTTTCTCGTCTGATCTGGCCCATATTAGACAATGACTGAGGCCTTGAGCCGTATTCTAGAAACTACTTAAGTTGAAACTTATCCTATCCTTAAAATCATCATTTTTCTTTAGCATTTATTTACAGTTTTAAATCACTTTCTACTCAGTGTTATTAAAAATTGGAACTTAAGTGAAAATATTTCAGATCAACTTACGATGTTTCTGAAATACGGCCTCTGATGATCAAACACAAACCGTGCAAGTTTTGTCAACATTAGGCAATCGGATGAAGTCTCTATATTCCACATTGTCCTTTTGTTTCCTTTTTTCCTTCAAACAAGGGGAAAAAAACTCTGGTATTAGTACACACAATCAAGGCCATTTTTTATTACTTTGAAATCTTCAGGTCATACAAACGCTGTGAAAGTTTGGTCAAGTTCAGATGAACAATGAAGTCTGTATGTTCAATGAAGTTCATATATGCAATTTTCTGATGCAAAAATGAGCTCTAACTCTGGTGTGTCTGGTACGATCTGGTTTATTTTGGAACCTATCCGAGATTGTAGGGTCATTGTAGGGTCATACACAAACTGTGCAAGTTTGGTAAAGATTGAATGAAAAGTAAAGCCTGCATCGCGTCTACGGGCCCAATTGTTGACGCTCTACCATGTGCTCCTTTGTTTAAATATGTTATCCGTTAAATATTGGATACAATTGCAGATTAATGTGCATATTATTTACATGTGTGGAAATCTCAAGTAACTCGACTACACTTATAAAGAAAAGCTCACAAGTAATATTGTTGAAAAACACAGTATCGGTTGGTCATTTCTATTAAACTAGAGCAAATACATATAGTCCTTAACATGAGCGCATTTCATTTTTCAACGTAATCCTATATTGAGAGTTTAAATATATTTATCGAAAGTAATGTAGATAAATCTGTTTATATGGTTGACACTATATTATTGTTATCGATGCTTAGTAAAACTGTTTTTGTTTTCTTTTTGCTGTTTTTTTTTCTGTAAGTGAATTTATCCACTAAATACTACTAAGACACTCATTCAACATTTGTCATTGCTCGATGACAATAAAATATACAACTTAAACCGGTATAAACAATCAAATACTGTCATAGCATGTTACTTTTGGTGTCTTATTGTCCACATCATGAAATCGGCTAATTATTACATGTACATATATTTTAATTTTTATGTACATTTGTGTAATAAGAGACCCGCAACTAAACACAATGTATGCACTTGTTATTCGCTATTTTATCAAAGGCCTCCAAGTTTATACACAAATTCTAAGAAACATACTGAATTACTGTATTTCGTTACTAAGCTATAAGTTTTGATTGGGAAGTACGAGAAATTAAACCACCGTAAGATATAAAAAAATTACAGTCAGGTTCTACTGCACATGTGCAAGCACCGTGCCTATGATTCCAATTCATATAAGTATGTTTGTGAATCTGTTTGCACAGTTGACCACTTAGTTGCGCATTACAATGCACAAGTTCAAAGATGGTATATTGTACAGTCCTCCTTTAAATTATGTAGTGTATTTAGTTTGTACCATTACTGGCAGATAGTGAATTTACCTAAGCAATAAATCTATGATTAAAATATATATATGGCAGACTCATAGATATAAAGAAATAATTATTTTGTGATATTTCATGTGGTAAACTTGTGTATGTGCATCACAACTTTTGAAAAACTTCAATTAAGGTATCTACCTTTTGTTCCATACTTTTACCGGCTAAATTGTTTTAAGTATATTCTACTTCAAGTGTGCATGTAATAAATAAAATAATTATCTGAATATTAATACCTTGTCATTAACAATATAGCAGTAATTACACACTTGGTTTGCTATATTAACATTGTGTTTCAATGTTTATTAATGACACTAAAGAAAAAGGTGAAAGAATCAAATATTTATTCACACTCAGAATATATGGATTGTGACTTATCTTACACAATGTTTTAATTTGAGATATAATTTTTAAACAGGAAATCAAATACAAAAATAACAATAGATCAATAATCACATTTACATTTAATTATATCAACAATGTATTTTAAGTAAATGATTTTTATTATCTATATTGCCTCCATTTTCGGAAGATTATCCTACATCAGTTATTATATACAGAACAGAAATGGCATAGGAAATGAAATAACGGTACAAACATGCATAAAATAATGAACAAAAACTGTGAGCAGTGTTCTACTGAAAGAGGTAAGCGATGACATCATCGATCATGCCGAGGAGATATGACATCAGTTCTGCTTATGGAGCCTGTCGTAGATGTTCACTCCTTGGTAAGCTGAGTATACGGAATTTGTTGAAGAATACAGGCAGCTGTGCCGTATTCACAAAGCATCAAAAGTAATTTCTTAAATATTTAATTAAGTGTAAATTTTTTATATAATATACATGTTAAAGGCCTAGTTTAATCCTCCTTAAATTGACCCCCACCCCCAAAGACGAAAGTGTGCACTTAGCCATTGCCCAGTCAGCTGAGAGAAAGGATTGCAGATAATGATATTTTATAGTGGACCATGACACAGAGTGGAATACCTCACGGAGCACCAGACATTCCATACACTAGGTCTTTACCTAAACACACACATTTGAATGTTGCTGATATTTGGCAAATGGAATTCTAATTATGATGTCATTTTAAAATGTTACTTTGTTCTGCACTGTTTTCAATGGAATATTTTTTTAAAAGAAAATTTACAGATTTAAGGATAAAGATGAAATTTAAGATGCGTTGTGAATACCACCCCTGGGATAGCGCGTCAGATGACGGACAGTGGAATAGAATGTTTTCCAGTTTGCTTCACATAACTTTTCGTTAACACTTTGCACAGGTGGTGGGCTGATCCGGGCGGTCACTTGCAGCACCAACAGGAACCACATGAGTTTGAGGCTGTCTGGGTAGATCTTTTCTACTTTCAATAGGGTAGCTGCAGTGAGGTTTTTTGAAGAAAACACAATCCCTGTCTTGTTTTAGTCGAGTGCGTCATTGTCGTGTCGCATACGTCTGTATTGCCTTCTTAAAGATTGACTTCCATGTTGCTTTTGTTGGAAATACCCCTTTCATTTTTTAAGCGCATTCTGTAATATTGTAGCTTATATTGATTAATATTCTACTGATATCTGGTATGAAGCCCAGGTAACAGTGTTCACATAAGATGAACAAGATGTGGACCAGCTGATTCGGAGAAATACGACACAGTGTTCCAAACAATTAAGTTGGAGGTCGATGTGTGTTTCCATAGACGACATTCCCATCAGACCGGTAACCATGTCCGAGTGAGTAAGGTGTGACAGATCTTGAGCAGGTTTTAGGCAGTAGTGATCGGCTATTTCTTTCTTTTGCATGTCTGCATTGGTGATAGTGTTCCATAGTCCCATAGCTTGCATCCAAACAGAGCTTTGGGAGGAACGGTCGTATAGCTCGGACACTTACCATTATGCATGAATGTATTACTGATCCGTTACAATTAATACATAGTTGCTGCATTGGAATCGAGTTAAATGAATGTAAGAGTATTCCATTGAAAATACTGTTATGGTATTATTATACGCGTAAAACATGAGCACGTACAAAACTGCGTATATAAATAGGTTATAATTCGAGCGCGTAATTTATACTTATAGTATTCATGATTATCCGAGCTATAATGAAGAGCTTCATAACAATGTTAAGTTTGGGATTTATCTTCTGAAAGCTGCGCGACAGTGACAAGGACGTGCCTCCAATTGCCTGCTATGTGCTGTCAATGGCATATGGGTGTTTTCCTTGAGATGTCTAGTACCCCGCACAATTGGGAAGGGCTCTGGCACTTATCCACGTGTGAGGACATTGCTTGTGCAATTTTGAAATGAGTCTGAAACAATTTTCAGCATTTTCCCGTGAATGCCGATGTAAAACACTTTCACGACCTGTAAACAATGGCTCCACCTCTTTTTGGAGGTGAATGAAAATTGAGCCAATGAACCTTCATAGGTGGAGCTCAGAACAGGAAATTAGTCAAAAAACGTAAACAAAGTTAAGAGGTTGGTCTGGGTTTTTCTATAATAGATTAATTAAAAGCTCTATTTTAAAAATCGGGCAATGCAGTTCCGCGTAGAAATGATTTGACTACACATATATGTAAACCGAAGCAATAAACAAAGAATTCTCAACGTGAGAACTTTTATAAGTAGTAACATCGGGTCGATTTAAATGCATTTTTGACATTTGCCTTTGTGTTTAATCATTGTTTTCGTACAAAATGCAGGTAGTTTGGGAAACAACACTCTTATTATTGATGTATATATTTGTAGCATTGTACTGACGATGACTTTGGATGGGTATTATACGTTAATGTGTATTTTTAGAAAAGAGGTTGAGCCAATGCCACGGAGGTGGAGCTCAGAACAGGAGATGGAGCCAATGCACAATTGAATATACGGCTTTCTGTAAATACATTTAATCTCTTTAAATAATCACTCGGTGAGTTCGTGTGCACAACAATATTGTAAACTCTCATACAAATAGCTTTATTTGAACCGTACCTAAAATTTCATTATAGAAGTTAAACATACGCGTACTATTATTTTCTTTTATTAGGTATATAAGAACTTATCGATCTGTACAAGTATTGCTCAATTGACGCAATTTGTCATTATGACTGAAATACTGTTGAATACGGCGAAAAATCCAAACAAACAAATAACCAAACATCAACACTAACACACTGTGATTAGCATAATATGAAATGCAACCAACTACACGTATAACGTAAACCATAATTATCATTTTCCATTAAGTCTTATTTCAAGTGTTTGTTTACAGGCATCATTTGTTGACATAGCTGCTAGAGCAAGGATTCGGAAAAAACAGCTTTAAGAGGAGAACAACCTATCTGATTGCAGTAATCATACACTAAAATCGAAGCCGGGCAGTTGTCTTCAAAACATCTTACAATTGATTCCCTAATTTATAAACAGTGTGGTCAAAACGACGAATGAACCCGTACATATGCATTTGGCTTACGAAGTTTGTTTAATGGCATGCCCTAATACATGTATATGCAAGAATCTATGCTGTTGTACTACTGAAACTGTAGAAAACTAAAGTGACATTGCAGTCAATTTTGATATTTTGATAACATGATCGCGATCTTTTTTTCAACTTTTATAACAATTTGTAGCATATTATGTTGTATTGATCTTTGATAACGTTCTATAACATGTTGCATTTATATTCAACTCTGATAATTTTATGAGGCTCTATTGATCTATGAAAACTGTCTGTATAGAAATGTGATACCTTTATGTAGCTCATTTGGAGGCTATAAACAATAAACAATAACAGAAGCGTGTAAAAAATTTTGTTTTATAAAAGAATGACAAAACACAAATAATATGTATTTTATATAATTTAGTAACCTCGTGAACAACCAAAGTGTTATAACAGTCTTATTGATCATTTAAACAAAAGTGAAGTAAAAGAACCATGACACATAATATACATCGCCAGCCAAAGGGCGACTATTCGATGCATATTTCTGTGCACTTCTGTTTGTTGGTAGACATCAAATCTTGCAAAGATAAATTGAATAGCTTGTATTTATATATGGACCTAACACATAATATGATACACTTGATACACGTGAATAATCTTCCAGTCGCAATCGTATGATATTATGTTGTGGGCAAAATCTAAGACATAAAGTGAACACATTTTTCAATGCAATTTGATCTTGGCTATAACAAATAAGCTGCATTCTCCGCAATACGATCTATTAGCGTTATACATTTCGAGTCACTATTGGAGAACGTTGAGGACTTATCCTCCGGACAAAAACTCCAAACTGCACTTCTCATTGAAATAAGATAACTTTAAGCATGTATATAACATGGTCGTGCATTGGCTCCAGCTCCTGTCTCAAGCTCCACCTCCATGGCATTGGCTCGACCTCTTTGCTAAAAATACAGACGTTTGCCTCGTTACCGGAATTGTATGCGAAACAAATTATTAAAAACATTGGCAAATGTCAAAATTGTGTTTAGATCGATTCAATGTTACCATTCATAAAAGTCCTCACGTTGAGAATTTTTTGTTTACTGCAAATTGGTCTACATATATATGTAGTATAATCATTTCTATGTGGAACTACATTGCCTGATTTAAAAAAAGAACTTTAATTTTTTGCATTATAGAAAAATTGAGACCTACCTCTTAACTTTATTTAGGTCTTTGACTAATTTTCTGTTCTGAGCTCCACCTCGGAAGGTGCATTGGCTCAATTTTCATTCACCTCCAAAAAGAGGTGGAGCCAGTGTTTACAGGCTGTGAATTTGAATACCAGCAAATGTGTCCATACTTTATCGAATGCAGACTGAGCTTTGAGATCATTGACTACTCGAAGAATGTACGAGACCATTTTGCATCTCTCATTCTTCTAGAATTCATACTGCATGTTGTTTAACTCTGACACAGAGCTGGTGCGTTCTCGGTGCGGTGAATTATCAGCTTTTAGAACAATTTTTGTTTCACTGGTACAAGCGATATAGCTCTGTAGCTGTTAACGTTTCTTAGTGTGTTCCCTTTTCCTTGCGTAATGTGACTGTAAGGCAATGCTTGAAACCGGCAGGTATTTGTTTCGTCAGACATTATTGAATTAAACAGCATCCAAAAAAGATGTTCGTTCAGAACCGCCGTACTGCAGGTTCTCGTATGTGACGATGTCGACAGAGGAACTTTTGCTGTTTGGTACGCCATTTAATTGGCCTCTACAGGTCTCTGTTGCTTGTTACGCATTGATCTACGAAATGTTCGTGGTCAGCGTCAAAATCAGGGTTCTCCTCAAACTGGTACATTGTTTCATAATCTAATTCACGACCTTGCTTTTTGTGTTTGGAGCACTTGGAGTTCACAACTTTTCAAAAAGCTTGTTAATCCATTTCGGATAAAGTGTCCAAATTTTTGAAATTCTGCCTGTCATAAATGTGGCCGTAAGTTCACACATGTGTAACAGGTGTGTCTATAATGTCAATCAGTCATTTAGTTTCATTGAAATGTCAGCTTGTTGATGAAAACTAAAAATGATGTCGGTTTTTTCTGACTATACTAAATGCAGAATGCAAATGGAAGATTTTGTTGTTTGTCTGTAGACAATTGGCATGTTTGGGAAGAATTTTAAAAATGTTAAAATCCCCATTAACTAGAATTCATCAATACATTACATTCAGATTAGTTAAATTTTGTCTGTTTTTAATCATTCTATATTTGTAATAAGTTATATCTATTTAACAACAAGCACACATATCTATGTAATAATAATAAATGTTAAGATCATCATTAGCATTAAACATAATAAAATTGACAAATGTAACATCATGATTGCATTCATTTCATATCATTTCAGTAAACAATTATCAAATTAATGACAACGTTTCTTTTTACTGCGTGAACAGTTAAACCAATAGCCAAGTATGTAGATAACATGACATTGTAAAAAATTCATACTGTTGATCAACACATTTGCAATGTACAAATGACACCATCTAAAAATAAAGTGTACATGTATATATATGTACACTGTCAAATTAAAAGTGTACATTTTTCGTATATACAGTGCACGTAAAGTAATGGATAACAATACAATTATAGTGTACACATACACAGAATATCAGATGAAATGTACAAAGAAACACTGTCTGTTTTCTACATTTAAGTAACTGTTTTTGTTTTATAAATAAATATATTTTTTCTGTGCCAATGTACGATGACACATTTTATGTTAAATCTCATGTTTAATACATGTACAAATATTTGATATGCAAAAATTCGTTATTTTGTTCAAAAACACTGTCATTTAAGGAAAACACATTTTTCCTTATACAAATGTCTGATACATGCAAAGCTATTGCACTTTAAACACCAGGATATTGTTGTAGTCATCTTGTCCCACAATGATGGAGGCGGTGTTTCTGTTGTAACAGACTGACCATGGGTAAATCGCTCCATCATTGCGTGTAGCTAGAGTAGCCACCTTGGTCCTGCCTTCGCTATCCACCTGTATGATAGAGTTGGACCATTCTCCACAGACCAGCAGGCCTGCATTTGTCACATATATGCCACGCGGGAGTTGCAGCTCAGGATCAGAGAAGGAAAATACTACTGACCCATCTCTAGCTAGGGTAAGCAGCTTGTGCTGGTCTGGTTTGGTAATGAAGATCTTATTACCCGTGGTGATCACAGCAAATTTGTATACTGCGAAAAAGAGTAACATCCAGATATATAGTAACTTAAAAAGTTAAATGTTAATAAACAATCAGCAGTAACATTGTATTATCGTTAAAGGTTTTTGGACGATAAAACATATTAAAGATCTGTATAAAATTCAAGTATAAATATTTTCGAGTGACTGTAACAGTGTATTGTCTATAAGTTTGACATGTTGTTATATGACTGGTGAATTAAAACTCACGTCTACCATGATAACACAGATGGAAACAAATACACAGTACAATGAACACTTACATATGAATGTGCCAGCTGGGGCCATATTCTATAAATATCATATGAGCCGCGTCGTGGGAAAACCGGACTTAATGCATGTACGTAAAGTGTCGTCCCGGATTAGCTTGTGCAGTCCGCACAAGCTAATCCAGGACGGCACTTTCCGCCAACAGTGGATTTATGTTTAGAAGAGACTTCCTTGAAACAGAAAATACCATAAAAGCGGAAAGTGCCGTCGTGGACTGCACCGGCTAATCCGGGACGACACTTTACGCACATGCATTTAGACCGGTTTTCCCACGACGCGCCTCATATGTGTATGTCAAACTAGTTTTCAATTAAGTAAAAAACTTGACTATGCTATTTTTTAAAGTCAATGTATACATGTGTGAAACTTTTTATAGTTTTATATAAATGCTAGATACTGTTATTGGTGATAATTAATAAGAAAAATGCACGCAGTAAAACTTTAAACAATGTTGATATTAGGTTAATGGTAACATATTACTGAAGATGTCTCTGGAATACGGCTCAATATGTAACTGTGACACATTAAGCAATAATAGACTCTAACACGATTATTAATACATGAATGTTATTTACTGACACGGGCTGACATATTTCTAATAGATTTCAGTAATTGTTATTTCTTTTATGTGAATCAAATTGTATTGGTAAAATATTAGACAATAGTTAACTGAACATTATTACTATTGTTTACCAGCTAATACGAATAAGCATAAAATCTGGAAAACCATTTTATACTGCTCACTGGAAAAACAAATAACCATATTTCCCTTCTACAATCAAATTATAAGTTCAATATTAATATATATTGCTTATATGGTACTAGATTATCCCTAAACATTCCTGTTAATTTAACAAGTAAAGAACAACACAACAATTAGAAAATATAACTATCAACTTTATTTTTAGTACAGGTCAATACACACAAAGTGCCCGATTCAAAAGGGCTAAGTGTCTATTTATAGACCTGCCATATTGACACATGTGCATTTTGAAATCATGTAGTCTTAAAATAAACTTATAATGTATATTTATAATGATATCAGGATGAATCTACCACGATGCTTACCTGTTGGACCACCAGATGTATCATCATACAGCTTGTTGACCAGTTTCTCACACAGTGCGTACTTGTACAGTGCACTCCATGAAGTCACATACAGGTCTCCCTGATGGTGGGTAATACCTCGACATCTATGTTGTAACTGAAGCTTCCTGCCCTTCAGCAGCTGCCCATTGTTGACAGAGCTAAACTGGACCTCACGTGTGTTACTGTTATACTCATCAAAAGCAAAGGCAATCTCACTGGGAGTGATCTGACATATGTCCGTGGATGAGCAGATAACTCCACGTGACTGACCACCTGGTACTGCTGGTCTAGCAGCTTCACTTTCTTATTATTGTTGTCTACAACAAGAACCTGACCATCAGGGAGAGCACATATAGCTGAAATATTGCATGTGGATGAATCACTTGATATGCGCACATCATACTCTGTCTTCCCCTTCACAGAGAAAACCTCGTCTATACTGTGACCAATCCAGCCCAGACCTGTCAGCTTGGACAAGTACTGCTGAATGTCACTGTTAGGCTTGAATGTTAATGAGCTTTTAACATTAACAGAGTTTTCATTCAGATATGTTTCCGACTTTTGTATTTTGTCCACACATTTTTTGCTTGCTATAAAGGAAAGTTCCTCATTGCTTTTATCACCAATATCCTGTATGGCTTCGTGGAGTCGTTTTAATTCATCTCGAAGCCTGGTGCAGTTGTAAACATCAGTCTTAAGAGAAGTTTGCATACTTGTCAGTGTATATTTCATTTCCTTTACAGAGATCTTCTCAATCTCGTCTAAGGCAGTTTTACTTTTCCGACGTGTTTCTTGTATTTTTTGTAATTATTTATTGTATGAACCTTGCAGAGAATAAATGTTGACTCTCGATTATTCTGAAGCGTCTTTATTTTTTCCATAATAGTTTGAATCTTTACCGACAGTTGCTGCAGGTCTGTTTTTTGTCTGACTCCAAAATAAGTGTCACTTGTGTGCACAGTCTGAAAAAAGTACAGTTGAATCATTCATAATATAAATTGAAGTTCATAGGATGGGTATACATGGGCAAACAATGATCGTAAACATAACAACTGATTAAGACTACCGTCTTTGAAAATTACATTGAAGTAAACATGGCTTGCGTCGCCCTGCTATGCTATTGCTTTAGCAATGCTATTTCAAAACATTTGTAATGATTATTGTATACATGGTTAAAAAGCTAATGGAAGTTTATATTGTATTGTTGTCTGTCTTGCAGAATTTAAATAATTGTTATCCAACTACTGAATGATTACATGAAGTCAACGTTTATAGTATATAGTATACATTTAACAAAATGATGATTTCACTTCATGTATACCCATGAAGAATAAAAATAAAAGGGGCAACCACTTGTTCAAACTGGAGCTGTCTCATGACAGCGCGCTCGACCATTTATACCTCGTTGTCAGAGTTATGAGCCTTACGTGACATAATGACCCCGAAGACACGTGAAGTTTCAACT
Source organism: Congeria kusceri (assembly GCA_027627225.1). Lineage (NCBI taxonomy): Eukaryota > Metazoa > Mollusca > Bivalvia > Myida > Dreissenidae > Congeria > Congeria kusceri. The sequence goes on from CM051030.1 coordinate 48,132,575, forward strand.
TATCGTAGTTACAGAGATATGTACTTGCACGCAAACTTTAACCTGGATATTTCTAAATACAAAAAGGGGCATTACTGCAGATTAGAGTTATGGGCTTTGGTCAGTGACCTTACATAATGACCCCGAAGACACGTGTGAAATTTCAACTGAATAACTATAGTAGTTACAGAGATATGAGCTTGCATGCAAACTTTAACCTGAACATTTTAAGTACACAAATGCTGATAAAATGCAGGTCACAGTTATGGGCATTTGTCAGTGACCGTTATTCAATTAAAACTTCACACATGGCTTGATGATCATTATAAAGGTCACTGGCCAAGGCCCATAATTGTGACCTGCATTTTATCAGCATTGTGCCCTTTTCTATATGAGCTTGCTGCACGCAAACCGTAACCAGATCATAACGCCGACGCCAACGAATGGGTGAGTAGATTAGCTCGGACTATTCAGACAATGATAAAATAAACACGGTGATTTACAATATACCACAAGCTCTTTCCAACCTAAATGTTATACACATTTATTGATCTTATATACCTGAAATCGATACTCAGTCTGCATATTACATCAATGGTATTTTACTACATGTAATTAAAACAGTTACTTGAGAGCAGACTGGTGTTGTTTTGTTGTCAACGACGTTCTAAAGTTCAATATTTTTTTATTTAAATTCTGAAATGCTGTGTGACATTATAGTTAAAACTGACACATTTTCAAACCAAACAAATATGTTGCTTAGAACATTTTCATTGCTGCCAATAATGAACATGACTGATTAATGCTGTTCTACATGGTCTTATTAAAGAGACTATGTCAACGAAAAAGTGATTTTCTTCAGCAATTTTAATGTGATTATGTTCATAAAAGGACCAATAGAAAGGCGTATACAATAAATGACATATGAATAGTTCGCTACATTATGCGACTTTTGATAAAAACCAATAAAGAAAAATATTTGAAAAAAGAAAAGAAAACCCAGAGTAGGTGGCGAACTCACGACGATGGAGTCGTAAGAACTCATATCAGTAGGCAGCACTGTAACCAACTGCGCTGTTTTGACTTGCGGACTATGGTTTTATGAGACACCCACAAATCTGACGTCAAAGTGTAAACAAGAAAAGGGCCAAACATACACGACATACATTATATTTTTATTAATTAATAATTAATTATTATAATAATAAATCTCAGAAAGCATTTTTTTCCATTATATGTACATTATTTTAACCTTTATTGTATGCCAATATTAATATTTAATGTTCATATGTTTTAATTCAGTTGCTCCTTTGTGTCCCTTCTTGATGACATAGTCCCTTTAATTCATATGTTTTACTGCAGTTGCTCCTTTGTGTCCCTTCTTGATGACATAGTCCCTTTAATTCATATGTTTTACTGCAGTTGCTCCTTTGTATCCCTTCTTGATGACATAGTCCCTTTAATTCATATGTTTTACTGCAGTTGCTCCTTTGTATCCCTTCTTGATGACATAGTCCCTTTAATTCATATGTTTTACTGCAGTTGCTCCTTTGTGTCCCTTCTTGATGACATAGTCCCTTTAATTCATATGTTTTACTGCAGTTGCTCCTGTGTGTCCCTTCTTGATGTCATAGTCCCTTTAATTCATATGTTTTACTGCAGTTGCTCCTGTGTATCCCTTCTTGATGACATAGTCCCTTTAATTCATATGTTTTACTGCAGTTGCTCCTTTGTATCCCTTCTTGATGTCATAGTCCCTTTAATTCATATGTTTTACTGCAGTTGCTCCTTTGTGTCCCTTCTTGATGTCATAGTCCCTTTAATTCATATGTTTTACTGCAGTTGCTCCTGTGTGTCCCTTCTTGATGACATAGTCCCTTTAATTCATATGTTTTACTGCAGTTGCTCCTTTGTATCCCTTCTTGATGTCATAGTCCCTTTAATTCATATGTTTTACTGCAGTTGCTCCTGTGTATCCCTTCTTGATGACATAGTCCCTTTAATTCATATGTTTTACTGCAGTTGCTCCTTTGTATCCCTTCTTGATGTCATAGTCCCTTTAATTCATATGTTTTACTGCAGTTGCTCCTGTGTGTCCCTTCTTGATGACATAGTCCCTTTAATTCATATGTTTTACTGCAGTTGCTCCTTTGTGTCCCTTCTTGATGACATAGTCCCTTTAATTCATATGTTTTACTGCAGTTGCTCCTTTGTGTCCCTTCTTGATGACATAGTCCCTTTAATTCATATGTTTTACTGCAGTTGCTCCTGTGTGTCCCTTCTTGATGTCATAGTCCCTTTAATTCATATGTTTTACTGCAGTTGCTCCTTTGTGTCCCTTCTTGATGACATAGTCCCTTTAATTCATATGTTTTACTGCAGTTGCTCCTGTGTGTCCCTTCTTGATGTCATAGTCCCTTTAATTCATATGTTTTACTGCAGTTGCTCCTGTGTATCCCTTCTTGATGACATAGTCCCTTTAATTCATATGTTTTACTGCAGTTGCTCCTTTGTATCCCTTCTTGATGACATAGTCCCTTTAATTCATATGTTTTACTGCAGTTGCTCCTTTGTGTCCCTTCTTGATGACATAGTCCCTTTAATTCATATGTTTTACTGCAGTTGCTCCTGTGTGTCCCTTCTTGATGTCATAGTCCCTTTAATTCATATGTTTTACTGCAGTTGCTCCTTTGTGTCCCTTCTTGATGACATAGTCCCTTTAATTCATATGTTTTACTGCAGTTGCTCCTGTGTGTCCCTTCTTGATGTCATAGTCCCTTTAATTCATATGTTTTACTGCAGTTGCTCCTTTGTGTCCCTTCTTGATGACATAGTCCCTTTAATTCATATGTTTTACTGCAGTTGCTCCTTTGTGTCCCTTCTTGATGACATAGTCCCTTTAATTCATATGTTTTACTGCAGTTGCTCCTTTGTGTCCCTTCTTGATGACATAGTCCCTTTAAATATTACACTGTAATGTAAATAAAAGGGACATGGTCACAGATTGCAAATTCACAATTTTTAAAATGTTTGTAATCTATCCTCAAAAGAAAATTGCATTCTATATAAACAGACAAAGCACCACTCATGATAAAGAAATATATTGGAAATATAGTATCTTTTATGAAAAATCATCAATTAAAATGGATAAAATTATACAGCGTTGCTTACGCTTTACCTCGGAATTTTAGAAAACATGTTTACCTAGATTTAAAAATTAGACATCATATTGTAAGTTTGAATAGCCGAGTGTTTAGTGTGGTTCATTTAAATCAATCAAATGTGTCTTAGTTACCTGTGATTATGGAAGGCACACGTAGTGCAACACAGCTGACTGTGGTCATCGCAGAACATTGTCACTGCTTCATTTTTGTGAACTTCACATTTGTGTAGAAAATCCTCTATTTTCTTGGAAACTGGCCACTTCTTCATTTCGCCCCTACCATATGTGGTATGTTTTGAAAACAACTGACCATGTAAGTGAATGCAGCACTTTCCACAATACAACTGTGTACATGCTTCGCAGTAAAATTCTGCATATACTTCAATATTCTGTTCTTCACAGGTTGAACAACAATAGTCTTTAACCACATCAGAACCCTTTTCAGCACTAGCCAAAGAAAATGTTGCCATTGTGTATATTAGTTGTTTCAAATTTACTTAACTGTAGAATGAAGTTATTGTCACTACCACAAGTACTTATATATCAACACCCTCACTGACAGTTGGATGCAAACTTACAGCATGTGATTTCCTCACCACTCAGAAACTAATTAAAGGGACCTATTCACATGTCAAATATTCCAAAAGTAAAAGAATAATGTATACAATTAGAGAAACTAACACTCCTGACATATAAATATATTGGAAATAACGTTTCGTAAATGAGTAATCACCAGTTGAAATGGGTGAAACTATAAAGCGTTTGTAAGGCTAAATGATTGAATAATTTTAAGTACTTCTGTTGTTTTCGTTGAAATAGTTTAGAACACATTTATTACATAATTTATGTCGGAGAGTTGATTGAACACATTATTATTGCCCGTAAAATATATTCAAATATGTAATTTACATATGTCTTTTATCTATCAACTATAATTCCTTTCTATACTTCTTTACCGTTATCATACTAATAAGTCAAACTAGTTTTCTTCACAACCTGTCACGCATGACATAATCGCGGCGTTGCCACTTGACCGCTTGAAGAGAAACGTCGTATTAAACATATTTAATGTATATATTTAATATATAGTTTAAAGCCAAAGTTGGCATACAGCCACAAACACTTAAAAATGTACAATAAACAACACTCATGCCATAATCTCATAATTCTCACGAAACCTTTAGAGTCACTGTTTCTACAACTGAACACAAGTGGACCTGTGAAATTCAAGAAAAATAATGTGCTAAACAACACGAAATAAGAATATTACACACATAAACACATATCCAGCATGAATAATTTTTCGTCAACATCAATACTGCAGTCTTGTTAACTCAGTTTGCTACTATCATGCCAAGTTAAAGAAATGTGCAACAATAAATATCTTCAAATAATATATTCCGCCTCTTAGCTACTATAGCAAATTATGAATGTAAACTAAACGTATCCATTTTTTTAAATATTTTAAACTGATAAATGCTTAACTTAGATGGCTTTATACACTTGGACATACAATCAACACTGGCATATTATCACAAACAACTAGTTCAGCCAGAAGTTAGCCAGATGTTAAGTAATGTGCATTTTTAAAATTACATTGTATGTAATATCCTAATCACATTGTATGTAATATCCTAATCACATTGTATGTAATATCCTAATCACATTGTATGTAATATCATAATCACATTGTATGTAATATCCTAATCACATTGTATGTAATATCATAATCACATTGTATGTAATATCCTAATCACATTGTATGTAATATCCTAATCACATTGTATGTAATATCATAATCACATTGTATGTAATATCCTAATTACATTGTATGTAATATCATAATCACATTGTATGTAATATCCTAATCACATTGTATGTAATATCCTAATCACATTGTATGTAATATCCTAATCACATTGTATGTAATATCCTAATCACATTGTATGTAATATCCTAATCACATTGTATGTAATATCCTAATCACATTGTATGTAATATCCTAATCACATTGTATGTAATATCCTAATCACATTGTATGTAATATCATAATCACATTGTATGTAATATCCTAATCACATTGTATGTAATATCATAATCACATTGTATGTAATATCATAATCACATTGTATGTAATATCCTAATCACATTGTATGTAATATCCTAATTACATTGTATGTAATATCCTAATCACATTGTATGTAATATCCTAATTACATTGTATGTAATATCCTAATCACATTGTATGTAATATCCTAATCACATTGTATGTAATATCATAATCACATTGTATGTAATATCATAATCACATTGTATGTAATATCCTAATCACATTGTATGTAATATCCTAATCACATTTTATATAATATCCTAATCACATTGTATGTAATATCATAATCACATTGTATGTAATATCCTAATCACAGTGTATGTAATATCATAATCACATTGTATGTAATATCCTAATCACATTGTATGTAATATCCTAAATACATTGTATGTAATATCCTAATCACAATTAAAGGGAATGATTATTTACAGATTTTTGTATTTTTTATTATGTCATCTGACGTCTAAACTGGACAAATTAAAGGATCTTAAATACAGATCTCTAGTATTATAACAAGTAAAGCATTAAAAAGAAAAAAACTGCCCCCCCTGGGGCTCGAACCTACAACCTCCGGATCAAAGTTCGGGACACGCTAACAACTCGGCCAATCTCATTTATATACATGTTCGCAAATTTTTACTTTATGTGAGTCACGTGTTTTCAACAATTTCAACGAAAACAACAGCAATACTCAAAATTATTCAATCCTTTTGTGTTACAACGTTTTATAATTTTATGAATTGAGACTGATAATTTCTTAGTAACGAAACGTTATTTTCAATGTTTTTCTAAGTTATCAGTGCCATTTCCTCCTGTATATACACTATCCTTTAAATTTTGGGATCTGTGACAAAAAAGTATAAGTTGTCAATTCGTCAGATCCCTTTAAGACCTGATGGGTTCACGATTAACTTGCAATGTGTTTTAGGCACTTTCGGGGCCTGCTGGGCAACTGCCAGATTATTTTTGGGCAATGGTCAGGTGACAAGTTTATTTTAATGCATAATTAAAATCAGTTCCAACGTCTTAATAACATTGCTTACAGATTGACCAATGTCACACGAGAAATCGGATAAATATGGCTGCTGGGTCAAATATGAGGCCAGTAAATCGGTCCATATATCTGTGGAGTGCCGGGTCCCACCAGATGCCTGCCCGACCCGATAGTGTCGATGCCTGGCAGGCCACGGGCTAGTATAAACAATGCAAATGGTGTTGTCACAGCTTAGTGTACCGATTTCATTCACACCAAATGTCAACGGAAAAGGAAGATGCCTTTTCAACAAGAAGACCTTATCATGCCTCAGGACGTGCGGCATTTTCTTTTTCCTTCATCCCATTTATATTCTTCATATCATAATGGACATGATATGAAATGCGCAGCTCGAAGCAACACCTTAATAGGGATTGCTTGTTCACCCGGCAATCGACAAGTACAATACAGATGGCCATCATGCTCTTAAGAATCGACCAGCTCCCTGGCCAAAACCGCATGAGTGTAACAGGGCCATCGTCAGAACATCAGAACGGATGCTGACTAAACGGGCAAAGAAAGAAGGTAAAATATAATTCCTGGACAATCGGCCGATTGCCGAGTAGCCACACTTTTGAACAGTATTGGGTGATTTGTGTCCGATTTATTCAGGAGTTTTATTTTGACATCTTTAAATATTACATGCCTGTACTTTTCTTTTTGGAAGACTAGTTCAAGTGGAGTACAATAGGACCAAGACGGCCTTGGGTCGCTCATCTGACTTTAACAACATCATTGTCGCGTGTACAAATGTACTTACGTGATCAGAGATGCTTGAAGTAAAATATTTACAACAGACAACAATGACAAATGACAAATCAAAATAATTTGAAGACATTGTGTAGTGTCACCTCAATAACATTTCTTTCCAATTATGCATTGGTTTCTAACAAGATTTTTTGCTATTAGTTTTCAATATAGCAATGTAATTAAAATGTTTTGCCCCCCCCCCCCCCCCATCCCCCATAGTGGCTATGGTTTTTAATCAAAGTTATTTCTAGGTGCAGATGGCCGCTCTAGGCAATTATTTCAAAATCCTGCAAGTGTTTTTAGCAATGGTCATTTTCAATATTTTCAGTACATCCATAGAAAGAAAGATGAGTCCCCTGGCGACCCTGGTGACCTTGCTTTTTAACGAATCAATATTATTTGAAAGAATTTGGTAGATGGTAAAGGAATGAACATTTTGTGCAATTATTTCAAAATACATAAATTGGTTTCTAATAAGAAGATTTTCAAAGGTTTCTATTTTAGACATATAAGACATATAAGAAAAACTGTCCCACCCCCTGACGGCTAACAAATCAAAATTATTGCAAGCAAGTTGTCATGTGTATTAAAATATCCAAATGATTTGGAGAAATAAGACAAATTACCACCCAAAGAAAATCCATGCTAAAATTGGTCAATTCCCACAAAGCAGTTTCAGAGAAATGTTTAAAGTTAAATAGGTTGACAGAGGACGACAACGACGTACAATGTTTCACCCATTAATATTGTAGAGGTCATTTGAGAAATTAAATATGAAGAAATGTTTACATTTTTGTCGATTTTATTCTTAACTATTTTTTAAACGCAACGATGAAATTCCTGACGTAGTTATTCGGCTATCAAAATATTTGGTTCAGAAACTGAAACAAAGTGAGTAAACCTGCAATTGTACGCTATTTGAGCATGTGATAAAACAGATTTGACCCTTGTTATCATTTTATACAAGATTTTATTCAACTTGTCCAAGAAATGTGTTAGTAAGCTCGCCAAAGGCTCGCTTAAGAACACATTTCCTAAATTCGTTTTATAAAATCGTGTATTAAATGACTCGAGCAAGATCCGCTTTTAACATGATAACTTTCTTTTCATTTATAGCAACAAGAAATATAAACACATTTTCCACCCGTGTTCAATGACGTTATATATCACGACGAATTTTTATGTTTATCTCCATTGTCGATACAACGTGCTCATGGTGAGCTTTTGTGGCCGCCTTTTGTCCGTCGTCCGCTGTGCGTCGTCTGTTGTGCGTAGTGCGTCAACATTATCTTTCAAGCAACACATCCTCCTAAACCGCTTAGCAGATTTTCACTAAATTTCACAGGAATGATCATTGGGTGACCGCCTTCAAAATTCTTCAAATCATTCTTGTCCGCTGCATAAGTAGTTCACCAGGGCTAAACATAGATTTAAAAAGTGAAAACTTTGAAAAATCTTCTTATCTGAAACCGCAAGGCTTAGAGCTGTCATATTTGGTAATTGACATACTCTATTGGTCCTTTACAAACATTGTTTAAATTATTCCCCTGGAGTCAAAACTGGCCACGCCCCTGGGGTCAAATAGTTTATATAGACTTAAATAACAAAATGACTTAAAAATCACCTCTGAAACCGCAATGGCCAGAGATTTCGTATTTGGTATGTAACATTGTATAATGGTCCTCTATAAAAATTGTTCAAATTATGCCTCTGGGGTAAAAAGTAGCCACGCCCCGGGAGTCACATGGTTTATATAGACTTAAATAGCAGTATGACTTTAAAACTCTTCTCCTCTGAAACTTCAAGGCCCAAACGTTTCGTTTTTCGTATTTAGGTTACAATATACTAATTCCAATCCTTATGTAATTTAATGTAAAAGCGATAACTTTAACCAAAAATAAATGCAACATTTTGCACATAGGGACCCTCATAACCATACCTTTTCTTAAAGAGCATTCTAAGCTGGATTGATTTAAGCAATAAAAAGGGTATGTCATGTATTATGTAAGAAAGAACTCGACACTACAAAAAGTTGACTATTTTATCACCATCATTTTAGCGGCTACTTTCTAGTTGAATGTAACCCGCCTCAGCGCAAGTGTCATACTGTAGTCTCCAATCTTAAAACATATCAGTGATATATTTGTGCATATCAATGCTTACCCTACCAACATCTCCACAAAAGAATATCAAAGCAAGTGTCTAAACCTGAAAACATGTCTTCGAGCTAAACTTGTTCATTTATTTAGAGAGTACAGCCTACATGACTTATTTATTTAGTGTATTGTGACCTTTTATAGACATAAATAGCAAAATGACTTTTAAAAACTTCTCCTCTGAAACCCAGAGGTCTCGGGTTTGGTATGTATCATGGTATAATTGTCCGTTATAAAGATTGTTCAAATTATGCCCCCGGGGTAAAAAGTGGCCACGCCCTGGGAGTCATATGGTTTATATAGACTTAAATAGCAAAATGACTTTAACAATCTTTTCCTCTGAAACCACAATGCCCAGAGTTATTATAGCTAGTATGTAACATCGTACAGTGGCCATCTATAAAGAATGTTCAAATTATGACCCTGGGCTTAAAAGAAGCCACGCCCCGGTGTCACATGGTTTATATAGACTTAAAAAGCAAAATGACTTTTAAAAATCTGCTCCTAAACTTGACTTAAACTTAAAACTATGACTTGAGAAATCTGCTCCTCTGAAACCGCAAGGCCCAGATCTTAATACTCAGATTAGCGCCATAGAGCTATGTGGCTGTCTTGTTCCTTCTATAAACTTACTATCGGTTTGTTAAGTTCGCTAATTAACTTGTTTAACGTTAAAAATGAAACTTCGTAAGATTAACCCTGTTTTTTTGAAGTGCCTTGTTAGACACCATTTTAGAACACGCATGACTATTATATTGATTTCATGGTAAGGATTTTACAACCCAGAAACCCAACAATGCAACATCAACGAAGGCTTGGAAATTGGAAATTCTTTAAAAGGAGGCTGAAATTATATCTAAAAAAAAACACCACGTAAGATGCCACATTATTGTGCATTTTGAATTTATTTCACGAAAGTTAGATACACAACATATCGCAACTTGGAATACAGTTAAAATATAAATATTTCAGGAAACATACAGATGCTCTAACACTTTACATCGGAAACGATTAGATATATTGTAAAACCACATAAACGCGATATATATTAACAGAAACGAAACCGGAAGTAATTTGGCATAGCTTGGAATCGCTATACATAGCATGACATAACAAACCTGTTGAGAATCTAAAAAAAATACCATTATATTATTTTATATCTATATTTAGATAGTTTGGGGACTTAAAACATTAGATGAGGAAATGAAGGTATGTTGTTTTTGAAAAATAGAAAATAAACATTTCGTATAAACTTCGTGTGTTTTAATGTTTGTGAATCCATTCAAACATTTACTACGAAAAACATCATTTGCGGAGAGATCACGTAATTTATTGAAAGTCATTAAATACGGCATTGACTTTTTTAATAGTATTTTTATGAAGACACGAAATATACACATGTTCAAAACCAGGGCAAATATATCGCGAAAATGTTTTGGGTCAAACTCATGATTTACAGAAAAGCTAGACTCAGTAACAACTATAACTTTGTCACATGGGTGAGAGCGGGCCCCGACTGATAGCATTTCTGAAGGTAGGGGTCAGCCATTCCATCTGTGTCAAAGATTACCTAAAGCTTCGTGCAATATATATTAGTGCATGCATGTTTACATTGATAACCAATAAAGGAATTGCATTCACATGGAATTTTCCCTCTATATTCATTACAATAGCTCGATCTGTTATTGAGTAATTGAGAAGAAACAGTTTTTTTTATTTTAGTAACGGTGACCTTGACCTTTATCCCACCCACCCGCTATGCAATCCCAAGCGATGTCTTGATAAAAGGTATCTATCTATGAAGTTGAATTACAATAGCTCGATTCGTTCTCGAGTAATTGAGCGGAAACCGTTTTTCTATTTTTTGTAACAGTGACCTTGACAGTGACCCCATCCACCCCTTATGTAATCGCAAGCCAGGTCTCGATATAAGGTATCTATGGATCGATATAAGGTATCTATGAAGTTTCATTAAAATATTTCTATTCCTTCCCAAGTAAGAAAGCTAAAACCAAAAGTTGACTCCGCCTGAAAATGAAAGATTAGCAAAGGACAATAACTCCAGAATCATGAAGTGCATCGTAACGGTTCTTGTGCACTGCACTTTTCCTCAATGAGATCTATCCACCTATGATGTTTCAAGTTAATACCTCTTATAGTCTAACAGTTATGCTCCAGACAAAAACGAAGTATGAACAATTAACAAATGGCAATAACTCCAGAACCATGACGCGCAGAGTAATGGTTCTTGTGCACTACACCTCTCCTTAATGAGATCTATCCACCCACGAAGTTTCAAATTAATAGCTGAAACGGTTTTGAAGTTATGAAAGTAAAACATGAAAAATGTGGACGGACGGACGGACGGACGGACAGACGGACAGACAGGGTGATTACTATAGGGCACCCGCAAAAGATTTCCGGGGCCCTAATAATTCAAGCTGGGAAAGGTTTAGAAATTTTAGAAACGAAGTCATTAAAATTATCTGAAATGCCAAACTAGACCACGTTAACCAACTTGCCTGAAAATTAAATTCAAACACATCGACCTCAAGACCTTGGTGGACAACACTCTGCAATACCCCCACTCTGTACAGGAAACACAGTTTCCACTTCAAATGATGAAAACGCAGATTTGCTTAACAACTTCTTTAAAAGTCAAACGTTCCTCGAGGTCTCCAATTCCCCTGTTCCATACCTTCTGCCTCAATGTGGCTCCATAATGGATTATATTACTTTTTCAGCTTATGAGGTATCCCTCATTCTGAGATCATTAACATCGGGTCAAGCGTCAGGTCCTGACGGCATTAATAACATTCTACTGAAAGAATTATTTAAAGAACGATTCTGGAAATGAGGTAAGAGTGGTCTTCTGCGATATGGCATAAAGGACTTTTAGCTAAATAAAAAGTAGTGGGTTTTAACGGATCTCTACTCAGTTGGTTTTCTAACTACCTCTCATCTCGTAAACAAAGTGTTGTTCTTCCTGGAAGTACATTTTAGGTCCGATTCTATTTTAAATATACATACAAGATATTGTTCAAGAAATTTAAACAAATAGCAGGCTGTTTACTGACGATACGTCCTTGTATGTTATTGTAGAGGATCCTTTGCAATGATCAATATCTCTCAATCATGACCGAGATAAAATTACATCTTGGGCCAACACCTGGCAAGTAAAATTCAACCCATCCAAAATAGAAACACTTATAATCTCTCGAAAATTAATCAAACCACAGCATCCACCGCTACAAATTTATCAGAGTGGTCATAGATCACAAACATCTTGGCATCATATTCTCGTCCAACTGTACTTGGCAATCGCAAATTGAATACATGACATCCAACGCATGGAAACGCATACATATTATGCGTAAGCATAAGTGTACTATTGACCGCAAAAAGCTTAGAAACGATTTACACTTCGTTCGTTCATCCTATTTTAGAATATGGTGACATTATGTGGTCAAACTATACTTAGTATGAAAAGGACGAATTAGACTAGATCCGACTAGAGGCAGCCAGAATAGCCACCGGTGCAACCAATTAATCTCTAAAAATCTTTTATACGAATCAATCGGTTGGGAAACTTCGGAGTCGCGCAGATCTCAGCATAGTCTAATTCAGCTTTTTAAAATCAAAAACTATCTTACACCAGCGTACTTCTCTGATCTCGTCCCTCAGCAAATTAATTCAGGCTATGATCTACGTAACCCATACTCCACTTTTACGACGATCCAAGAAGACTCCATGTCCTCCACTTCGGCTTCCGAACAATGTGCAGTGGACCAAACAAACACTTATTTGATAAAAACTATCGTTAAATCTCCTATTTGCCATTGCGGGGTGGTTGACGACAACTACCATTTCTTTTTTTCTTGCCCGAACTATAATCATATAATAATTACACTTATGCAATCAGTGATCCATTTTCGCCAGCCTTGTCTCGAAACATTTCTTTCTGGCGATCCTACACTGAATACTGACTCTAACAAAACCATATTTGACGTTGTTCAACTTAAAAAAAATCTAATCGATTCTAGGCAATCACGCATACACGATCTTCCTCATAACGATAAACCACTTTATCTCTTTCATTATCTCCCTCTACATCGGGAATACCTAGGTGAACGAGTGGGTTTTGTATAAGTGTTACAGATTGCTACTCCCCGTTTTTCTTCTTTTTTTAATCATTTGTTTAAATCTTTTTGTTACCAATTTTTTGTAATATGATACTTTCTAATTGTCCTTTAATTTTCTCTATTACATATTCACATTTCATCTTCCAGCTTGTAATATAAAAACAATTCTGTTCTTGTTTAGTCACGCCTCTTTACACACACATAATCATGAATTCAAAACAAAACCGGAGAGAGACTTTATAAGCTTAAAGCTTTCGTCTTGATTCCGTTGCCACATTATTCATAATGTATAGTATTGTGTTTTCCATATACTACTGTACCTGTATATATTGGGTAATAAATATGTTTAAACTAAACTCATGATGTTAGTTTCAGATAAACTTTTAACTTTGAATTGATTTGGCAATGTTTGCCAACATGGACAAAGAATAACAACAGGTCAAGCTGAGCGAAGATACAAGGCTTCCTGAACTTCTTTACGAACAAGCGGTCGCGAAATCAGAGTTTTGCGATGTAACTCTCGAGTTTGGACCACCGAATAAAATGGCGTCTGTCGTGTATTTGTATTTTTCAATTAATAAGGTTTGTTACACTTAACATATATTCGATGAATGGGCTAAATGTCTACAGAAATGACATTTCTCTTTTAGGCAATTGGCAGCAAAAGTACTTAGTTACATTGTTAAACAAGTGTTTGATTGGTTATTTCGATTAATTGGAATTCTTGGACGTGTGGGTGTGTGTTAAATATAAAAACGCCTTTTTCTGTTGAAAAGAACCTATGGCGAAATAAGAGATACCTGATTGTTTACGAGGCGAAATCAATTGTCACAGTTTCCAAAGGGTAACTTGGTGTGTACTGGTGGACAGACATTTTTCAAAAACATGTACCGTTTTTACGGAAATAAACAAGGTATGAAATTTATACTTTTCAAGAGAGTCTCGAGTTCATGATAGCATAATAGTTGTACACAGCAAGCAGAGAAATAAGTTTGGTGGCAACTCTTTTATTTCATACCATATTATTCGGTTTATTACATTAAACTGTTTGACATTGAATGATTGACTGAATAAATACATGTGCGTGACTGGTAAATAATTATTTTACACACAAAGGTGTTTCCTGATGTATTGTGAGTGTTTAGTTCATCTAGTATTGTATCAATTGGTTAAACAATTTCAGATACGGTTCGTGTATATAACGAACACACCGAAGCCTTTGAAACAGCAATTTTATTTCTTTATACAGGAAAGGTTTCGTTGCATGTTGACACAGTCGGAGGTGTTTTGAATATCGCAAGATATTTTCAGATGAGCGGTTTGTTGGGTGAATGCGCAAAAAAAGCTTTCTCTCTAATTTAAAACGTTGCGAACATAACTGTGTTCATATTATTGTTCATTGCTCGACAATACCAACTCACAATCTATGACGATATTGTCTCATACATCAACAACAATTTAATCCCTGTCATCCAATATCCGCCAAACAGTGAAAGCTTAACTGCCACAATAATCCATTAGCCATGCGTCAGCTAGTGTTATTAGACCAAAGGAGTTACTTATTTTTGTCGCAAATGGCGGGATTACGATGAAAGTAATCAGCGTAAAAAATACCAGCTATTTTTACCGGTTTGACTAAGGTGACTACACCTTTAATTGTTCCGAACAAGCACTGAACTGGAAACAATTCGAGGTGCTAATGGTCATCGCCAATAAACAAAGGGGTATATATGCGTTTGCTGTAGAAGAGGTCCGATGGAAATTTGTCACAAAACTGCCTCCAGCTTTAAGTCAAAGCTTTATCGGGCGTGAAGAAACAACTGTGCTTGCCGCGAACTCAAATGGACAATTTTTTACTCTTTAAAAGATGAATTCACAAAACCATACAATTCCAATAATAACGGCATACGCATTTACAAATTTGACTTCGAGAATGAATCTTGGTCAATTCACATCTGTGGCTGCAAACGACTTCAAAATAAGCAAAATGCGAGTAAATAGTGCAGTGTGTACACACGGAAGACGGCATTTGGCAGTTACAACATTAAATGATTATTCACAACCAAAATAAGTTACATTATTAACACTGAAATAAGTAACGGGGATATTCACAAAGTACTTCTTGTTCAAATTCAATCCACGTGCAACTGTTCTAGAAGATGTTCAATCGTGCATCTCAAACAAGCAAGACATTTGTGTGACGTGCAGTCCTATAAAGGGTTCAGCAAGAGAAATAAAACTTATTGTTCAAGACGTGCATTCTAAGGAAATTAAGTTACTCAGGCCGATTAAAGTGGAAGTGTTCGATAGAAATAACTCTAAAATGCTTATATTTCCAGCGCACGATGATGTTATTATTTCCGGTATCGAAAGCTCATGCTATACAATCGTCAACGTTCATACTGGAACACTAGTGAACTTCAATGATAGGTTGGTTGATAAACCAAAACAAAGCACTGTCTATTAAAACGGATCGTTGGATCTCCGGAAATGGTGAGAATTCTGTATTTGTGCTCGACAGAGCAAGTCATCATGAATTTCAGTTTTTTATTGGCACGAAAACTTGGTACAGGATTGCGCCCATTGCGTGCGGAGTTGGTAATAGTACGATAGTTCATGCCAACTTGCCATCTACTATCTTGCAGAAACCATGTGAAGGTTCAAAATGCGAATGTGAATTGTAACAATGATAAGCAATTGTTCCTGTAAGTAACTACGATTACAATACTAACATAACAGCTGACAATATGCTGCCGTTGAGTTTAAGACGTTCATACACATTATGTATTACTTTATATAAAAAAAAGTACATCCACGTCAACAGATAGCGATTAGAAAAAGACACAAAAGTTAATTGTACAAAACTGAGTAAATGTATTATTAACAATAAAATCAGTTGAAAAGACTGATACTTCCTTGTGAGGCGACATGACATGGCATAATGATGAGCGGAGAGACGTCTCAAGCGACTAACGTTCTCGTGAATTTGAAGACCCAATCATTTGTAAAAATAATACATATACACTCCACATGCAGATGATGCATATGGAAACAATACTGTTCACGCTTATTGTGATTTTAATACTTGATTATTTTGATATGGTTATAAAAGTACAAAGTACACCAATAGATATATACATCTACAAGTACTATGTAAGCGCTAGCAGCTGTCCTTATAGTCAATTTTTCTGAAATAACACGTGAAATATATACTCACATTTCTAGGGGAATGTTTCAAAATAAGATTCTTTATACTGTAGTAGTATAGTGGATATGGTGTCCGCTTTGCGACTGGTAGGTTCCGGGTTCGATCCCCACTCAGGGAGCGTACTCAGAATCTTTCTAAAGTACTGGTTATTCCCAGGAAACGGGCTCGAGAGTGTCTCTATAAGTGTACGGGGCTTTCGATGCAATCGAGCTTAATTAAATAGGTTTAAACTAAATGACAGGTATTCTAGCGCATTATATCATTTTAGCTACCTCAGCTCATCGATCTAAGAGCCATCGTAGAGATACATGTTGCTCAGAAAGGTATCTTGATAAAAGGTGGACATTTAACAATTTTGACGAATATCTACTTGTATTATATCGCGCCATGCAGTATTATTTGTTTTCATTTAGTGCTTCCTAAAATATATCACAAACAACAATGGTGTACTATGTACTAATTGCATCAACAATTAAAGTACAATAGCTTTGAAAATCATAATAAGCATATACACTGTAAGTATTTAAGCTGTTACTAGTTTTGTTGAATCTCAGTCAGCAGCTGTTTGCTTTGCAAAAGCACATTGTAGGAATATGTACATATACTATAACTAATCATCTGATCCCATGTTCATAAAGGATTAACCCAGGATCAAAATCAGTCGTAGCTGATTTTGATCGTCCAGCTCAAATAAGCGGAATCTCAAAATATTTATTTTTTTAAATAACTTTTTTTGTAAAAAAAAATAACATGATTTCTGGCATTATATCTACGCTGAGAAGAGTTTGTAGTTATGTTAAATATATATTTTAACAATAGTTAAATGTGATCCAGATTTTTTATGAATGCCATTTTTGAGCCTGATCGTGAAAATTAAAGATCAGTCTCAACTTAAACCTGAAAATCAAAGCTCAGTTTGTTTTGTGAACACGGCGCCAGAGGCCCATAAGCAAAATTATCCTGGAAATGGAATCGTCTATTTTCGGCACTGATTATTTCCATAATGTTTCATGAAGTTCTTGCCAGTGGTTACTGAGAAATAGCATTGGCGCTCTATACAAAATTCGTATAAATAATAACAGGTCCATAACAAAAACGATAAAACAGCCTTATAATATGATCATTTCAATTGGTATTAAAGCCCATAAAACATTATCCCATGAATTCCTGTAAGTAGCTGTTGAGAAAAAGCAAGAATTGTGTCGCATATAATTAAAAGTGATAATCAAAGGCCCATTACTCGGAGACAAATCATCGAACGAAAGCCTCCTATAGTATAAGAGTACAGTTTCATTGAAACTTGAGAAAATGCAAAGACGATATTATGAGAAACGGGCAGACGGACGGACAAAGCGGCGACTAAATTATCCTAACCCGTAAAAGGTCTGAATTTCTACCTTTGAATAACTGAGACATTCGTTATCAGCAAAGAATGATCTACGTGTAAAAAAATTCTTATCAGTTAACGTTGCGCAGAAGTAAGTACACGTCGAGAATCTCTGCAAAAGGCTTGACTATTCTATTACACTATTAAACTGTCAATGTTTGCAAAAGATATCATTATACCTATTTAGGTTGATAGGTTTATATCCCCCTTCGTTTTAACCCCAACCCACGTAATCGCGCCTGTAATTTGGGGAATGTCTTGATGTGTGTGTTATTTTCTTTTCAAACATGAAAAGAAATAAAACGTCAGTGAATTAATGTGAAATTATTTTGCTACAGGACATCACCAGTAACTTTTTAGAGGTTGTGTTTCTGTCCAATACTCAATATACCTCCAATTAAACTTGTTAGGTCTAATTATTTGGCATAGAAACATAAATAATACTGACTTGATGCATTATTTTATTGATGCCTATACATACACGTAAACCTTCTTTACAAATAATGAACCGTTTGTAGATGTTTTATTAAATTATATATTGCTATTGTATATAAATGGAAAAACATAACCGGGATCCCATTATAACAATGATATGTTATATTTCCCTAATCTGAATAAAATGTATCCCAAAAATCTATTAACTACTCGTAATCCCCATTTAAGATGGATTTAGAATACAAAGAAAATAAGTATGGTGCGGTTATGTATATATATATACGCGTGTATATCCTTACCACGGAAGGTACGTTGATATATTAAAACTTCTGATGAATTTCTTTAAATCAATTGTTCATGTAAAATTCTCAATTCATGATATTTTACTGAATAAAGCCATATCTGATAGAAGAGCAACAAAATATCGAATTACATGTATTGCACACTTTGTACACTTTTTATTGAATGCCCATTGAAATGTATCGTTTATAATATGTATTGGTCCAAGCCACAACCAAGGGTAATATATTGTTTCTATAAAATATACTGGAAATTATTTGTATGTGGACTATTTGTTGTACCTTAATTGTACTAAATACAATCATCAATAACCTCATCATAACAAAATATAAAATGATAAAAACATTCATCCGATGATTGTTCATCATAGTTTCCATTTTATTTAATAATATTTTTATTTGACAGAAAAATATGTATAAATATTATATTTGGAAACAAAACAGGTTTCTTTTTCAGTTTCAGGTAAACTTTAACAATCAACTTCCTTTTAATTTCTAAGTAACAGGAAACAGACAGGAAGTGCAATCCTTTGTTTCTATCCTGTAAATATACCCGTCATAAAATCACGTATAATCAATGTGTATATTGGATATACTATATATTTTAGCATGTACACGCAACGTGTATTTCTCTGATGTAAGTCACATAAGAATTCTCCAATTCTATATCTCTGCTGACTGTAAAATATTTCGAACATTTCTTAACTATAAAGGGTTAGATATTTTCAATATAAATTACGATGCAATGATAAGTTGATTTTCTACATTTTATCAATAAATTAACTATTCCGTGATTACATGAGAGAACTATCGATAAAGTTTAGGGATGGTTCTTATGCAAAGGCCAACAATTCTCCAAGAACTCACAGTTTAACGTATAAATTAACCTGCTATTATGTTTCATTAATATCGTGGGTAGCTAGCTAATCGTGAATACAACAAAAACAAACATGTACTCGATTTTGTGTAAACTCTTTTCTCTGATACTTAATAAATGATTAGCTAGTGAAGTGGTAAACTGCTTGACTGACAGCAAAGTGTGTTTGTGTTGGAATCTATGGGTCTGGAATATTTTTTAATAAATGTTTAATATTCATGATTATATCCAGGTGTGTTTTGTCTTTTTGTTCTTGTGTCATATTATTTTAATGTGATAATGACAATTACATCCTTATGGGTCCATTTGTATTTAGTTTTAAGATCTGGATATTTTTCTTTTATTCACTTAATTATAACACAAATATAAATCATTGCTAAATATATCTACACGTATATTTTTCTATTTATATTTATAGAGGTGTTTTTTTTTACTTTCGATTCAAATGGAGTCTTTCTTTCTGTTAAGAACTCATTTTACTTTAATAATAACATTTACATCCTTACGGGTAAACTTTTATTAAGATTTAAGATCTGTATAGTTTTCTTTTATTAACCTAATTAGACCAGGAATATAAATCGTCGCAAAATATATCTACACGTATATAAATTGATTTGTTTATAGGGGTTTACTTTCGATTCAATTGGAGTTTTTTTGTCCTAAAGTCATTTCATTTTGTTATTTTCAATTTTTATGTAGTTGCAAAGATCTGTATATTGTTATTTTATTCAAAATATGTGTATCTATTTATAGGGGTTTACTTTCGATTTATATGCAGTAAAATATTTAGATGTTCCGTATTCTCTTATATTTCTAAGTTGAAAAAAGAAGAATCCGTAAGATTATAACGTTTTTCTTTAATATAAGAAGACACTATTATAAAATGATGGGACTTAACATTACAAAAAAATTCTTTTGTAACAGAAAATCTTTATACATAACATAACCAAAATGAACGGCAACAATTGTATTGTGTCCGATAGGTGAAGAAACCATGAAGATCGAAAATCGATGTCAATGTAGATCGAAATGATCCAGATGTAAAGTGACGGTTATTCATTGGAATGCCAATACGGCATTTCAAGAATGGGCGAATGCAGAGAATTGAGTAGTGATTTGAAACTTGGAGAAACTTTATTCCAGCAAGCCGAGGAAAGCTCTAAGTATTGTGATGTAACCATCGTATATGGCCTACCAGGAGACATGGTAATTCAGGGAAACAATACAACATTGCTTAAATGAAGTAATGTGCATTATGTTATATCGACACATTACTCGTTACGCATGTAAAATACCATGCATCCATTTAAAAATATATTTAAATAAAACATAATAAACAAATAAACAAATCCAACAAAGACACCCATACTGGCAAACTATTCTTGCCAATCGTTTTAGCTCATACAATGTTAACCATAGCGTCTAAAACCAAACTGTTTAGAACAATGTATTTTTTTTAATTTTCTTGGTTAGTTTGCAGTACACACATTAACGCAAATATCTTTCAGAAACAGCTAAGGGCCCACTGGTGCATGCTGGTACAATGTCCGTACTTTGAAGCCATGTACAGGTGTGGATTACAAGAAAAACAACAGGGTATTATAATACTCTCAATCTTTAACTTTACATAACACTATAATAAGACGAGTACTCATTTGTTGTATCCGTTTTTGATCGTAAACTTACAGTACAAAAGGACGTTAAGATAAGTTATTTCATTAATGCCTTGTATGTTTCTTTTTTTCTTCTTTACTAGCAGAAATTTAATCATGAATGGTGATATTTATTATTTATATGATTAATACAATACAATACTATTCAACATTGGTATTCTTTTCAGGAAAGATATGTATTACTGAATCGTTACAAGAAGAAGCGGTTAATGCAGTGATTCGGTTTCTTTACACTGGACAGGTAAATGTTGAATATCGCCTTATTGAAGAAGTGCTAAACGCGGCAGACTATTTTCAGTTTGATGACTTAATCGACTTTGGTAGGAATTACTTGTCAACCTTGCAGTTAACCAAAGAAAACTGTGTTGAGGTATTGCAAATGGCAGGCCGTTTCCATTTTGAGGACATATATAATGATGCAATGGCATACATAACGAACAATTTGATTGAGGTCATCGAACACCCAGCAAATGGTCAAAATATAACTGGTATGTTGGTGATGGAAATAGGGGACGTAGGGATATGTGAGAGAAAATGTCAAAAGACCCTGTTTCATTTCTATCGAACTTGGCTGTGTTATGATGTAAACAATCGCAAAGAAACATTTGAAAAGTTGTTCTGCTCTTTAAACCTGACCGAAACGACTCACGATTTTTTTCAATCTTTGTCATGTGATTATATACAAACGTTCAAGCAATGTCGTGAGTACTACGTACAGACTAACCGTCAAATCTTTCAAACTAGACTGACATTTCCAGAGAACACAGTCGGTGTTGTTTTACTTGTAGCCAAGATTCCACAGCTCCAAAATTCAAGAGGAATATACGCGTATGCAATGGGTTTTGACCGCTGGTCGTTTCTTGCGAGACTACCGAGAGAACAACGAGAAAACGACTATTTCAGTGGTAGATACTGCATCGGTGTTGACCCACTCGGGAAATTCATCTACCTGACTACGGGAAGAGATGTTTATTTAAATCGGCACTCAACCGTTTCAGAGATTCAAACATATAGATACGTTTTTGAACTTAATACGTGGTCGCTCGTGACTTTTAAGCTCAATGTAACGGAAGTAAGGCAGATATGTGTCAAAGGATTAGTCTGCGATAAAGATCGAGTGTTTCTTATTGTCGAGACGGTGATGCGTAAGCGCCGATATAAAAGCGTACGATTATTTGCTTGTCGTGATCAAACAACTCTATTGGATGTGGTGTTAATACCAAAAGCTTCTAATCGATGGTGTTCCGGTAGTGCAGATATACAATATTGTATGGTTGGAGACAGTTCTATTGTGGTGATGTGCACCGACGTAACCTTTAGCAAAAAAGCTATTAATGTATCAGTAACGGATACAAACTTGTTACGAACAAGTCGTTGTAAAACTATCAAGGAAGCGCGGCGCGACCACAGTAATAGTTTAGCAACAAATGAAATAATGTATGCAAACGGAGAGCGTGTCATAATTTCCTGTTTTGGAAGTGATAATCATAGGGAAGTGAGTATTTCACCAGCTCAGTGTATTTCCGTTGAAGGCAAAGTTCTTCCCAGATACGAGGACGATGCGGAGGGGCTGCCATTACGTGAAATTACGATTGGAAACGGTGAAAATGCGGTCTCCGTCTACAACAAACAAACTCAAACCTTACGTGTATTTGAATACATGTCAGATAAACAACATGTGGCGCCGCCGTTTCCATACGAGATTCAGGACTGCACATTGGTCCATGCAAACCTGCCTACCAGATTACTCAAGTGTCAAATCGACTGTCCACATTGTCTGTTTGAAATCAAATCCGGTGTATAATAGCCAGGAAAATGGGTCAAACCATGTTATGATAATGAGTAATTTCACAAACATCATGAATATACTCAAATAAATTATTTGATTGAAATATGTCTATCTCAAAGTGGTGGCAGGCAAATAAATTTTTTTTTTCATAAAATGCAATTGTTCAGTAACAAACGTGCTCGAAAAATAACGGACAGCGTATGATAAGGGACAAGTACGTTGGTGAACATGACAATTAATACAATTTCATTACTTTATTACTTACTGATAGGATAGTTGGTGATAAATTGCTATTTGATGCAGTATTTTGCTACAAACATCGATGTATCCTTGAGTTGTTTGACTTTGAAAACGTTTATGTTATTTTGTAAGAGGTAAATGTATTTATTATATACCTACAGACAATCTGACTCAAATACTGATGCATTTTCGGTATAATATACAATAGGCCAGATAAAATTCCCGTATTTCACACTGTGAAATAATTTTCCGTATTCAACGGCCTCAAAAACCGGACTACTTTTACGTTCGTTGAGTATCGTATATTTCCGTAACGTTCCAATCGACACTGGGAAACACCCTATTCTATCTATAGACACTACGACGCCGTTGCAACATGTTAATTAACTTTAATGACGTCATTGATGTACATGACATGTGTTCGTGCGCGTTCTTTAACAGTACTATTTTGTTATTATTTTGTTTGTTTCGTAGCGTATTTGTGATGTTTTGATGGTAAGGAGGTATATAATAAATGGAATACTACATGACTGTGGTGTTCCGGTGGGTTGTATCGCTTTCGTTGATTGTGTAAAGTTGTATTCCACTCGCCCTGCGGGCTCGTGAAATACATCGTTACACAATCAACTCGAGCGATACAAGCCACCGGAACACCACAGTCATGTAATATTCCTATATATTTATACAAATGTAACTTTAATTGCATTCGCTTGATGGCTACAATAGCATTAAGAAATATTTGAGCAGTGCCTCGTTTTAATCAAAGTACATATGCTTTTCTTTTATGCCCTAACGGAGCATTACCGGTACGCTCATTTATTTCGTCCCAAATTGTTTATTTTGTAAAGAGTATTACTTTTCGTTAAAATGTCATATTGTTTCGTCATAAAGAAATATATATTGTTATTTCATAACTACGTGCAGCTAATTTGTTATTAACGTGTGTATGTACGATCTTACCATATCAATTATTTTCAAAATAAGCAGGTGAATGAGACAAGATAGCTCGAAATCTAATACAAAAAAAAACGAAAAAAAGGCTAAGGAAACACAGCAATATTGAATAAATCGACAAATACGAGTGTCGACATTGCATACTTTATAAGTGTTGTGTAACCTAAACAACTGTTCGGTCAACGTACAACATGTATTGGAGTTTTCAGCTGTACAGCCGACTTGCAAATGTATTGTGATTAAAAAAAACTAGCGAATGATGCGTTTTGCAGCAAGTTTTGTTCTTAACAAACTTATTCCATTTTAAATAGAAATATAAATTAATCACTTTATTTGGTTATTTGTATTTATGTCACACACTTTAAAAATGTATTTCGTAAATAAGAAATATGGGTAATATTCGAAATATATCCAAACTGATTATAATCAAAATGTATTCATCACGCAGAATATGTTATTGCCAGTATCTGTCGAAAAAATGGAGACTTTTTAACATTGTATTTTTATAAATGACAAATATTTGCTTCACACGGATTCCTAACACTATATTGACAAGCCGCTCTCGCGACATTGATACTAAATACTTATTTTACTTATTACACAGCTATAGCATTAGATCAATAACCTGGCGGATTGTAACAATAAAACAATAAAACTCTTGATCTCGTATTTCCACATTTAAATATCTTGCGTCCAATGTTTTAATTAGAAAGTGTATATACGTGTTTTTTATTACTGAGGATGACCCACTCATGCCAAACAAAGAACAAAGGGGAATACAATCAAAAGGTTGTCAGTCGTACTTGGTTACAGTGCATGGTCGGCGCCAACATTATCCACACCATGACTTAAATACCATATTCAGGGGAGCTGTTTTAAATTTGGAATTAATGAGAGATTTCCGTGTGCTAACAACAACAAAAAAACAATCATTATTGTTGTTCCTTCGTCTTTCTCGTCCTGAAAATGACTTTAAAATGGCTATTGGCACTGATGGGAAAAATTTCGTACGGATTTAAAGTACAAAGAGAAAACCTTGCGATAAAGCAAAAATCGACTTGTTTGGCATAAAGTGTATGTTTGTTAATAAAAATATAAATGTCTTATTTTTTTAATACATAACATTAATAGTTAACGTAACAAAAATAAAATACTATGTTTCATTTTTCATGAAAAGTGCATATTCTGTGTATTGGAGTACAATATGCATACTGACCAACGTAAAGGAACCTATTCACAGCTTGATACATTGACAATTTCCATATTTTTGTCACAGATTACAAAACTTATAAATAACTGTATATAAATTAGCGAAATAGCACTACTGACATAGAAATACATTGGAATTAACGTTTTGTTAATGTGTAATCATCAATTGAAATGGATATAATTATAAAGCGTTTGTAACGCGAATCGATTGAATAGTATGAAGTGCTTATGTTCTTTTCACTGAAATTGTTGAAAACACGTAACTTACTTACATAAAGTAAATATTACACGAACATATATATTAATCAGAATGGCCGAGTTGTTTGCCAGTCACACCTTTGATCAGGAGGTCGTAGGTTCCATCCCAAGTGGCGGCACATTAAGTCTTGTTTGATGCTTTTCATGTAATAATAGTTGATGTATTTAGCTCAGATGCTTTTGTTTTCCAATGTAGACATTTAATTTCATATTTTAAACAACAATGCAAACATTTGTGAAAAAAAGTCCCTGTAACAATTTAACAATCATAGGGAGACATACAAAGCTACATTATTTTATCTCAAATTGTGTCTTTTTATAAATGATGTTATCGTTATACATTTCATTCATTTCATTTCATTTCATTTCATTAATGCTTACAATTCCATCTGAAAATTCTATTGTACTTTTTTTTAAACCGTTACTCACAAACTGTATTCGTAGTCAATGCGTCTTGTTGATAAAATGAAACATCTGCATACGTGTTTTACAAATATCTTTACTCAATTTCATTGCCACTCGATTTTTGAGTTGGTTGTTTTTTATATGACGCTGTGTATCAACATCATATACATCTTGTTTTTATTTATAGGTAATCTTCAAGTGAAGCCAACTTTTGGTATGATGTCAATGTATGTTTGTCTTACATGATACAAAATGTTAGTATACTTATTTCATTCATTATTAACGATCAATTTAGTTTTAATGCAAATAAATGGCGTGCTCCGTTTAGCCGACACCATGATTATATTAACAAATGGGCAAGGCGCGTAACAAATTAATTTCACAATATTAATTATTAAACATGTTCTATTAGAATCCCGATTCATTGTGATATATGTTTTATTCAATAAAGTGTTTTAAATTGTAAAAAGTAGAACAAGTCTATCATCCCTCGTACTTCACGGCAGTCATCAGCTGTCGGCATATATAATTTAACTGTGCAAATAGTACGTTTTTTCTTCTCTGTAAAGAAACATTTCACACGAACATTCGTTCCAACAATTATTTCCAACGACGGTCTCTTTGGTATTTTGATGTATTTGGACAACGAAATTTGAAGTTTCAACAGTTTATTTATAGACAGCATGTGCTTTTGTCGAAATCGCGAATGTATTATTTGTTTTTCCTGGTGACTACAATCAAATGAGATGTATTTTCTTAGAAGTAACATAATAAATACTAATCAAAACTTCTAACGCATTACATATGTAAAGCTCATATACGCTAAACGAAATCACACATTATAGTTTTTACTTTCCTATACATTAACGTTTACTTGCGTTATTATACACAAACGGGTTGCCTGTGATGTAGCCGCTTTAACATAAATAATGAAAAAACACTAGCGGAAAACCCCAAGCGGAATCCCCGAAACAAACTCTATTTCAAGCCCTTTTTCGTGGAAGTGAAGTCGAGGGTATTGAATGATTAATTCTGATTTAAATCAGCTCCTAAATTACACTAAAATGTACTTTGGTCTTATTGTGTAAAAATGTGACACGAATGTAGAATATGATTGCGAAGTAGTATTAAGTTCTAAATGAACGCAAAAGCTATGTAGTTGATTACAATATTAATGGATAGTAAGGTGTGATTATATAAATGATTGTATCTGTGTGTGTGCCATCACGTATTGTTGCCTCGGCAGTTAAGATACATTCCTTATTTTGTTTTCAATGTGCCCTAAATGTCAGAAATTGAAGAAACAATAGATATGTACATATTGTTCTAATTTTACCTTTATGTTTCCCACAGCGAACGTCTCTTAGCGAAAAGAAACAGTCATCTCTAATCAACATGAACATGAATTTAAAATATTAATAAATGGCTTTTGAAATACACTTTATTGGTTAAAGTGTAGTTTGTTGTTTCGATGAAATACTTAAAAAAAATCTTTTTGAAAGATATTTGTAGCGTTGTCATGATTCATTACCGGTAAGTTCTAGTCGCAAAAGAAACACCAGCCACTATAGTCCTAAATTGGTGACATTTTATAATGTAGGTTTCGGTTTAAGGTTTTCAACGAAGCAAATAGCAGGGAAGAATACGAAGCAAAAATAAAAAGATTAGTATACATTGTAATGGCAAGACTATTTAAACTAAAAGGAACAGAATGTATGCCTTTGAAGACAACTATTATGAGGATAACAATTGTTTCTATACGTATTTTATTATGTTACGGCAATGAATGTATATTATTAAATAAGAATAACATGCAATGGTCTAGAAATCATACTCATGAATACAATATAATATTTTTTTTATTTCAGTTGTAAATCTGCTTATTCATTTTCCATTATTTATTTATTCAAATAAGTGTATTGATTGCACCACAAGTCAAAAAAGGTTTTCTTTTATTTTTTTTTAACATAAATAATGAAAACACTAGCGGAAAACTCCAAGCGGGATCCCCGAAACAAACTCTATTTCAAGCCCTCTTTCGTGGAAGTGAAGTTACTGATTTCAGCAAAACACTTCCTCAATCTCATTAAAATAATCTCCAGTTTGACGCTAAGATATTATCCGCTGACTGGATCTGATGAGGTCACGTTCAGATGACCTTTCAGGGGCCAATCAAATTGTTGCCTTCAGAATGTTGTGGTATAACTTTATATATAAACCACAATAACTATGCACGAAATAGACGTGAAATTTGGTTGTTAAGTCGCCTATGGTAGCTTTATACCAATTGTTATACATTGTTATACACGTGAAAATTAACTGTAAATGATTTATTCCCGATGATCAGCTGGAAATGCATCACTTTAAAAAAAAACGTGCCAAAACGTTGCTGTGCTAAAAGCAATTTCATTGGGCGCAGCAGGGCTCATATTTTATTGTTCGAAAGGTCATTAGAACATGACCTATTATGCGATGTCTTCAGATCCTAACAACGTTAGGCTTAGATTTTAATGAGATTGCACACTTTCCATATCGTCAACTCCCCTAAATTCGAGACTACCATCGATACGCGGATGTTGTTTATATCACGTGACCTTCAGCGAGTTTTGTTTCTGCGCATGCGCGATCATGGGAAAATTTACCTCAGTGTTTACTCTACCGTAACACCCGACGATTTTCCGAAAATAATGCGGTTTAAACAGGTAAAACATACGAAACAAAATTGATTACCAAAAACACCATATTTTCTTAACCCCAAATATGTCAGATAGTTAATTAAAATATAAGTTCTAAAAAACACATAAACGATAAATATTTCTTGTCGTCTGCTATTTTATAAGGACTTCCATATATGGTATTGTTACGCTACAAACGTGAATGAGGCCAGACAAAGTTTTATTGTTTGTTTCTCAGAACCCATAATTTAAACTGATGCTTTCTATCTTTTTTTAGTTTTTAAGGCCACCCCTAAGCCCTGTAGGAAAAAGTACAGGCTGAACTCGCCAACAGCATTAACCAATGCTTATAAAGCTGTCAAGGAGGATCATGCGTCTGTTCTGAAAGCTTCCAAAATGTACAGAGTTCCAGAAAACATTCTTATGGGTTTGGGGTAACATTAACCCAGATACTGTTATAATGGGCTCTTCACCAATATTTTCTCAGCTGGAGGACACACTTGGTCAAACATTTTCAAACTATGGCAAATTTTGGATATGGCTACACCTGTCAGGAGTGTATTGATGTAGCAATTGAATATGCCATTAGTCTTGGTAAAAGAACAAAAAGTCAGACATTGTCCTTCCTGGTTAGAGGGCTTTAGAAGCAGGTGGCCTGAAATGAAAAAGTAAATCCTAGGTCTTTGGAGTTGGCTCTTGCTAAAATGACAAAAGAACCAGTGGTGATGGATTATTTTGACAACCCTGAGTCATGTTTAAAAACACCACAATCTTATTGATAAGCCTCAAGTAGTGTTCAATGTGGATAAGAAGGGAATTACTTGCGATCATAAACCACCATGTGTCATATCAAGATCTGACCATTGTCCACGTGCAGTTACCTCTGGAAAAAGTCAAACGGTTACACTAATTGGCTGTTGTAGTGCCGGGGGCCAAGCACTGCCACCCTATTTTATATTTCCCGGAAAACGACTTATGCCTGAGTTATTAGATGGATGTTTACCGGGTACTGCTGCTATGATAAGTGAAAGTGGTTGGTCGAATGCATCGGTTTTCAAAGACTATTTAGACAATAATTTCATTAAATATATACCCGGCAAGTTCGACTCATTCTAGATGGTCACCGCTCACACTTATTAGTTGGTCTTGTTGACTGGGCCAAAGCGAACAATATAGTACTTTTTATATTACCAGCTCATACAAGCCACTTGTTACAACCGCTAGATTTGTCGTGTTATGGCCCTTTTCAGCGCATGTACAACAATCATGTCACAAGTTAATGCGCCAGACTGCTGCTGCAATAACCAGGTACAACATTTGTGCACGCGCTGGTCAAGTGTACCTTCAGGCTTTAAAACCCGACAATCTCCAGGCAGGATCTAAGCGAGCTGGCATTTATCCTCTCAATAGAGACACGTTCCAAAAGAGGATTCATTCCTGCTGATCTGTATATGGACAGTGACTCAGATGCAACAGTTGAATGTGGGGTATGCGAGATGGTTGGAGGCTACGACATATTTGCATGCAAAGAAAAGGAACTGAAAAAAGGTAAATAAGAAAACAAACATAAGAAATATTAGTAAACTTGTAGCAGGTAAAGAAGTTACTGACTCAGTTGTTTATGATAAATTTACAGCATATGAAAATGAACAACAAAAATCAAAGTCCATAAATAAAAAAGGAAAAAAAAATCACAAAAAATGTCTGAAAACAAACAAAAAAACATTAACCTGGCCCCTCCCATGTTCATGAAGTAACTAGCTCAGATGATGAATCCATTGATGATGAAGACATTGATGATGCTGTGTCTGTAATTTGTTCACACCAAAGGAAGTGTCAGGTGCAACTTCACTCATCTTCACTAAATGGGCACAATGTGCTGGAGTAAGAAATGGAAGACCGTGTCTCCGTTGGACTCATTTGAGCTTCTGTTCTCCCGTCAGAGTGGTCAGAAGACAGGAGAAGTTCTTTTGTCTTCATGGCTTTAAAGAGAAAACTTCAAAAGTAGAAGCAATGAACATTGTACATATGTTAACTATTTATTGTTGTTTTGAGTTTAACTTTTTATACTTCACATGTGCACCAGAAACCAATATAAACTATTTACAACAAACTTATTTGGCCTAATTGCCACTCAGTTGCTAGCAATTATGTGATGACGTCACATCCGCGAATCAATTAAAGTGAACAAAAGGCGGATGCTTGACACTTATGTAAACAATGTTGACCTTTTGGACATTTCAAAACATCATTTTGGACAAATATTGGTACAAAACAGCGAGGAATATATTTATTTTCAAATGTAAGTTATAGTTATTGCTGTCAAGTAGCTGTTATGATTAAAATTTCGACATTCAATGTTACGGTCGCGAATTTACGGTAATCGAGGATATAAGTTCCAAATGCATACTTGAAACAAAATACAATAACTCCCGAAAAAGCGGACACGTTTAAAATCACTCCAAATTATACCTAACCAAACATCAGAAATTCGAAGGCCAGTTGTTTCAAACAAACGGCATGATGTATATCAGCGTTCAAGTCACATATACTAAATAAATAAGAGATGTTGGGCTGTACTCTCTAAATAAATCAACAAGTTGGTATGCACAAATAAATCACTGATATGTTCTAAGATTGGAGACTACAGTATGACACTTGCGCTGAGGCGGGTTTCATTCAACTAGGAAGTTGCCGCTAAAAAGATAAAACAGTCAACTTTGTTTAGCGTCGAGTTCTTTCTTACATAACACATGACATTCCCTTTTTATTGCTTAAATCAATTCAGCTTAGAATGCTCTTTAAGAAAAGTATGGTAATGAGGGTCCCTATGTGCAAAATGTTGCATTTATTTTTGGTCAAAGTTATCGCTTTTACATTAAATTACATAAGGATTGGAATTAGTACATTGTAACCTTCATTTTTACCCCAGTAAACACGACACTTCCGGTCCAATTTGATGGAGTATCGCTATTTGGCATATGATTCAACAATTAACAGGGTTTTTAAGAGTAAATACGTAAGAAAAAGTATGTAGCACTCTATACATGTGTATAAATGTAAATATATATAATATTTTATGAACACATACACTCTTTTATGTCATTGTTCACGTAAATTGTTAAGTGCAAGTTAACGTTAACACAGGAGTCAATATCCAATCGTATACAAGTGTTTTATCACGTAAGGTTAGTCAACCAATCAGAATACGTAAAACTCATTCTTTACATTATATTTGGATGCCTCACCATTTTGCAATTCTAAAATAATAATTCTGCTGTTAAATGCAGCTTTTGAGACGTGCATTTTTGCCGTTCACGAACTGTGTGACCAAAGTTCAGGATGGTTTATTATCCAAAGCTTGATCAGCATTGTGGTTTATATTACGAGGTGGATCGATTTCTAAAAATAGGACGTAGAAGAAAAGGGGATGAACTCTCGAATATCTCGGCGAGAATTGACGGGATTCAATATGGCTGCGCCCAGCAATATCATAAACGCACTATAACTGTAAACGTTCCGGTCTTCTGTTGATCTGTTGACAGGTGTGAGGAGTACTTGAGTGACTACAAAGTACCGAAAATTACGTTGAGTAACTCGCACTGCCTGCAAAACGATGTCCGGACTTCGCTACCGCTGCCAAGACTCAATTGCCAGGAATGAATTTGAGGATTCAGTTTGACCTACAACAGCCTGACAGTCCATTTTTTCTGGATGCTGTTATTCACCTTCACCGATCCACCTACAGTTAACAAGCTAAGTATACCCTTATTTTTAGGGGTGACTTGTTGTGCTTGTAAGCTTTGTATGGCAGTTTTTATTTTGACATTGTCGCAAAGCAACCCATTTATTCAGCCTTAAATTGGCTAGATATTGACGTGACATATAAAATGTATAACTTGCCCTGCCTGTGTTGCTATTTTTGCATTGACATCATAGTCAAATAGCAACTTGTGAATTTAGTGTATAACGGCTATTTCATAGTTAGTATTTTGCGTGATGGATTTCATACTACACGCAACATGCTTGTATTATTGTGCCTTTTGAGGGCGTTATTTTGCGTGATTTAGTTTAGAGTTCACGCCACATTATTTTATTTCTATGCGTGATTTAATTTACAATTCACGCTGCATCTATATATTTTTGTATGTGTGTCATTGTTTAGAGTTCACACACATGAATGCCATACTCTCACTGGAGTTGGTTTTGGCCAGCTCATGTTGCATTATGAAATTTATGCCTTATCTACTTTAAATCCTATTGTATACGGTGTTTATGTGTGAATCGCTTAGCTCTTCACGCCACTACTAAATTAACGATCTTTATTTAATTGATGTGATTTCATTCACGTCTTTCATTGCTTATTCCATTGTGCATTACAGTCAGTTACTATGACTTCCATTGCATGTTAAGTACCCAACTTACATAGCAACTGTTACTAGATGGTATTTTTGAAAACGGTCTGCGGTCAATATTCAGTATGTGTTGTTCACACATACACCTATTTTACATTTATATTATTGCATGTTTTTCAGACAACACCTATCGACAGGAAGTCATCAACTTCACAGCAGGGCTGCAGTTTTCCACCAATCAATGTGCCATCAAGTGCTTCGGGCAACCTGGCCTCTAAAATGGTGTCTCTTCCATCCAGGACGCATAACCCAACGCTGGCCGGATGGAAATTTCCGGTTACCTTCCAGACATCGCCTGGTACAACTAAGCTGTGCAAATCCTCTCCACCACCTTCAAGTTAATTCACAGCCAGCCTGTTTGCCGGATCCGGGGTTTGCGACGCATCACCATATTACGGAAGTTCCATTGTAAACAACGTTCCATTATCAACATGCATTGTGTGTTCTGTACATAGCTCCTTTAAATTAATATGGCCATTCACTCCACCAAACTCACAGTCACACGCAGTCTTACCCTTGCGGTTTTCAAGAAGGCGGTTTAAACATTTTCCACTTCACTTGCCTCACATCTTTCACGGCCTACACATAGTCTTGCTACTATATTTGCATTACCAAGCCATATAGCATATTGTCATACAATAATTCCTATGATTTCCTGTAACTCCACAAAAGGGTTGTCTTCCTATTCAGTTTTCTTCTAACACTGCCCTCAGATTATGTTTCAGTGCTGTTTTCTACAAATGGAGTCTCTAAGTCCGAGATTGTGGCCAAAATATTACTATTGGATATGACGTCTGTCTCCAATGATCTATCTACACTAATCGGCTCTTAAGTCTTTTTCTCTGTTGCATGTCTCTATTATCAATATACCTATATGTGCTACACCAACTTGCTGTATGCTGTTCTTGGTCACAACCCATGTTATAACTTCACCACTATACCAGCAGTTCCCATTTTATCTGACTGCCTCAAGTGTACTCGCTATAATTGTATTTTTCTTGGTTTCATTATCATGCCCTAAATTTACTACACAATAACACATACATATTGGTCTTATGCTGTAGTTTTTTCTTAACATAGTCGTACAGTTTTACAAATATTAGCTCCGAGAAAACGTATATGTTCTTAAATTGTTGCCATTAATGTTTCAGTGTGTTTTTCATCTTTAATACATTAGTTGTTTAAAAACCAATAACATCACATGGTCCAGTTAAATTTTTGTTGAGGCATATTAACCGTTCCCATTGGCTCTGACAGTTTGAGGCTGCAGAGTTTTATAAACATCCTGCCATACTTACATTATAATATAAAATTCTTTTGTTACCTACTTTTCATTAACTTAGGCTGGTTTGCCAACAGTTCAAAACATAATAATTCAAGTTTGTCAAGATTGACAGTTTAAAGCTGCAGAGCTTCCCTATTACTGCACATGTTCTAATATCATTTATTTACAATAGCTTCCTGTGAGAGTCAAACTACCTTTAACGACGTTTCCTTTATGGCTTGTTTGCCAACAAACATTGTTTCACTTGTCATCCTCTGATAGTCTCAGGCAGCAGAGCATCATACCTTCTATACATAATTATGTTAGAATATTGTGATTTTAAATTCTAGATTCATGTATATTTTTTCCTTAACAGTTGTATGTCAACATGTAGGTTGAACATTTTCTGGCCTGACAGTCTAAGGCTGCAGAACTTAGTCAATTTGGAACATAATTTACTTTCTTTTTCTTTTGGGTATATTGATATTGTATCCTTGTATGCAACTGCCGATGTTGCCACGTGTTATGCTTTGACAGCTTCATTAATTTATACAGCATTGTTCCATCATTTATGGCATATTTGGGCTTATTTGCATGCTTTTTTGTAACCTTATTAAATAAATTCATTCTCTGAAAACGTAAGTTGGACTCTGACAGTTTAAGGCTTCAGGGCTTCATTGTTGAATGTTGATATATGTACATGAAGTAAATTTGTTAGCCATCAATTTATATGGAAGCCTTTGGTGGTGCTCTGACAGTTTAAGGCTGCAGCGCTTCATCAATGTACTTATATATTTATTATATTAATATACTTATATATGTATTATTTTATTAGTGTCTCGCACGTATGTCGTATTTATCTACTTCTTGCCTCTGCCCTCTGTGTGTCATAGTTAGTTTTAAGGTCCAAACCTTTCATGCTCTGACAGTTCAAGGCTGCAGAGTTACATGTTGTCTAGATCAATATTACCATTTACTTCTGTAGTCGATTTGCCTGCTTTTTATGGAACAGTTTTATAACTGCTTTATACCAACATTTTATGCTACCATATTCTGACATTTTAAGGCTGCAGTATTGAATTATTGTTTCTTTACATATATGTATAATTATGTTATTGCATGCTTTCCTTCAACTACTGCGGATCTATTTACCTGTTGCATGGAACTGTGTTGAAACTGCTTTATACCAAGATCATATTCGAACATTTTCTGACATTTTAAGGCTGCAGAATTGCATGTTTGTTTTTACACATATAATTATGTTATTGCATGGTTACCTTACCACTACTGTGGGTCTATTTACATGTACGCTATTACTGCTTTGTAGCAACCTATTATGTTACCATCTTCTGACAGTTTAAGACTACAGAGTTATGTTTTCTATTATACATGTACATATCCTTATGTTCTTCAATGTTTACATTCCACTACTATGGGGACGATTTACTTGTTTTTATTTCACAGTTTTTTAACTGCTTTGCAGCAACATATTATGCTACCATGTCCTGACAGTTTAAGGCTGCAGAATTGCATGTTTGTTACTATACAGATAATTAAATTATTCAATGGTTACTTCCCACTACTGTGGGTCTATTTACATGTACCCATTTTATTAAATACCATTACTGCTGATTTGCAGCAACCTTTGTGCTACCTTGTATTAACTGAAATGCCCTGACAGTTTAAGGCTGCAGAGCTTTATAGTATTCTATGCAGTTGCATACTAATGTCATTCTGTTAGACTCTGACAGTTTAAGGCTGCAGAGCTGATAATTACTGTTGCAACTGTACACATACATGTGTTATTTTGTTGTTACCGCACACATAAATCATGTGGTCCTGTTTTGTTTTACGTTTTTTGCAAATGAATTTAGCGTGTATGATGTTTTCACCTTAAGTTATGGTATGTCAGTATAGAGCTGCAGAGCTTCACAGCTTGGCATACTAATCAGTGCGGCTTGTCTTAGAATATTGTCACACTACACTGACCTACTATGTACTTATTTCAAGTTTTATTACTTTCATTTACTTCCTTCTATTTTATTTGTTTCTAAGGTATTCAGCAACTAATATTTTGCATATATTTCAACCTCTGCCACCCAGGTGGCGTCCGTTTATCAATGATGACTCAATTTTTGAAGAAAATTCCAGAGTGTATGTAAACATGGCTGATTGCAAGGAAATGACCAGAGGTTCAAAACTGGGAGAGACATTATTCCAACAAACTCAAGAAAGCTCAAGCCATTGTAACGTTATAATCACGTATGGTCCACGCAATGAAAGGGTATGTCCGTGAAAACACTTTATTTTAATATCCATGTATTCTTTATTTTAATATACATTATACTTGACTGCAACATCCTAACAAAAAAACTACTGTGAATTTCCTAACATTAGAAATAGAAGCTAATTACTAAAAGCAAACAAAATCGCCGGCTGTATTCATACCCTTGATGCAAACATCGCTATAGCTTTACAACCTGCTCATCATATCGTCGAAAACGTACTCTTTCAATAAAATGTATTGTTTGAAGCTTTTGGCAATTGTATCTAAACAAACGATCTATATTTCACACGTTGAATAATGCAGTGCTAATCTCTTTCAGAAACAGATATGGGCCCACTGGTGCGTGTTGATACAATGTCCGTATTTCGAAGCCATGTACAGGTGTGGATTACAAGAAAAACAAGAAGGTAGTATAATCTCAGCCAGCCTGGATATATGAGACCCATATGGGTCCAATATGTGCTACCATATGGGTCCCGCATGGGCAATCCATATGGGGCCAATGGGATTTTGCAAACTGTATTTGTATGGGTCCCAGATGGGTTGCGATATGGGACCATTAGGGGTCCTATGTGGACCCAAAGGTGAGTCCTATAGGAGATACCCATATAGGTCCATTATGGGTTTTGATATGGGTCCTGTATGAGCATCGCATATGGGGTCAAATGGGATTTTGCAAACTGTTTTTGTATGGGTCCCAGATGTGTTGCTATATGGGACCTTATGTGGGTCCCATGTGGACCCAAGATGGGTCCTATATGAGATACCCATAGAGGTCCAATAAGAGCTTCGATGTGGGTCCTGTATTGGCAACCCATATGGGGCCATGTGGGATTTTGCAAAATGTTTTTGCATAGGTCCCATATGGGTTGCGATTTGGGTCCCATGTGGGTCATATATAGATCGAGGATGGGACCCCATTTAGGGTTACCCACATGGTACCCATACAAAAAGGGTTTGCAAAATCCCACTTGGCCTCATACGGGATGCCCAAATAGGACCCATCCTGATTTCGATATGGGTCCTCTATGGGCAACCTATATGGGACCCAGTTGGGTTTTCCATGGGTCAAATGTGGGTTTCGTTCATATAAAGACTCTGTTTGTTAGACATACATGATGCATTGCAAAATACAATAAACCGTAACTATTCTATGAATGTAACTCACAAGCAGTTGGGCATGTATATACAAAATCATAATTTGGTTCAACACATTTAATACTTTCTTACTTTAATTGGATTGCCATTTGAAGAATATAAAATATAACCCTTACTACTAGTAGTTATAAACAAATGTACGTTGTCTTTTAAGATTATTCAATAGATTTGTTACTTCTTTTATGCATAATATTACGTGAATAAAATATTTATGTACTATAATTATTTACAATCAATCACTTTTTTCATTTATACAAGAAAAAGAGCATTAATTAACATAAAATGCTATGTATTAAATTAATGGGTCAAAGTTAAATGTTTACAATAACTTAAAGATAAACTGCATATAAGCGTATAGTATTTATCGACACCAAATACATAGCACACCTATCAAAATGTGTGTTACAACAATGGACCAAACTATTAAGATAATATTGACTAGTCTAGAAAGATATAATACTGAAAATAAAGCAGGATTGTAAAATGCACATATGTGGAACAATAAATTACCAGTCATAGAATAACACGCCACGAGTAAATTCATACATATTTAAAAGCCATGCACAGTGTGGACATACCGAACACTTGATATTTAAGAAATAATTGACGGGTAACTGTTGGTTATTGCGGTAATAACCAACTGTTTGGAGTTTCGATGTGTAGGAATTAAACCACGAGGGCGGTAGCCCGAGTGGTTTGATAACAAGCATCGGAACGACAAACCGTTGGTTATTACCGCAATAACCAACTGTTACCCGTTAATTATTTCGATTCTAACACGATCTTATATAAAATTCGTATTTTTAAAGGTACTGCATGAGAACTATATTTATCTATAACGTTATATGCTTTTCAGTGAAATCTCGAATTTTATTGGTGAAATAAAATTATATATTTTCACTGTTGGAGCAGTGAAAATATAAGATTTTATAGTGAATAACATTATGACATTTACACCAAGCATGATGTTGATATTCACTTGATAACTGTCTTTAAAGGTAATGACCAGTAATATAAGACGAAATCTATTTATTTAATGATGGCTCAATAAATATATCAAAATTAATTTTGTTGCAGAACTTATTTTACTTACTAAATGTACGATATTTCAAGGAATTCCCTGATCTTGGCGTCTTAAAAGATAGGTGGTATTGAAGCGCCGAGCGTTTTTCAAGCTCAGATCTATACTGTCCATTGAGTCGAGTTGTTTTTTACAACCATACCAAAGGCGACGATTATTTGGTCGAAGTAACTCTCTCAACCAGAACGACAGTTCACATATGTATTTTATATGTACATTTCAACTCATTCATGGACGCCTGTGACTTGACATGAAACCTGATGACGAGATTACGCACAAAGCCATTTTCATGTTTAATGTCTTTAATGTCAACTGTAAGCAGAGTTGTGAATGGATTTTTTTACGATAATATCCCAGCTCAAGTCGTATATCCATGTGCGTTATTCGCGATATAACATATCATGAAATGTCGTCCTGGTTACGTCATTTCCTTACCATTGCCACGTTTTAAGGCCAGCTGTACATTTTGATGGCATTCTAGGATATTAGATTGCAGTGGTTCTATGATACTTACAGATAATTAAATCGAGGGCGCTGATGTTTATCTCCAGATAAAAAACGATCTACAACGGCAATATCTTAAATTCCTGTTCATTTTGTAAGTTTATCATTGTTCTTGCTTTGCTCATTACCTACAAACATACTTCTTAAAGGCAATGGCCCAAGGCAATGTTGTATTCTTTGTTCTAGATGCAACAGTCGGGTGAATCCATCATAAAGTTTAGTCGGGAAAAAAGCTCAGGATATGAAAACTACTAATTACGCACACATAAATCACAAAATTAATTTATGTCGGCGTCACATAAAACACAGTTTTCTATGTATCCTTACAGTTTCGATTAGTTACTACCAGAAATATCGACATTTAAAACGGTTCGTTAATCGGCGTTTCGGTTGGCTTTTACTGAAGCCTCTCAGACTGTACGTCTTCGTGCATATTACACGATTATGGGTGTAGTCGTATTGACGCATCTGTTTCGCCCTAAACAACGTGAACTCACTCTGAAATTATATTTAATGTCATATTTAGAATGAAATGAACAGTGTTGCATGTAGTGAGCTAATGATTTATCTACTAATTCCATACATAGGCACCTGATCTTTGTCTGTTAAGTGATACTAACATCGTTTAGTTTATACATGATTGCTTTTAACCGCCCCTCCGGGAACTTGCGCTTGGTTCGTCCGTCCAAGCGATCATCCTGAGTTTCGGAGATATAGCATTCATTAAAAGCCAGAGAATGGAAGTTCCTGTAATCATCATCATGAAATTACTATTAAAATTCTTGTTGAATTTTAGCACATTGTTTGCGAATCACTAATCTATGCCCATTCGAAGCTATATATAGTCCGTGAATCTTTCTCAGCATGATAAATAACACCGTGTCATTAGACAGTTAAAGTGTTTCACATCAAGCTTAGTACAAACAAACTCTATGATATATTGTAATTGTGTGTTCTTGTTTTGAAACCCCTTTTAACCACAAACGTTCTGTCTAACGATGCAATACACAACTTACGTATGGAATTATTTATGTATCTTTGTAGTGTCGTGGTGCAGGATTACACCGAAGGATTACATCACTAACGAAAGGGTTATAGCACTTAAAATGTGTGATGCGTATTGAGTATAATATCCTTGCATCCGGACTTGTTACAAATATAACCAGAATTTAGTGGGTTTTAGTTTTTAATTTGATTATAATAGAAATAATATGTTAAGGATGTTAATAGACAAGATGATGCCGTTGATTTTGCAAAATACTCAAATGGCGTTCGAAATTAACGACAACTTGCATATACATGAGTCTTACCCCGATTTGATACACATGCCACTTGCTAATGGGCGTTATTTGAGTGAATAAGAGGTTCCAAATATGACCTTACCTTATGGAGAACATGTATCTACCGTCCATTGTGTCACGATTTTTTTTGCAAGTGTCACTCTCAATTATTTCTCAATGCTCACATATTGTTGAAATGACGAATCTGATGATGATAAAGCAAAAGATCATTTGATAGCAAACACAAACCGGATCTTAGTCCACTTTCTGTTCCAAGAGTTGTGAAAATAACGCCAGCAGAAGTACCATGTACAGAGGAAATGTGTCGTTTTCGGCTGTATTTAGTATCAAAACGAAAAGTAAAAACATCAGATATCTGTCATTTGTTATGGTTTTCGAAATGTTCATAGACCTTTGACGCATTTTTCTTCTACACTTGATATTTTCGCTTCCGATGTACAGTGTTTAAACGTTTTTATTTTTCTTGAATTATTTAGATTTTACTGTATTCCATTTTGTAATATGTTGCATTTCTCACTTGAATTAATTAAAACAAAATCAGGTCTTCCTAATGCGCAATTCTGAAAAGCGGCGTAAACCAGCCGAACACAATAACTACCCGAGTACCTGCAATCAATATTACAGTCTAACTTTGTTTTCTATATGAATAGACCCGAGTCATATACATGTACTATGTTATGTTTATTACACGTAATGGTTGGTTTTGCAGTAGATGTTCAAGATATTCAAGTACGACAGTCATGGACTCGTTCTGTATCTTTCTGCTTAACGACCGACAATCAGTATTACATTATATACAACTCGTTCAAACATTAGTTTAAAATTACAAAAAATATAATGTTATATCGACCTGTATATCGACTAAGCATTCCCAAGTATTCGTCGTTGTTGGGTCTGGGTTGTACAGTCCTTATTATGAAATCAATATAACGGTTGTAAAGTAGCTTAATATTATTGAACTGTTGTATTATTTAAAAGAAATTAGTTTTTATCTTACGAAGTTCCATTTTTAACGCTAAAACAGCTTGAATTTGTGCCCTAAAATAGAAACCGAAAGTAAAACTCTGTATAAAATATTGACAATGCAGATAACCAGAAAAAAGTCGTTATTAATATAACCGAAAACGTTTAAGTGTTATCTTTCAGCGGTATAAATGAAACAAATATATAAATAATGTTAATATAAATTAATCCAGCGGCTGATAATAGAATGCATGAATGAATTGTACACCACACGCAAGATCATCATATTTAATATTACATTAAGGAACAACTATTTTGCTTAAATGTAGGTCACTCAGGGTTTCTCGCAGGCCTGTTTCGCTTGTCGGACCCGACATGCCTTCAAAGAAGTAAGTCATTGCCGACATGCTTAAATAACGCCGACATGCTTGAATTATCAAAGCGACAACCTTAAATCCCTTTACCTATTACACATATCTACAATCACAGGGCCATAAATGAACGGCGTATTGATAGATGAGGTCTAACTTCCAACAGTGTTACTGAAAAGTGAATGAACTGTGTAGTCCCGCCCACAACGATCTCATTAGCCAATCAAATACGGCGATATTTAGGGCGGTGTTTATACCTTACTAACAACTAAAAACGTGTTTGACAACAAATACTAACGTTGACGGGAAAAGTGATTACGCATGTTAAAACATTTGATTATTGTATTTAACTATATATTTATTCTGGTAATTTCGTTATCATTCTCACAAATTGACAATTAAAATTACGGCAACAAATTATGTAATAAAGAGTCTAATTTTAATACACAATTTAACGTCGTCAAACTTAATTTGGTTCTTATAAACACTTCAATTAATCACGTGACCATTACACGCACGTTTTTCATGAGGCATCCATGGCCTTGTGCATGGCAATTTTCGCGCACTTTTGTAGCAAAACACGCTTTTTACAGGGAGATTTTATATTGTATTTTATGTCGATTAGGAACCGCATATTTCAGTATTTAAAAACAACGGTTGGGGGGGGGGGGGGGGCTTAGGAGTCAGATTTGAATGATCTCGGGGTGGGCGGTGGGGGGTCCGAGAGGCCGACATGCCTTCAAGAAATCCTGCGGGAAACCCTGGATCACGTTTATAATTTGTAAGACTAAACTAAAAATATGTTTAGTTCATGCCTTATTGTCCGGGGTTAAAGTGGTGAATTGGTACGTGTTATTGATATGCATATTTATGTATTGATATTCGTACGTAAAGTTTAAATGATGCATTAAAATGGTCAATACATTCGTAAATATGAATCAACCATTGCTCTTCTTAATGGCGGTTTAACATGTTGCTTGATAACTTACCGAACAATTTTTGGAATGTGCTGAAAGAGTTGGTTCCCCTGCAAGTGACATTCTGTATGATTTCGAGGGATTTAAAGTCGCAGACGAAATAAATTGGCAATATCATAAGAATAACAATATATTACACATTCTCATGCAACAAAGCTTAAGAAAATATTGTCCATTCAAATTAGCAGCATTGTCGTTCCATAAATTGATATTTATTAACAAATAACAAGCCGATTGCTACACAAAAACAACAGAAGCTGAACATTTGAAATTATTGCACGTATTGGAAAACTATGAACAGTTAATTTCCATTAAAACAAAAAGACTGAACCTCAACTCGCTCATCGTAAATGCACTAATGTAGGTATGCATTAGACACAGCACATGGCGCTTCAGAATACCAGTATGCACATGGCTTCATAGCCAATATAATTATGGAGTTCACTGAAAAAAGTCGTCTACAAATTCCATAGTAAACAGACTATGTGAAATCAGAATTGGCTGTCAGACACAGTGTTGCAAAACGTATACTCCACTATCAAACAAAATATTTTCAGATATAATTAAGCTATTTCAATTTGGATATATATAATAATCCCTAGAGGTATTCACTTAACTTATACTGCAATTTATTCATTTTCATTATAATAATGAACGCAAAGTTGAAGCAAGTTAAAAATACTTTCAGTGAGCCATCCTGTTATGAGACAGTTTCAAACTGTCGAACAGGTTTCGCTCCGCATAAAGTAACTGCCATTATCATGGTCAAACCAGTGGTACACCTAAAGGCTGTAAGATTGGCCTAACACATAGTTTGATCGCCGTAAAAGAATCAGATGGATAAACGTAACTCA
The DNA here is from genome assembly GCA_027627225.1 of Congeria kusceri. Taxonomy (NCBI): domain Eukaryota; kingdom Metazoa; phylum Mollusca; class Bivalvia; order Myida; family Dreissenidae; genus Congeria; species Congeria kusceri. Next base: position 48,176,492 of record CM051030.1, read on the forward strand.
TGCAAGCAATGTGGACAATCGATTGGACACTTCAGAAGCTTAGCTTTTATGTTACAATGAACCGTGGTGCTTTTAAGTATTCTGTATGGAAGTGCCGGAACATCTAACACTGTTCGTGTGGAATAATCGAAGGCTTTGAATCGTTCGTTGGATCTGTTGAAAACAGAAACCACATTTGTGCCACATCCGAACTGAACACCTAAGTCTATATCTTGATCTGCATCGTGATCTGTAGCATAAAGCAGTTCTTTGGGAAGAAGAGATTCGTTGACAGCAGAAATTTGGTGATTCACAACATCCAAAACTTTGAAGTATGGACAATCAACCCTTGAAATAATAACGCTGTTTTCGGATGGAAAAATCAATTCTTCCATTTCCATAGTGTCATCTTCGTTCTGAACAGCTTGTGTTATAGTTGTAAAGTGTTTTGTTTTGCCGGTGCAGGTATCAAGTAAAGCCATTTTGTGTGTTTTATCTACGCCAAATAGACGACTCTGTAGAAACATGCAATGTTACTCCGCCCATTTTCCGAGAAGAGAATTCACACGTGCGTTTCAGTGACGTCAAAAATCATAACAATTCAAAATGACGTCAGCTTTATTGATAAACATTGAGCGAATGACGTCATACTTATCGATATAATACAGTGAAAATACGATGCTAAAAAGCGCAAATTAACAGCATATTAATAAAACGTAAACGTTTTCGTGAACTAAGTATGAAATGTGTAGTACAAGTGTAGTTTTGTTGTGCTACATAATGCAGAAAATGATTTGTTTGTCACAATTTGCTATCGCGCGTTCAAGCACTTGCATTTTACGGAACAATTTCTTTAAATTTCCGGAACTATTTTCAAAACATTAGGTTCCGCCCATTATTTGTTGCAGAATAACCCAGTTATTTTCCTTCTTTATCTATGCACCACTAGCCGCGTGCTATGGTAGAATATTAGTAACACTGTTAGTAATTGAGAGTGTATGGGATATACACCCTCAGTGGTTTCATACCATACGAGAGCGTAGCTCGAGTATGGTATGATGCCACTGAGGGTGTATTACCCATACACCCTCAGTTACTAACAGAGTAACGAATATATCTCACCGACTACCTTTCACTGGTTTCTTTTATTTGATATCACTTCTAAATTAACGAAAGAAAACCTCACAAAATAACACGAATCATAAACAATGACGTCACGAAAATAAACAAAATGACGTCATTAGATTGCGTCATTAGACTTCTATGGGGTATTGAAATATACCCGTGGTGTATGGAAAATACACCATGGTCATGAGACAGCTTTTGGCCAATCGGATTTCGTCATTTTTGTAGGAGGTGAGATATGACTCTATAGCATACAGATGTCAATACTTTCCAGAAATAGTATAGGTGTATGAAATCCTGCTAAGAGAACACTTTTATAAATATGATTTGAAATTGTGCCTCAACAATGTATTTTAACACTACAGTTATAATTTCATCATAGACACAGGTACTATTCCAAGTAAAAAATGCTTTACTGGTAATAAGGTATGATAGTAATTATTATTATTATTAATTAGTATTATTAAATAGTAATTCAAGTAATTATAGCAATTCCACATCTAGGTATACCAATCTTACAGATTAGACCAATGAATCCAACAGAGACGTTTTAGTAACACTATATTATCAAACATTTACAAAATTATTATTTTCAGTAAGGTCAGCTTGTTAGCTTAACACATACATGCCATTGGAAATATCATTGTTATAAGACATAAGAGAATGGGCACAAGATTAACGCTCACAAACTAATTCAATTATGCAAAGAATTAAAGTGTTAAGTTAATTTCTCAAAGCCATAGCTAATACTACTAACTGTTTAATACCAAAACGGATAAAACTAAAACAATTCTGACATTTAATACTGAGTCTTTATTCAACAACAATTCAAACCATGATATTAAATATATTTTCTAAAACAAACATGAAGCTTGATCAAAATAATGTACAATATAAAGAAGACAGATAAGGATGAAATTAAACTGTAACCTAGCAACTATACATTATCATGTATTTGTTATAAATCTTTAGATATTCAAATGTTTTAGTTTTGTTTAACTTAACCGTATTTAAAAAAAATAATTCAAATAATCTTTTTTAAACATATTTAATTACAAGCCTGATAGGGAGTATGTTAATTTTAAAAAAAACATACAATTTTTTAATTCAAGTCGATATATTACACCATTTAGACTCCAATTACAGCAATTACAATTACAATTGCATGTGATCAAAATAACAACCGCTTGATATAAATATTAAATGCCAATAACATTGGTAATTATATCATGCATTGTTTTTGTTTCATTTAATGTGGTAAGGGCTAATGAACTTCATTCATAAGACACTGTCTCTTTATTAACACAGCATGTACGTTCTGGACTCCACACAAGTTCTGTAATCACTGCCATTTTAACCAGAAAATGCTTACTAAAGTTATAACAGTTAACAGAACTGATCACCGTTTCGTCTTCAAAGTTATAGGGTGTGGGATTGGCTAAATTTAAGAACATGCAATAACATGTCCCTGTTTGAATACCACAATGTATTCTTATACATATACATATATTAAAAAAACCGCAGTTTCATTTTATAAAATAAACAACAATTTCACTGTCATAAAATAACACACTTTATCATAGCTTGAGCAAAATGAAGATTGTCATAAGTAATTGTCTTCATCCCTGCTGAATATTGCACTGTAAAGTAGTTGCAATTGTTGTGAATACCAGGAAGCTATTCAATGATCAGCACATCTGTGTCAAGAAACAGATAATAAAAAATTATTAGCTACTATCAGATCTATAATACATAACCATTCAAAAAAACATGTTCATGGATGTACAAGTTTTACAACATGTGTCTGTAAATAAAAGGATTGTGGGTCAGTGTGAGTTACTAAATTAAGTATGTGTTTCAGTACAATAACCTAAGGCGCATATTACCGACTGAAAGCGGCATGGAGACATGGTTCAAGTTATTCATATACTGAGCAATGTAATTTTATTGATAATGTAATTTTATTGATATTTTAAATAAATTGTGATTAACAGTTCAGTTTTTCTTGTTCGGAAGCAAACTTTGCATATGGATCTACATGTAAATATTTTGAAAAAGATACACTTGTATAACAGGTTAACTGATACTGTATGACAGCATGAACACACGTGAATTTTCTGTTCATTTCTTGCAATTTAATAGAAGAAAATCTGCAATTGACCTTGAGGTAACAGTTTTAAAGTCAATATGGCCGCCGTAAATAAGTACCAAACTGGTCAGACAAGCACACATCAGACCAATCTGGGCCCAATATTGGCTTGTTCTTGATGTGACCCTTATGGGCCCATATGAGTTTTCTTGCTGGGACCAACATGAGCTCTTTGTTTTTTGGGGGGGACCAATATGGGCTTTATTGATGGCACCGATATGGGCTTGCCATCAGTCACCAATCTAGGCCTGCTTGTTAGGGGCCCATATGGGCTTTCTTACTGGGACCTGTATGGGCTTGCTTTTTGGGGACCCAATTGGGCTTTCTGGATTGGTCTCATATGGTTTTTGCTGTTGAGGACCCATGTGGGCTTTTTTGCTCTGACCAATATGGGCTTGTTGGCCTTGGACCCATCTGGTACTGATATGGGCACGACGATGTAAGTAGGACCCATATGTGGCTTATAAGCCCAGGTAAAGCCCATATCGGGCCTACTTGGGCTGGCTTGCCAGCACCAATATGCGCTTTTACTTACTGGGGACCCACGTGGGCTCTTTTGATGGGACCATTATAGGGTGCTTGTTGGGGACCTTTCTGGGCTTGCTTTTAGGGGACCAATGAATGCTTGTTGTTTGTGGCCCATATATGGGCTTGTTTGTTGGGGACCTATATGGGCCTTCTTGATTGGACCCATATAAAAACGCCTGTTTGGAACCAATGTGGGCTCTCTTGCTGGGACCCATATGGGCTTTCTGTTGTTGACCCATATGGACTTGATTGTTGGGGCTTTCTTACTAGGACCCATGTGGGCTCGCTTGTTGGGGACCTATATAGGCATTCTTGCTGGAACCCATATGGACTAACTTGTTGGGCGCCTATTTAGGCTTTCATGTTGGGTCCCATATGGGCTTGCTTGCCTGGAACCCAACTGGTTCTGGTATAGGCAAGACCACGCAAATTGGTCCCACATGGGGCCCATGTGGTACATCACACCTGATAAAGCCCATATTGGGCCCACTTGGGATGACTTACTGGGACCCATATTGGCATACTTGCTGGGAACCCATGTGTGTTTGCTTGCTTGGTCCGATATGGGCCCGATATGGGCAGAAAAATATTATATGGGTTCCACATGGGGCCCATATGTTTTATTTGCCTAGGTATAGCCCATTTTAGGCCTAAATGGGCTTGCTTGATGGGATATTTTCACCCCATTAATGTTAATGACACCGTAAACATCACAAAGGCAGATATTAATTAGTTTCAAGTGCCAACACATGTTATGTACATATCGATTTATAGGTATTATACTTTTAAATGCATTTTCGTTAATAATTTCCTGTTCCATGCTAGCATAATTCCGTAACGACCGATAAACAAATGCAATAAAATACAATTCTAAATTGATTTATTTTCAGGAAAGATTCTAATATCTGAATCTATAGCAGAAGAAACGGTCTGTGCAGTCATTCGGTTTCTTTACACAGGCAATGTAAAGTTTGAATATCGCTTCGTTGAAGAACTACTCAGCGCGGCGGATTATTTCCAGATGAATGACTTAACTGACTTCTGTAGGCATTACTTGTCAACTTTAAAGTTAACTAATGAAAACTGTGTCGAGGTGTTGCACATGGCATATCGCTACAATTTTGAGGACCTGCACATGCTTTCAATGTCATATATAACACACAATTTCACTGAGGTCATGGAAGCAAAAAACGCTCATTGTATTACGGCAGCGATGATGACGGAAATAAGAGATAAAGCGATGAGAGAGCGGAAATGTCAAATGAAGCTTTTTCAGTCTTATCAAACATGGCTTGATTATGATAAAAAAAATCGCAAAGAAACTTTTGAAACATTGTTCTGCTCTTTAAACCTGAACGACACAACACATGAATTCTTTGAATCTCTGTCTTGCAGTAATATACAAACTTACCAGCAATGCCGTAAATACTACCAACAGATCAAGGCTCAAAGCTTTCAAACGCGACAGTCATACCACATGGATAAAGTTGATGTTGTTTTACTTGTAGCCAAAATTCCACAACTCCATAATTCATCTGGTATATATGCCTATGAGATATGTTCGAAGCGCTGGTCATTTCTTACGAGATTACCGCGTGAAATACAAGCAACTAACGATGACCCGAGTTGGTGCATGTGTGTTGATACACATGGGAGATTTATGTACGTGACAATGAGAAATGTTGTTCACTTGAATAAACAATCAAAAAATGTAAAGATACAAACATACATATGCGATTGTGAACTTAATACGTGGACACTCGTCACCTTCACATTCAATGTAAAAGAACAAAGTGATATTCTTATCAAAGATATTGAGTGTGTAAAAGATCGAATTTTCTTTATTGTCCAAACGGCAAACCGAAAGCACCAATTTAAAAGCGTACGATTATTTGCTTGTCTTGAAGAACTTGACTTAACTCTAACAGAGGTAACGGTGATACGGAATACTTCTTATCGATGGCGCAACAGCAGTGCTGATGTAAAATATTGTGTAATTGGAGACAGTCATATTGTGGCGATGTGCACCGACGAAAACAATGGAGAAAAGATTACAAAAATATCAGTTACAAACACAACTGATTTAAAAACAATACGTTGTAAAACTATACTTGAAACACTTAGTGATGCTAATTGTAAGTTTGGAAGGAATGCAATGATGTATGTATGCGGAGAGCGTGTCACTATTGCCAATTTTGGTAGCGCTTATCATAGAGAAGTAATTATTTCACCAACTCAGTGTATTGCCGTTGAAGGCGAAGTTCTTCCCAGATACGATGTGGATGGGCTACAGTTACGTGATGTTATGACTGGAAACGGTGTAAATGCAGTCTCCGTATACAACAAACGAACCCAAACCTTACGTGTAGTTGATTGCATGTCAAAGGAACAACATGTGGCACCGCCGTTTCCATACGACATTCAGGACTGCACATTGGTCCATGCAAACCTGTCTGCCAGATTACTCAAGTGTCGAATCGACTGTCAACATTGTCTGTTCGAAATCAAATTCGGTGTGTAACAACATGGTCAAGCAACGAATACAGATGTTGCACAGCAAATGTTCACAATCATAGTGTACGAGTTAATACTAATAAAATACACTGTGTATTGTGTTTTAAATTCCTATCGCATTATAATCGTGGAAGTTATGTTTTTCAACGGTTTAAACCCCCAATGTTTTGTATTGACCGTTTCAAGGCGTTGACCCTAGTTTTATTCAATTTATGTTTTGTGTTTGTTACGTGTTCTTGTATTTTGCTGTGTTGTTTTGGCAATTGGTCACTTGCCGTTAGTAAAAACGGACCTCAATTGTGCTGCTAATGAGAGTTCTCTCCTGCTGCTGCAGCTGGAATTTCACTTCGTTTATATTAATGTGTATGTTGCATTACGTATCATTTGGGTAAAATATGTGGATTATGTTTAATACAATTGTATAGTTGTTTTATATTTTGTTGCAATTACAATGCCGATTAAAAACTACAGTTGCCAGGGACTTATTCACTGATTTTTGTATTTAAAAAAGTAAAATCTGTAGTATCTGGACTAACAAACGAAATTATTTTCTGTCAAGAAAATAATTAATAAATGAACGACGTCGGGATGAAATATTTGACACGCAAACAACTTAACTTAAGGACCGTTATGCCAAAGGCACATGCATTTTTAACAGAAGTGAAAAAAGTTTTTTTTAAATGTTGATGAAGAGGGTTACAAACGCTTATAATATACTGTTATTCAATTATTGCTTTTTTTTTTATAAACGACACATTAGTTTGGATATATTTCTGTGACAGGTTTCTCATTTGGCTCCTTTATTTTATTACTACCAGTATGTGTCATTGCCGCATTTGCAATAGCTCACAATAAACAAGACGCAGCTGTGGCTAAAGTTTGACAATGTACCATCTTGCCTTATTTAAAAAAAAGAAAAAAGAAAATGAGATTCAAGCTTTTCAAGAACAAAAATGGGTGTATAAAGTATTCGAAGCTGCGAATGAAGAAATAGTTGACAATTGCAAATAAAGACAAGCCTACAAGCCGACAAGACATTGCTTAACTGTGTATGAATGTATGAGATGTAGACAAAGAACTTTGTACAATTTAATACTCGTATATATAATGTAATTTTCTTTCTGGAATTGGTGACAAAGGGCTTGAAAATTGTCAGTTTGTCTGTGAATATTGTTCTGTAAAGTTAAGTATGCTTAATATGCCATTCCAAAGATCTAATATTACTACATGATATTGGCTAATATGTATTAAATGTTCGTGTTGTTTCTAAAAGTATGTACTTATAATAATTTTGTTTAACGAAGTCAATTTTTAACAAACTGATTTTAAATACTTCCGGGAATACAAGTTTTATCTTCCTTTTAAGAAACGTTCCGCCAATAAAAACCCATGCAGCCTAGAAAAGGAAACATGTTTTGACATATTAAGAAACGTGCGCACATGTATGTACAGTATAAAACTTTGTGGGGTCGCATTCACCTTAATTAACATTGAACTTATTTAGGAAGTTCAAAAGCGTTTGAATAATTATTCAAATTATTGTGTAAAAATAACTTGGAAGAGTATTCAAATATCGAAATATGTTATGTGTTCTAATTTAAACATGTCAATTCCTTATGTTTTGTGCCAAGTGTTAACATAGTATGTTCATGTACATGTATTCTTGTTTGTATAATGTATGTTCTAGCTGTGTAGATAATATTAAGTTCATAATGATAAAGTATGCAGGAGTGAAACAGAAAAATAAAAAAATGATTCAGCTGTATAGAAGCATGTATCCAGCTCAAAACTTTTATTTTCCAAATGCAACATATATATAAAATATATTTACTGATTCAGACCGACCGAACGACCACTCACTCGCTCGCACGCACGCACGCACGCACACACACGCAAACGCACACACAAACTCACCGATTCATTGACTGATTGACTCAATGCTTAACAATGCAAAACAATATGTCACATGTTCCAACTTCCTATTAAAATAACATTTGATTATTGCGTTTTTACAGATTTGTTATTGTTGGATCTTTCCCTAAAACTATGAAGATTGGAGTGTAGCACGCTACTGTGAATGCGTGAAATAATTATTTACTATTATACGACAGTATGTTTAACCAACTATATTTTTTATTTGTTTGTGAACAGTGACAGAATACATTGTATTAGTTTGAAAGAAACATTTTCTATATGTAGTAATATTCTTGCATGTTTGTTTGAAATAAAAATGAATTGATAAATTGGCATTCAATTAATTCAATAAATGAAGAAATCATGTTTAATATTTTAACAGGAACATTCTAAAATGAATATAAAACAAGAGGGCCCTGAGGGCCCAAGGACACTCACCAGAGACCTTGTTACCCAATTAGAATTTGCATCTCCAAGGTGTGGCTTATTTTTATCCCAGAGGCATAATTTGAACAATCTTAACAAACCTCTGGGCCTCGCGTTTCAGGTAAAGGTTTTTAAAGTCATTCTGCTATTTAAGTTTATATATACCATGTGACCCCTTGTGGTGTGGCCAGATTTGACCCGAGGGGCATAATTTGAACCATGTTTGGAGAGGACCACTATGCAATGTTACGTACTACATATAGGAAAGCTGTAGGCCTTGCCGTTTCAGAGGAGAGGACTTTTAAAGTCATTTTGCTATTTAAGTCTATATAAACCCTGTGACCCCCTGGGCGTGACCAGTTTTGACCCCAGGGGCATAATTTGAACAATTTGTAGAGGACCACATATACATACGAAATATGAAACCTCTAGGCCATGCCGTTGCAGAGGATTAGAACTTTAAAGTCATTTTGCTATATAAGTTTATATAAACCATGTGACACCTGGGGTGTGGTCAGGTTTTACCCATGGGGCATAATTTGAACAATCTTTGTAGAGGACCACTATAGGATGTTACATACCAAATACGAAATCTCTGTGCCTCGCAGTTCCAGGAGAAGATTTGTAAAGACATTTTGTTATTTACGTTATATAAACCATGTGACCCCAGGGCGTGGCCAATTTTGACCTCAGGGGCATAATTTGAAAAATCTTTGTAGAGGACCACTATACGATATTACATACCAAATAAGAAACCTCTGGGCCTTGCGGTTTCTGAGGAGAAGATTTTTAAAGTCATTTTGCTATTTAAGTGTATATAAATCATGTGACCCCCAGGGCGATGCCAGTTTTTACCTTAGGGGCATAAATTGAATAATATTTGTAGAGGGCCACTATATGATGTTACATACCAAATATGAAACCTCAGGGCCTTGCGGTTTCAGAGAAGATTTTTAAAGACAATTTAGTAATTAAAGTCTATATAAACCATGTGACCCCCAGGGCGTGGCCAGTTTTGTTCCCAGGGGCATAATTTGAACAATCTTTGTAGAGGACCACTATGGGATGTTACATACCAAATATGAAACCTCTGGGCCTTGTGGTTTCAGAGGAGACGATTTTTAAGGTCATTTTGTTATATATTCTATAGAAACTATGTGACCCCCGGGCGTGGCCCGTTTTGACCCCAGGGGCATCATTTGAACAATATTTGTAAAGGTCCACTAAAGGACGTTACAAACCAAATATGAAACCTATGGGCCTTGCAGTTTCAGAGGAGAATATTTTTAAGTCATTTTGCTATATATTCTATATAAACCATTGGACATCCGGGGCGTGGCCAGTTTCGACCCCAAGGGCATAATTTCAACAATCTTTGTAGAGGACCACTATAGGATGTTACATACCAAGAATGAAACCTCTGGGCCTTGTGGTTTCAGAGGAGAAGATTTTTAAAGTCATTTGCTATATATTTTATATAAACCATGTGACCCCCAGGGCGTTGCCAGGTTTGACCCCAGGGGCATAATTTGAACAATCTTTGTAGAGGACCACTATGGGATGTTACATACCAAATATGAAACCTCTGGGCCTTGTGGTTTCAGAGGAGACGATTTTTAAGGTCATTTTGTTATATATTTTATAGAAACTATGTGACCCCCGGGCGTGGCCCGTTTTGACCCCAGTGGCATCATTTGAACAATATTTGTAAAGGACCACTAAAGGACGTTACAAACCAAATATGAAACCTCTGGGCCTTGCAGTTTCAGAGGAGAATATTTTTAAGTCATTTTGCTATATATTCTATATAAACCATTGGACATCCGGGACGTGGCCAGTTTCGACCCCAAGGGCATAATTTCAACAATCTTTGTAGAGGACCACTATAGGATGTTACATACCAAGAATGAAACCTCTGGGCCTTGTGGTTTCAGAGGAGAAGATTTTTAAAGTCATTTGCTATATATTTTATATAAACCATGTGACCCCCAGGGCGTTGCCAGGTTTGACCCCAGGGGCATAATTTGAACAATCTTTGTAGAGGACCACTATAGGATGTTACATACCAAATATGAAACCTCTGGGTCTTGCGGTTTCAGAGATTATTTTTTAAGTTTACACTTTTTAAATCTATTGTTAGCTCTGGGGTGACCTACATATGCAGCGGACCGTAACGATTTGAACAACTTTGAAAGAGGGTCACCCAATGATCATTCCTGTGAAGTTTGGTAAAAATCTGCCAAGTGGTTTAGGAGATGTCGTTTGAATGAAAAGTTGACGACGGACGCACGCACGCATAAAGGACAACAGGCGATCACAAAAGCTCACCATGAGCACTTTGTGCTCAGGTGAGCTAAAAACACTATATCTATATCTTTTGTGAGACATTACAGAGGCAAAAATATCAAGGAAAAATATTAAAGTTACGGAGCGGATATACTTTCGATGCGCTCTCTCTTATATATATACGGATTCCGACGGACCGAACGACCACTCGCTCGCTCCTTGACTCACTCATTGATAAACTTATTTACATAAATAGGGAAAGATCTAGGATCTATAAAGGTACAGAGTGCTGCTGAAAAGGAGCGGGGAGGGCGGGGCGGAGGGTACCCGGATGAGCCAATTTACATTTTAAATAATTTGCATACTCCAGGGTTTTTATTAGTCTAATGCTTCTTATTATGTTTTTTAAGTATAGTCTATTAATTTGTCATTGAATATTTGCCAAAATATGTTGAATTTCAAAAGATATTCAACATTTCTATGCTGACAAGCCAAGAAGGGGCAGCGGGGGGGGGGGGCCAAAAAGGAGCAGGCTGCAGCACGACGTTTGCATCGATGAACACTGTGGGAAAAAATCGTCAAAACAACGGCGTTACCTGGTGTTTGGCGTGTCTAACTTTTGACCGGTAGGTCGTGGTTTTGAGACCCTGGCAGAGGTTACGTGTTAATCATTTAAATGTTACAAAGAGGATATTTTCATTTGCATACGATAATACTTGAACTATTTAGTATTGAACAAATTAAATGACGCTATTAAATAATTAACAAAATAAAATTTTAGAAAATAAATAAAAAATATATGCCTAAATTAATTGACATGACATGTCTTAAAATACGTAAATATGTAATATTTCCATACGACCATACTAGAATCATTTAATTTAAAAGAATTAATAACGTTATAAAATATTAAACAGAATTAATTTGAAGAAAAAATACCAAATTTTATGCATAAAAAGGCTTGCGCGATTCAATAATTGCCGGACATTATTGGAATTCCAAAAACGCGCGGGGCAATTCTGGAATGATTCCGATTCTAATAACGCGCATATACCTTTCTTGTCCGAAATGTTTTCTGGAATGTTGTATGTGCATTTTGTAAGACGTAATTTAATAATGTATAAAATCGCTTCGAGCTTTTTGCTAGAAGCTATTGTCTAAAAATGCAGGAAGTTCATGTATATAACCACATACTTGCCTTAAACCATATCAAATAAGTGTTGTAACGTAACACAAATACCTTTTAGAACATATTTCCATTGTATGTGTTGATCCACAGTTTAGAATCTATAAACAAGTGGGCCACGATGGCCCTACGTCGCTCACCTGAGTTAAAGGCATTATAATGGCTTAAAACAAAAGGGCCAAAGGGCACTAAAGCACTTACCTGAGTATAAAGATCTGGGCCTTGCAGTTTCAGGAGGAGAAGATTTGTATAGTCTATACAAACCAAGTGACCCACAGGGCGTGGCCAATTCCTACCACCGGGGTATAATTTGAACAATATTTGTAGAGGACCACTATACAATATTACATACCCAATATGAAACCACTGAGCCTTGTGGTTTGAGAGGGGAAGATTGTTAAAGTCATTTTGCTATTTAAATCTATATAAACTATGTGACCCACAGGGCGTGGCCATTTTTTACACAAGGGGCATCATTTGAACAATCTTTGTAGAAGACCACTATACAATGTTACATACCAATTACAAGAAACGTGGAAATTCCATGAAAAAAATTTTTGGCGAACGAAATGCATCAAAGTAAGAACAAAAATTTGCAGTCTAATTTTAGTAATGGTGACCTTGACCCTACCCACCCGATATGCAATACCAAGCGAAGTCTTGATATAAGATATCTATGAATAAAGTGTCATTAAAATATCTCAATACGTTCTCAAGTTATTGAGCGGAAACTGTTTTTCTGTTTTTAGTAACATTGACCTTGACCTTGACCCCACCCACTCCATACGCAATCCAAAGCGAGGTCTCATATAAAACCTCTGGGCCTTGCGGTTTCAGATGAGATTTTTTAAGTCATTTTGCTACTACCCACCCGATATGCAATACCAAGCGAAGTCTTGATATAAGATATCTATGAATAAAGTGTCATTAAAATATCTCAATACGTTCTCAAGTTATTGAGCGGAAACTGTTTTCCTGTTTTAAGTAACATTGACCTTGACCTTGACCCCACCCACTCCATACGCAATCCAAAGCGAGGTCTCATATAAAACCTCTGGGCCTTGCGGTTTCAGATGAGATCTTTTAAGTCATTTTGCTACTTAAGTATATATAAACATATATATATATGTGAGTCATGGGGTGTGGCAAGTTTTGACCCCAGGAGCATCATTTGAACATTCTTTGTAGAGGACCACTATACAATGTTACATACCAAATATGAAACCTATGGGCCTTGCGGTTTCAGAGAGGAAGACTTTAAAAGTAATTCTGCTATTTAAGTCTATATAAACAATGTGACCCCCGGGGTGTGCCCAGTTTGACCCCAGGGGCATAATGTGAACAATCTTTGTAAAGGACCACTATACAATGTTACATACTAAATATAAAACCTCTAAGCCTTTCGGAGTCAGAGAAGAAGATTTTTAAAGTCATTTTGCTATTTACGTCTATATAAACCATTTGAGCCCCGGGGTGTGGCCAGCTTTGACCCCAGGGGCATCATTTGAACAATCTTTGTAGAGGACCACTATAGGATGTTACATACCAAATATTAAACTTCTAGGCCTTGCAGTTTCAGAGAAGATTTTAAAAGTCATTTTGATATACAAGTCTATTTAAACCATGTGACCCCCGGGGCGTGGCCAGTTTTGACCCCAGGTGCATCTTTGTAGCGGACCACTAGAGGATGTCACATATCAAATATGAAAGCTCCAAGCCTTGTGGTTTCAGAGATTTTTTAAAGTTTTCAGCTTTTAAATCTATTTTTAGCTCTGACGACCTTCATAGGCAGCGGACCGGAAGCGATTTGAACAATTTTGAAAGAGTGTCACCCAAGGATCATTCCTGTGAAGTTTGGTGAAAATCTGCCCAGTGGTTTAAGAGGAGATTTTATTTTAATGAAAATGTTGACAAACGACGCACGACGGACAAAAGGCGATCCTAAAAGCTCACCATGAGCACGTTGTGCTCAGGTGAGCTAAACAAAAAGAGGTGTTAATGAATAAACCACTAAACGATTTGTTGAAATAACCATTTTACAGTTGGCTCGTACATACTTGGCAAACATTTGAAATTATCGTACAAATAACGTCAACAACCGTTGTTTGACTGAAATTGCTCCAGTTTCCAAGGCCCAATATTGATTTTAATAACCAACATATTTTTCAAATGTCTATTCACAATAGGCCAGAAATGTGACCTTGGGGCAACCTTAACAAATTGTTGGTTTGCCATTGCCGACCCAGGGTTGCTGGGTATGGGTAGGTAGGCTTTTTTTTGGAAGAATGCAAGTTTATCAGTGATCAATTATGCGTCAAAATAAAGTGTGTTTAACAATGTTTGTGTAATACACAGACATTGCCTTTCATATTGAATATATATCAAGGGAATTTTCAAAAGAAATCATCAAAACAAAAACTGATTTATTTCAAACTGACTAGATCCAACCACTTTATACTCTCAGTTTACATTGTACAAGCAGCAGTTTAATGTACCAAACACTTGTACAAAAACATGCACATCTGAGATCAAAACTTTTCACTATGTCACTTCAAAATTTGTCATTTGATTGGCATCCTTTTCAGGGTGTCTTTGCCAGCAGCTTTGCAGGTGGCACAGATCGGCAGAACAACTCGAAACTTTGTCAGCAAGTCTGGGTCTCTCAAGCCTTCAGACCCACAATGGCAGCAGATGTCTTTCTTAGTTGCCACACTTGATGCATAGTATGCAAACTCTATAGGGGTACTGCAGGACACTGCTAGTCGCACGAAGATCTTGCCATGTAGAACATCACCTGAAAAAAGTATTTAATTCAGTAATCTTAACCATTAAAAGGACATGTATGCTGTATGATCAGAGTCTACATTGTCCACTATTAAAATGTCAGTGGCATTCCTCATGTTCTATTATTACTGTGTACATCTGCACACATGTGCGAACGTTAACAATGATTTTGTAAAGACCCAGTTCATTATCATGTGTATATATGCATGCAAATTAACATAGTGGCGTTGTACGGCTATAAATCGAGGATTGAGCAAAAAAAAATTGTATCTGCTTGTCAAACTGGATACAATAGTTTCATGCTCAACCGTCAATATATACTTATTGTGATTAATTAATAATAATTGTTTTCAATTAATTGTTTATGAATGAGATTAAGTGGAATTGCAGCTGGAATGTCAGACATCCTTTCTAATTTGTATACATACTGAGAGTTTCAGAACATCTAGAGTGGTAAAGAAGAATTAAATTTTGTTAATATTCTTTGAAATGAGTATTGTTTAATTGTTTGAATTGGATTTATTAAAAGTATTTTTTTAATAAAAATTGAAAAAGACAAAAAATAGTTGTTCAACATACAGTCCGGAGTACTATACAAGAACGATAATGTGACACATGAAAACAATCTTACAAAATCCTTTATTTTTATGAATGAGTATTCCATGACTGTTTTCTTTTTAAGAAATAATGTGAAATTAAAGAAATTTATCAAGCTGACCTACAGGTGTGATCAGGCAACCACATGAGTAGTCGTATCTTTCAAACAGTCTAGCAGCTGCCCGTGCGTCCCTGAATGTTAGCGTCTTCTTGGCATAAATACATCTTGATTTTCCGCATTCTGTGCAGTCAACAATCATCCGAGCATTTTGAGTAACAAGAAAAGAGTTCTTTGCAACCTAAAACAATATTAAACAACATTCGCATTAAAGGTATATAGATTTACATTGGATAAGCATTATCAAATTGAATGAAGCTGACATACAAGTACTTAATTTCCAACTGTTTTACTATGAAGAAAAGCATGTGTTGTACAGGTTAGAAGAATAAAAAATACCATGATCTGACAGACTGACTTTAAGAATTACATTTGGGAGTTACGTTTAGACAGCATTAAAACATGTTTTTCGCTGCCATTCAATCGACTTAGATCACTTACTTTCTATAACACTAAAAACAGTCTAATAACAACAAGCCCAGAAGTCATTAAAAGCATTGATACCTGCAATTCCTCTGACACAGCTGCAGCTGTAACATTATTAGAGGAAGGTCGATCGCCATCGGTAGTCTGTGTTCCTAGAACTGTCCTATAAGGTTTGTAGTGTGCATTGTCATAAAGAATTTGCACACTTTCATCAAGTAGCATGGCTACATGATTTTGAGGGGATGTTTTGATCATGAATCCCAATATATTGCCTAGAAGGTACATGTTTTCTGATTACAAAACTGAAATGATCATGAAAATATCTTACTTGGAAGTGAAGTTATGACAATTTTTGTACAGCACCCGTCAGAGTGCAATAAAACGTTATAAAAAAAAAACATGAAAAGTCAGCCCAACTATGAATTTGTGTTTATAAAGCTAAAAGCTATGGGAGGAAATGTATTTTATAAATGGTGTATGTTTCTGATTATAAAACTAAAATAAAATCATAATTATCTCACTTAGAAGTGTTGTTATGACTATTTAGTACACCACCCGTAAGGCTGCAATAAGAGGCAAATTGGGAAAATACATGACAAGTGAAGACTACTGTCATTTTGTTCATTATTCAGATAAAACACTTTGTCAAAATGTAATTTTGTAAAGGTGCATGATTCCTGATTACAAAACTGAAATAAAATTTTTCATTTATCTTACATTGAAGTGTTGTTATGACTATTTTGTACATCATCCGTCAAGGTGCAATAAATGTAATGCAAAAACAACATAAACAGCAAATACCAAATATGAATTTTTATTATTAGGCTGAATACATAATGTCCATGTGTGCAGCCTAATTTTAAAAACTAGTTGGTATGATTTTTCATGTTTCTTTAAAAACATTTTATTGATAGTTTTATCAAAATCAACTGTTCTTTATGTGACTTGTTTTGTCGCAATGATTTTTACATAAAAAATTATATATAGTCAACATTTTACTTATTCGTTTGAAACTGTAACACATGTTTTATGCAACTTTGTTTTAATGCATATATCAAATCAGAAAGACATATACTTACAATATGAAATTGACAAAAGTGTCTTCTGGTAGCAACAAGCAATATGCAGGCACAAGGCAACTGAAAACCTGAAACGATACAAGTAAGAAACGTTTGCAGTTTTACTACTAGTACTTTATATATGACAGTGATGCATGACCGATTAAAAAAAAGTAGGATAACTGGTGTCAGCATGTTAATTATACATTAAACTTCAAAACTTTAAGATTCTATAGTATAAAGTAACGGATACATTATTTAAATGTATACAGTAATTAAGTAATAAAATATGACTAGCTAATGCATCAACTCAATGCAAACAATAAATAAAAATAAATTAACAGCACATGCAGCTAATAAACTAGCTAGCAATACAAGCTGCATAGTTTTGTTAGGGGAAATGTGTTAGTGGTTAAAGCATTTAACTGTGTTAATTCCAACAGCTTTAACTGTTGCTTACATAATAATACAATATGGAACCTCTGTATGCACCATATTTCTAAAAGTAATATACTTTCGAGCAGTATATGTTCTCAAAATATAATGTAATCAAAATATATACATACATATATGAACAGTCCTATCTAAGCACCACTACTGCCAATCTACATAGTGTCCAAAATCAGTTCAACATCTCCATTTTTATAATCCTCCATCAAATTGTATGCATACACATCCGGATCATCCTTGTATTGAACATTATACCACTCTGGAAAGCCTGGTACAATGCTTATCACCATACCTTTGTATACGTTCCCATCAGCAAATTTGTGCTCAATTTGTTACCAACAAACAAGGGCATATTACCCTGCTTAATTTCTGACACATCAACATCTGACGCACTCTCAATAAGCGAAATCACATTCTGCTTTAAAGCATCTTTATCTAATTTTTTGTATTTACCTCTGTCATCTTTTTTTGAAACGTTATACACAGTTTTATCTTTGGCCTTCTGCTTCAATACATTTTTTCGAAACATCAACTGACTTTTCAGGGCATCAACAACTGTCCAGTGCAGCTATACCTTCTACTACTTGCGCTTTGGACTGCCACAGTCCATAGTAGCAAACTTCATTCGTTAGCTGCTCCGCTTTTCTAATCCTTTCTTTTTCTTTTCTTTTAAGTTCTTCTTGCTTTTGCCTTTGTTGTTCCAGGCTTGTTTCATTAATTACTTTAATTCTGTCCTTAAAGGTTTGCCTGAATTGTCTGGATTCCTTTCTAGAGTCTTCAATATATATATATCTATCCTGTTCTGGAAGTTCTTTTAGCCATTTGGATGTCTTGTTGTATGAGTACATTATGTAAGCCTCATTTGATAGCAGTGAGGCATTTGGTCTGTATGAAATAAGATGGTCTAGTTGGCCAAATATGAATTCCGGTATCTTGTTATGTTTTTTTACAGACCTGGTTTCTTTCATCGTGTCACTCGGATTCCAGTATTTTCCGCCAGGCAAATGCTCTGTAACCATTCTGAGAAACATCTGCTTCACTGCGATGAAGATGTTTTGAAGCAATGGCACAACTATTTCGTCAACCTTATTGTTTTCAATAAGCTTTTTCATTACAGGGTCATTGCTGTCAATGTCTGTTTTAAACGGTGTTTCTTTCCCTGTCATAAATAATTCTGTTTTAACTTGATCAGTTGCAGCTGAATAAAGGAAGTCAACAAGGGTTTTGAATGTATCATGCATGTCCAGGATGTGTCCGGGTGACTCGATCAGTCGCCACAGAGGAGAGGTTATGAATTTAGATATCAGACCAAGTGCCTTCGTTCCTGCTGAATACAAGTCTTCCTTTATATCCAAAGCCACAGCTTTCAGGAGATCGTTTGACTTGCCGTGGACTTTTTCAAGGAAGTTGTCTAATTCGGCTGCATGGTAGAAGGCAGCTGCACCCATCATAAAAATCATGTTGAAAACGATTATGTTTGAGCCTGAGTATTCTGTTCTTTTCATTGTTCTCACCTAGGTATGTCTTCCACTGTTAACTTGCCCCACTTTTCTCATCTTCTCCAATACTTTGCTGCATGTGCGCAATAAGCGCAGTGTTCCACTTTCAGCCTTGTGGTATCGTTTCAAATGTTGATCAACAGCAGAGCCGATATCGTCTGGTTGGTGGATTCTGATAAATCTGCTACTGCTACAAGCAAATGTAAACCACAAAGCAAGTTATTCATTTGGCCGCACAAATCCTTTTGAGGTTGCGATAGTTGGTCATAATTGTCAATAATATGTGGAGGGCATTCCTGTCTGTACGCATTGAGTAGGCCATTAAAATTCTTTTCTGTACTTGATAGATCTGACATAGTGTTTTTTTTATATTTGTTACCAATTTATGCCCAATCCCAAAATCAGCATTGTCATGGCAATGAACAGATATGTCCTGTATGATCTGCTGCAGTGTTTCCATAGTGGAAGCTCCACTTTTGTTGGCCATTTCACGTAATCCAATCATGTATGAATTATGTTTGTCATCACTCATCAAGTATGTTTCATATGTATGACCGAATGTTCTTGTTTCATCTGTGTACAAGGTGGTAGAAGACGAACTTGCACTCACTGTGGCAACATGTTTGTGTGTTACAGCGATTTTCCTATCAACAAATGTATCAACGGTCTGTCGTGATGGTATATTTTTTACTTTTTTCCCAAGTAGCTGAGCAACTTCCTGTAAAACTAGTCCAACATTCCTTGTAGCTACTTTCGAATTCGTCAAGTTCATTGCACATTGTACAACGTCATTTGAAAATAAAAATTGTGATTAAGTCGACCAGTTTATCATCATTAAGCGGTGACTCTGTAAACCTTACACTTTCATTCAATTCATCAACTTTTTGATGTTTTTGTTCATTCTGTTCATTAAGTTCTTTAACTTTTTGTACACAATGTACAACTTTTCTTTCCAGGTCTTGTTTCTCTGATGTAAGCATAGCTTGATCGTTTTTAGCACCTGCTACTGCTTTACGTAAAGAAATACACTCATTAGTTCTAGTCTGTATCTTTTTTTTCAATCCTCTAACCTGAGCTTCATGTCTTTGTATTATCGGTCTTGTTTTGTCGACTGTGAATTGAACTGTTTTTTTTTCAACTTATTTATAGAAGTCTGCGCCTCAGACGATAAATGACGATCTTTCGATGCTGCCTTTTTTTCAGCACTTTTTTCCCTTCGTTCAAGTTTCCTTTTAAGCAGCTTATGTTGCTGTCTATACTCTTCTACCTTTGCCCAACGTTCACTCAACTGTTTTTCTAATGTCAAAATAGTGCTGTCCTCTGCCTCTGGTTTTGGTTCAGGATTCTTTGGTGTCTGTGAAGTTGATGGCATGGTTTCAGTTGGTATACTAAAGTTCTGTCTCCGGTATTCTTCCCGTGGATTTCCTTTTTTCTTTTTGTCATTCCATATAACTCTGTATACCTTTACAAAGACATGGCTTACTTGCAACATTTTCAGTTTCATTCACTGTGGCTAGAAGTTTGATAATCTTCAAAGCAGCTACATTTTGTGATTGACAGTAGGAAAAAATTTCAATAACACTACCATTTGTTAATTCTTTCACATGTGGTGGGTTAGGAGTAAGTATGTTAACTAAGTTAATACCAATTTCTTTACAATATGTATCCATTGTTAGTTTGTTTAATATAGGTAACACATTGATTTTTAGTTTTTATAATGAACATTGAAAGCATGAAACATATGTTTGTGTCTCGTTTGTGCGCACGTCAGTACATACAACCGGATCACCATAGAATATACAGTTTGTATTAGTGCTCAAATATCCCATCACCTCAGTCTGAGCTTGCTTATGTTTTCAACACATATCAGTCTGTGATTTCTTACGTTTGCTGTACTTTTTTTTAATCAAACTTGATTAATTTTCTCCAAATTACAGAAAGTTATATAAAAAAAATGACTATCTATTATTATATATTAAAATCATTTACTTATATATATTATTTATTTATATAACACTATGCAAGTATAATAAGCCAGGTTTGCAATATAATATGCTGATATAGCTAATTAACTGTGTACAGTCATATTTGAAAGGTGCAGCTAATTATCTGTGTACAGCCACACTAAAAAGGTGAACAAAAAGTGTGAGTCTATTTAATAAGATATAAATATTGATGCTAGTCTAAAGCAATTGGCCATGCTAGTTGAATGCTATTACTTATAAATTATGTACTTTCTGATTTGTTATTTATCATTGAAATATTCAAATACCTCAGTCAGCTAGCTCCTCACACAGATAAGACCTTTTCCTCGATGTAGAACTTGAAGCAACAGACCCTCGAAGACACAGGGACGTAGAAGGAAGGCTGTGTAATGCCTGTAATTGTTTGAAAGCATAAGAAAAGAAAAACTGGTAGACATCAGAGAAAGTGACTGGCAACAATTAATATATACTAACTTTGAAGTGTATAATAAAGTACAAACCTGTGTACTCAGGTCAAGGGACTCTGGGATTCCAGCTGCAGGTATGATGAGGATGCTACGTGCTGTAATGTCTGAAATAATAATATTAAAAATATTTGCAAATATCAGTAATTACTGGTGAATTACATGTTAGTGAATATTTTGGCTTGTTAGTTGCTATACTGTATGTTGGCCAAGGAAAAATGATCAAATCCAATAATAATAGATTTACTTCACATACTCTAACAGATTAAATACCCCTTTTATCAAAAATTAAATAATCACCTGTGTATTTAGACTCCGATCAAAACGGTCATCGTAATATGATGGTGGTTGGGTTGAACTTGAAGACTCTTCAGAATCAGTATCACTATCCGAAATCAAAATGACTTCGTTCTTGCCAGCTCTGTCACCGCCCGAAGTCAAAGAAGATCGATTCATCACTGAAATTAGTTAATTTCAAATCATTTTGAAACTGACAGAAACACTAATAGTAATGCTAGTAGTTACTAATTAGTATTTAATTATTTTATTAATATTATTAATTTAATAATTAATTATTAAATTAATAACAATAATAATAATTAACAATTATTGTGCCCCAATTTAGTTCTTAACCATACTCTAAAAGATGTGTGTAAAACGGTGTATATTTCAGCAATTGGAAAATGTATAGCGATTGCTCGTAAATATCCACTTTAACATTAATTAAAATACCAGACTGACAAATGTACGAACCGACTGGGTACGAATTGTTTCGACGTAATTGGTTGTATAATTCAAATAATTAAACAATTACAAGGCATATGCCCTTGTTTAACATATAGGATCCATCGTAATACATGCAATATATCCCTACTAGTGTGTCGACAGCAAATATATCTCAAATATTTATATTTCTTCCGTATTCACGGTATTGTTATTCGTACACACCGCCGCCATCTTGGAATTGCATTCAGTTTAACATGGGTTTGGAAAAGACCCATAAAAAATAAATTTGTTGTTAAATTCGTTCTAAAGAAAGGTAGCATTTAATAAAAAACAAATTCATTGTTCATTAAGTAGCCTGAAATCCAGCGAAATCCTCTTTTTTGTAAAGAAATATTGGATTTTATACTTTTCAGCGGAATTTTCGTATCTAAAAATAATACTCACGTGGATTGTTTTATGGTTTTCCCGGTATTTCATCATCTAATTACTATATGCAAAGTTCCAGAAATTTACGTTTTATATGAGTGTAAGACCGAAATAACATAGTCCCAGCATTGGGCCGCTTTTCGCCACTAATTAATATTCATGAGCTTCCTCCAAGGGACACTACTCTCGCTGCTTTGGCATCGCTACCTCAAGGTCTGGGTGGTAGGTTTCTCGGGAGTTTAGTTTACTAGGCACGGATAGTTCTACAGTGTCCGTTTTGCCGAAGTTTATGTTCAACTCTTCAATCAATTTTCGAAACACACCAATCCACGATATTTTGAAGTCAAAAGTTTGGATTTTGTTTTAACAGCATGTATTGGCTGCACTATTTATCGTATCCTCCCCAGGATATCTGGTGCTAATATTGCAGCATAATGTGACGGCGACTGCATCATGGTCGATTTTTATTTTGTCTCGGGGCATTCGTCCTCCTTTAACGTCGCCATTTTTAAAAGGATCATCAAGACACCAAGACGCTTGCATTTCAATATGGGCTTTGATAAGCATGCGTCCAACTGATACAGTTAATTTATTAAGCCAAAGGTAAACAACCGAACAAAAATTAAGAAAAAATAGAATAATCGGAAATTAAAAAAACTAAAAACGGGTTTGATTTTACCAAAAAAAAGTTGAGACGGGACATTTTCGTCGACTCGGGCGGCAATGGCAAACGAAGTTGATTTTAATTTTGGCCTTGTATTGTCTCTTTTACATTATTCCACCAACATTCATAAAAAATGTAAAAACAATACCAGCATCAATAGAAAAATCATGTTTTGTACTTTTGTTTTTTGGCAACCAACACTATGTAATTGTTGTTGATTAGTTGACTAATTTTAGTAGCTGATATATCAAATTGTATGTTTATCAGACCATGTTAAAAATGTGTTGGTAGTAGGTATAAGGCAAGCACTCGAACATGCCTGTAAGAATTAAAGCATTCGTACAACTGGATTAAGCATTGTTGTTTGTTGTTTCCAAATAACCGTCCACACTACAAATGATCTTTTTTTTACTATGAATGCCAGTATCATGAAATTTTCAGAACTTGCTGGTGAAATGTTGCTCTTTAAACAAATAAAAGAATCTGAAAATGTGATTTTTGAACCATAGTACCCATTTTCCGAGCCACTGCCACATTTATATGTTTTAAGTTTGAATGAAATCTTTCAACCCGTATCTAAGAAACAAGCTAACCGAAAAACTTCAACACATGCAAACTAATTTCATTAAATGTAAAATTTCTATGTGTAAAAAGGACCATAATTTTGACAAATTTCGAACTCGAGTTACCAAACTTGGCCTATGGATTCATTTTATAATAGGGAATAATTGTTTTAAGTTTGAATAAAATCCCTCAATCCATTCTTGAAAAACTAGCTTACCGAAAATGTTTAACCTAGCCAGGACGCCGACGCCGGGGCGAGTAAAATAGCTTGTCTTTTCTTCGAAATGTCGAGCTAAAAATGGCATTCTGTGCCCAAGCATAGTTTAATCAAAACGCTGACAGCGTTGAAGACTATTGGCGACAAAAGACACTAAAAGCATGTGAAATATGAGTACATTGTTGCTACAAAGGAAACATTTGTTTCAATGATGTTCAATCTCCCACCATTAAACTTGATAATATGGCTTCTTATTCAATACGAATCAATTGTATACGTCATAATAAAAATTAATATGTAAGTAACGAAGAAATATCTTTCAGGATAATTATCTAATGCAAACGCAATTATATATGTATACATGCCAGTTTACAAATCAATCTGCAACGAGTTATGCAGAATAACCGATGAAAAAAGCGTGGTCGTCAGAAGCATCGATTGTTAGTGATTGGTAGTCTACTGAGTCAAACGTTTGTCATATGATGCGTGCTGTCAATTTTCGATACTCAGTTTAAAATTAATAGATGCACTAATCTGTTGTCAAAAAAGTCAGGATAAAAATCGGTAACAAGAGCTGGATAACGCTTACGCAAAAAGTCAAAACACTGTTGAAGCGCATTAATTCAGACCCCCAGGTGAATATTTCGGTTACATACAAGCAAATAGCGAAACAGGTGTGTCATTAGTTTGACGTAATATTTTTCATAAATTGACTTTTTTAGAAACTGTTATAGTAATAAAACACATCATATCTACATTATAATACACATGACATTAATATCTCAAAGAATTAAAAGGTAAG
This sequence comes from Congeria kusceri, assembly GCA_027627225.1. Lineage (NCBI taxonomy): Eukaryota > Metazoa > Mollusca > Bivalvia > Myida > Dreissenidae > Congeria > Congeria kusceri. The sequence continues at coordinate 48,201,379 of CM051030.1, forward strand.
CAAACAGGCGTGAAATTTTTACTGCTTAGAAGGACCTTTACAAGTTTCGATTTACTGACTCGTAGCCTGCAGAGAAAAGTAGTTTCCGTGATACCCGTTTGGAAAATTACCCTTTCAAAATAGCGTTGGCTTCCGCCAACAGTCTAAAAACAAATGTATATAATGTGTATTTGTTGCTATTGTGAATGACCACGGCGGTGAGATCAAGCCTCGATTTAGTGAAAAATATCAGAACATGTTTGTTTCATTGTGTAAGTACGCATTACTCACGCCTTATTAGTATTTACATTTACATGCTATGAGACACAACACGTAACGCACGTGTTTTCCGACAAGGATAGTTCAGCATGGTTTAACAATATTCATATATGTTTACAATCTCTGTGTTGATAAACATTTTATATAGCTGACATTGCTGGGTATTTTTTGGATTTTAACAACGTTGTTAAATCTATTGTTGCATGTAAAAGTGCTACAATGATTGACATTGTATTATTCAATTCTTTACTTTGTACAAACAAAAATAATTTCTGCAAAATACGGACTTGGGAGTTTTTGAAATTGTTTAAAGTATGATACGCAACCTCTATGGCGCCGTGGTCAAGGACAGTTTGAACCCCTTAACGATCATGTGTTACGTACCATGAGGTTCAGTCTGTGCATGGTAGACAAGTATAAAACCCTTCAGTTGAATAAGGTAACTTGTGACCATTTGTATAGAATTGGAATCACAGCATGGGGAACAAAGAAACCATATCGAGACTAAACCATTTACGTTAACATTATTTTAGTGATTGTAAGTATTAAAATCCATTTTCTAAAACTTTAAACATGTAAAGCAAGTTCAAATAGTAATGTTAAAGAATAAATCGAGACAAACAAAAGAGTAAACAACCTTTAATTTAAGAAGTGCTTACTCTAGATAACTAATAAAAACTGTATAACATCAACTAAACAATAATTAATCACTTGGCACAGCAACACAAAAACACTTGAGATCAAGTTATATCATTTTTCTACAAATGCAATCAAATTGATAAGATCGTATTTGACGAATAGACACCAAATGGTGAAAGTTGGTAACATCCAGTCTTCGTGTCGATCAATAATGTCGGGTGTACCTCAAGGTTCAATTTTAGGGCCAATCCTATTTCTATTATATATAATGACCTTAGCTTTGAGATAGACGATTCTATTGTCGATCTATATGCGGATGATACTACGCTGTACTCAACGGACATTAGTACGCATCAGATAGAATGCAAACGAATTTGAACAAGGTGACCTATTGGTGTAAGATAAATAACATGACAATTAATCCACACAAAAAACTAAGTGTATGCTTATAGGTTCAAATGCAAAGGTGAAAAATACAAAAGAACTTAATATATACGTTGATAATATTCTCATTGAAAATGTTACCTCACAGAAGTTACTTGGAGTTATTGTTGATTCAACCTTGTGTTGGAACATACAAATCGATTCCATATGCAACAAAGCTAACTCAAAAATAGCTTTATTAAAAAGAATTAATTATTTTCTAAATGATCATATGAGAAAATTATTTTACAACGCTTAAATACTTCCGGTTTTTGAATACTGCTGTAGCATATGGGGAAAAACGTCGCAAACGAAAATGAAAAAAAAAAGGAAATTCTGCAGAAAAGAGCTGCAAAAATTATACTTTTCAAACCAAACAGAACCCCGTCACGCGAGTTATTTAAAGAACTTAAATGGCTGACATTTGAAAATCTATGTAAATATCAAACAGTTGTTTTAGTTTATAAACCACTGCATGACCTAGTGCCAGCTTATATACGAGAACTTGTTAATATTACTACATATGAAAAATATAACTTTAGATCATCTGCCCGACAAGATATTGCACATATTCGTTACAAGACGCAGTACAAAAAGCAATCGTTTGCATTTTACAGCGTAAATGTTTGGAATTTTGTTCTAAAAAATTCTGCTGGAATATCAGTTGAACGCAAATTCATAAATTGTATTTTTGGCTTGAATTTCATTGTACACGTGTAATATAAACTACATGTATGTATACTTGTGTGACTGTCGTTTATTTAATGGTGTTGTGTTCAGTCTATTAATATTGTGTGAAATGCGGTGTGATAAATGAACAATGTACATATATACATATTTTATAATTTGCAAATGAAAATAATGTACATATCAATATCTTTGTTAATGCTGTATCCTTTACATGTATTTGAGTAGATGTGATTTTGTTTTTTGTTTGTTACAATTGTTCATATTTACACTGAAGGCCGCACTGTAAAAAAGTTAATATACGTTTGTGTATAACTTAATGTGTGACCTTTAAAAAATAAAGATTTTATTATCATTATTATTATTAAGTTAATCATTAAGATTTCCAAAAAGGTAAAACAACGCATATTATATAAAACTACAAAATCAATTATATATCTGGTTGCTTAGACCTGATAATGAATTCACCACAACAAATGTGGAAAAACCCAAGTCAAAAACAGTAATAACTATTTTTTAAATATCCCATTAAAATGATGACTGTATTGGCTGTTCTTTAATTCACATTATTTGTAAAAAAAAATGTTCACAATTAATATTAATCAATTAATAATTATCAATACCATAGTATGGAGAGTTTATGGGGTTTGTACACTTTTTGAGTTCATTGGAAGCAACAAAACAGTGTAAAAGGTGTTGAATTGCATAAATATATGTTTGTTAATTATAAATATGAAATACAAATAGTATGATTGTCAATAATAGCAAAAATTTTCCTTAAATTCTTTGGAAGAGTATAATATTTATAGCTAGCTTTGCATATTGCATGCATGATTCACTTTAATGAATTAAGCTGTATTTACTCTAGACTTTAGGCTTGACTAAAAACAACAGACGTTGTCTATCAACATGGTTTCAACAACATTCAATCGAAACGATTACATTTAATACTATTTCTTTGTTATTTAAACTTTATATGGTGATCTTTTAGTTATAACCAAGACAGCCTAAACTCTACCCATTCGAAGTTTAACATTCAAATCTGCATCTTTATAAATGGTAATTTCTATTCTTGCCTTGAAACGTAGGCAAATTGTCTTGTCTGCAACTTCCCCTGACAAATCAATCAACTTATCCTTGCTGATATTTGACCTACTGGTCTCGTCCACACAAATGAAATGAATGCTGTGGCACTTGTTCACTACTTCAAATACACCATACGCGGTTATATTATAGTTCTTTACCATTATCAATGTTTCCAACGAATCTCCGTATTGTGCTATATCTTGCAAAGAGGCATCTGTCAACCTGCTTGTCTGCGTTACCGATCCTCCAGAGATGTCCAAATGCTTCAGAAACTTGCAGTTTTTCACAATTTCCTTTATACCAGCATTCGTAACGAGTGAGCAAGCTTGAAGATCAAGCATTCGCAAATCCCTGCAGTAACGGCTGATCTGTGCCATGCAGGAATTAGTTATCGCTGAGCAGAAGCTAAAATTCAATTGCTGTATGTGTGAATGCTTCTCTAATGAAGGAAGACCAGTCAAACAGTCGGTCCTGCAGTCATCTTTGCCACACAATTCTAACAGTGTTACACGATGACAGGTGCCTGCATTCAGAGACTTTAACTGCTTACAATTCTGTAGAATTCTATTGAATGACTTGTTGGTTAGCTGAGAGCAGTTGCTTACATCCAATTCACGTAGGAGCGGACAGTTTTCAACAACACAAGACAGTGCAGTATCAGTCAAAGACAAACAGTTAGCAACACTGAGTTCTCGAAGATTTCGGCAATACATCGCTATAGCCTGGATGCATGCATCGCCAATTTCTGTACAGTTATTCAAGTTTAAAACTTTCAGTTTATGACATTTTTCTGCAATTCGTTCAATGCCTGAACTAGTGATATTTGACTTGGGGTGAAGTCCTGGATTATTATTTAGAAACAGTTTTTCCAACTCTGGACATGATTCAGCAATATACTCCAGTCCTATGTTTGTTATGCCGACTGAACCAGTCATTGACAATTCCTTAAGCAGACATCCACTTTTCACTAAGCATTTCAGTAAGTAGTCATTTAGACTACATTCATTTAAGCACATAGTTGTGAGACCACTAAGAGATATACTTTGAGCAAAGAATTCAAATGATTCCAATTCTACTAATTCTAAAACGTTAAGAGAGTTGTGTAAATCTAAATGCTGTAGACATGGCATCTCATTCAAAATAAATTGTAGTGTTTTTGCTTGTATGTCACAATTCTTTATCTTAAGTGTTTTTAAATTTTTGTGATTCTCAAGAAAGGACTTCAAACACCCTTCAAACCAAGTATCAACTCCCAATTCTGATTCCCGTGCAAATGTTATATCAATCAGATTCTCAAAGAATAAATACAATTCAGATGATTGGGGAACTGCATTTAGAGCAGAAGTATTTAAATGCTCTGTCATAAAATCTGAACACAACAGTTTCAAGCATTTTAACTGACTGTACTTGAGGGACAGTTTTTTCAAACAGTCATAAATGGATGCGTAACGTTCCTCGCAAATATTGACGGAGTATACACCCTCTATGTACACTTCAACCAAGTTTGGACAGTAAATTCCCTCATGGTGAATGACTTCTTCTTTGAGTTTGTCCAGGTTAACCACAAGAACTTCCACACTGTCAGCATGGTCTGCTAAAAACTGCAAGAAGCTGGCTGTAGTCAGGCTAGGATATGGGAACATGGACAGACCAATCGTCTTAAAGAATGTTTTCTCATATGTCAATTGATTCCATAACTTGCAAGTGCATCTGACGGAGGTTATCAAATCTTCAAGTGACAAACTCTTGAAGATTTTTATAAGAATGTTTACTGGTAACACAGTTATATCTGTAGCACATGGTTCCATATTTGGGTTATTTTCTTCTTGCTAATTGATTACATTCCTGAAAATACATAGAAATGAAAGACTTTAAAAAAATGTATACACTGCATATATGTATAACATAATGATAATCATAAAATGAAATCAGAATACTACAGTTTACATCGGGCCAAACATCAGCATTTCTAGAGTGGTGCAGCCATCAGAATACTACAATTTACATCGGGCCTAACATCAGCATTTCTAGAGTGGTGCAGCCATCAGAATACCACAGTTTACATCGGGCCTAACATCAGCATTTCTAGAGTGGTGCAGCCATCAGAATACTACAGTATACATCGGGCCTAACATCAGCATTTCTAGAGTGGTGCAGCCATCAGAATACTACAATTTACATCGGGCCTAACATCAGCATTTCTAGAGTGGTGCAGCCATCAGAACACCACAGTTTACATCGGGCCTAACATCAGCATTTCTAGAGTGGTGCAGCCATCAGAATACTACAGTATACATCGGGCCTAACATCAGCATTTCTAGAGTGGTGCAGCCATCAGAATACTACAATTTACATCGGGCCTAACATCAGTATTTCTAGAGTGGTGCAGCCATCAGAATACTACAGTATACATCGGGCCTAACATCAGCATTTCTAGAGTGGTGCAGCCATCAGAATACTGCAGTATACATCGGGCTTAACATCAGCATTTCTAGAGTGGTGCAGCCATCAGAATACTACAGTTTACAGCGGGCCTAACATCAGCATTTCTAGAGTGGTGCAGCCATCAGAATACTACAGTTTACAGCGGGCCTAACATCAGCATTTCTAGAGTGGTGCAGCCATCAGAATACTACAGTATACATCGGGCCTAACATCAGCATTTCTAGAGTGGTGCAGCCATCAGAATACTACAGTTTACATCGGGCCTAACATCAGTATTTCTAGAGTGGTGCAGCCATCAGAATACTACAGTATACATCGGACCTAACATCAGCATTTCTAGAGTGGTGCAGCCATCAGAATACTACAGTTTACAGCGGGCCTAACATCAGCATTTCTAGAGTGGTGCAGCCATCAGAGTACTACAGTTTACATCGGGCCTAACATCAGTATTTCTAGAGTGGTGCAGCCATCAGAATACTACAGTATACATCGGGCCTAACATCAGCATTTCTAGAGTGGTGCAGCCATCAGAATACTACAGTATACATCGGGCCTAACATCAGCATTTCTAGAGTGGTGCAGCCATCAGAATACTACAGTATACATCGGGCCTAACATCAGCATTTCTAGAGTGGTGCAGCCATCAGAATACTACAGTTTACATCGGGCCTAACATCAGCATTTCTAGAATGGTGCAGCCATCAGAATACTACAGTTTACATCGGGCCTAACATCAGTATTTCTAGAGTGGTGCAGCCATCAGAATACTACAGTATACATCGGGCCTAACATCAGCATTTCTAGAGTGGTGCAGCCATCAGAATGCTACAGTATACATCGGGCCTAACATCAACATTTCTAGAGTGGTGCAGCCAAAATAATAGAGTAGTGAAATAATTATAAAATTAGTAGTATATTAAAACATGTTATTTATGGACATTTGATTTTGAATGTTAAGGACGAACCACAGGTGCTAAGAAGTATGGCGTTGGTCGGCACTTTGATTTCATATGCTTTTTCAATAAGGAGATAATATGTCCTTTTTGAGCATACTGTTTTGAAAATAAAATACTAGATTCTACCAGTGAATAAAAGAATTGTTTTGTATCAGCTGCTTTTATCAGCTGGTGGCATGAACTGATAAATGCATGATATTGTGACTTGACACTGAATGACTTACGAGGGTAATAATATAACTGGGTAAAACATGTGTGACAGTTACATAACAAGAGCTGTTTGTAAAACAGTTATGCCCCATCTAGGTTAAGAGCAATCTTAAAATATCAAGTTTGGATGAATACTGTTAAAAACACACGATTATGTGAAGTTGGAATAAGACGTCAAACATAGAATAAACTGTTTTATTACAGCAATGTTTTATATGCAGTTTACCATTTGTAATTTCCGAATTTTGCAGAGTAATTAGTGCAATAGACACCTGCATATATAACTGCATCAGTAAAATTGATTTTGCCACAAAACTGTATACTTGTATGCATTTAAAACATTTTCAAAAAAAATTTGAACTGTGTCCATGCATGCATGAACACAGTTTATAAATACAGTCAAAATGGTCAAAAAATTTATCAGTTTTAATGAAATGGTCATGTCAAAATGCTAATTATAACAAAATTATTGACAGAATATAACAAACATACATAAACAACATGAAATGCTCAGTTTTATGTCAAACAACAGGGCCATGAGGGCCCTAGGGCGCTCACCTGACACCTTGTAACCCAATTAGAATATGCATCTCCGAGGTGTGGCTTATTTTTATCCCAGGGGCATAATTTGAACAATCTGAACAAACCTCTGGGCCTTACGGTTTCAGGTAAAGCTTTTAAAGTCATTCTGCTATTTAAGACTATATAAACCATGTGACCCCTTGGGGTGTGGCCAGATTTGACCCCAGGGGCATAATTTGAACAATCTTTGGAGAGGACCACTATGCAATGTTACGTTATACATATAAGAAAGCTGAGGGCCTTGCCGTTTCAGAGGAGAGGATTTTTAAAGTAATTTTGATATTTAAGTCTATATAAACCATGTGACCCCCAGGGCGTGACCAGTTTTGACCCCAGGGACATAATTTAAACAATATTTGTAGAGGACCGAATATACCTACCAAATATTTAACTTCTAGGCCTTGCAGTTTCAGAGGATTAGAATTTTAATATCATTTTGCTATATAAGTTTATATAAACCATGTGACCTCTGAGGTGTGGTCAGTTTGACCCATGGGGCATAATTTGAACAATCTTTGTAGAGGACCACTATAGGATGTTACATACCAAATACGAAACCTCTGGGCCTTGCAGTTTCAGGAGAAGAGTTTTAAAGACATTTTGCTATTTACGTTTATATAAACCATGTGACCCCCAGGGCGTGGCCAGTTTTTACCTGAGGGGCATAATTTGAACAATCTTTCTAGAGGGCCACTATACGATGTTAAATACCAAATAAGAAACCTCTGGGCCTTGTAGTTTCTTAGGAGAAGATTTTTATAGTCATTTTGCTATTTAAGTGTATATAAATCATGTGACCACCAGGGCATGGCTAGTTTTGACCCTAGGGGCATAAATTGAATAATATTTGTAAAGGACCACTATAGGATGTTACATACCAAATATGAAACCTCTGGGCCTTGCAGTTTCAGAGAAGATTTTAAAAGACATTTTGCTATTTAAGTCTATATAAACCATGTGACCCCCAGGGCGTGGCCAGTTTTGAACCCAGGGGCATAATTTGAACAATCTTTGTAGAGGACCACTATAGGATGTTACATACCAAATATGAAACCTCTGGGCCTTGTGGTTTCAGAGCAGAAGATTGTTAAGGTCATATTGCTATATATTGTATATAAACAATGTGACCCCCAGGCGTGGCCCGTTTTGACCCCAGGGGCATTATTTGAACAAACTTTGTAAAGGACCACTAAAGGATGTTACAAACCAAATATTAAACCTCTGGGCCTTGCGGTTTCAGAGGAGAAGATTTTAAAAGTCATGTTGCTATATATTTTATATAAACCATGTGACCCCCGGGGCGGGGCCAGTTTTGACCCCAGGGGCATAATTTGAACAATCTTTGTAGAGGACCACTATAGGATGTTACATACCAAATATGAAACCCCTGGGCCTTGTGGTTTCAGAGGAGAAGATTTTTAAAGTCATTTAGCTACATATTCTATACAAACCATGTGACCCCTGGGGCGTGGCCAGTTTTGGCCCCAGGGGCATAATTTGTATAATCTTTGTAGGGGACCACTATATGATGTTACATACCAAATATGAAACCTCTGGGCCTTGCGGTTTTAGAGAAGACGATTTTTTAAGTTTACACTTTTAAAATCTATTTTTAGCTCTAGTGACCTACATATGCAGCGGACCGTAACGATTTGAACAACTTTGAAAGAGGGTCACCCAATGATCATTCCTGTGAAGTTTGGTAAAAATATGCCAAGTGGTTTAGGAGGAGATGTCGTTTTAATGAAAAGTTGACGACGGACGCACGCACGGACGACGGACAACGGGCGTTCACAAAAGCTCAACATGAGCACTTTGTGCTCAGGTGAGCTAAAAAGAACAAAAATCATGTCCATTCTATGTTTGATGTCTTATTCTAACTTCACATAATACAGTGTTAAGACATAAAGAGGGAAAACGACTCAAAAAGCCAATTTTAGATAAATCAAGGGCCATAACTCAGCAGTTCCTGGGACAATTTTATTGATTATTGAATTTGGCCGAGATATTATAACCTCAAACATTTACATAAAGTTTGATTATTCTAGTGAAGATCGGATGAAAAATGTTGGACTGAGAGAATGGAAACGTTACTGGTCTATTTAACGAGGGACTGACCGACATTAGTAAACCAATATATACTCAGGATACCTTCTACCGGTGTATACTGTCTAACGGTGTAATCTGAGATATGCCGAATATGATTACTCTGAATAGGCTGTCATTATTTGACAAGACTACAAAAGACTGTGATAGTTTTACTTAGCCTGTGATAGAAATAGATTAAATTTGTGAATTGATTACATGAGATATTGTCATATTGTTCATATTTATATGTTTATCGATTGTGATGTATATTTTTTTGTATTATATCATCCTGATTATACCTTGAACAAACTGAAAAAGCAAAGTCAAGCATATTCAAAAATAATGTTTTTTGTTTGTCAATAATTGCTTTCAGGCAAGTCATATAAAAAAGAGGTTTAGTACAGCAGGTGATCATGAAACAATGAAGATATTTGCATTTGCATCAGTAATCAGTACATACATCATAAATAAAATGGCCTACCCTAGGTTCAACAAAGAGGTCACTGTCGCACTTTTGAAAATATAAAATTGTACGAAAATGCATAATTATGAACGGCAACATTACTGGTGAGCGAGTATTTGTCCGATGAAATATGCATTTATTTTGGGACAGTTTTAATTCATGAACAAACTAAACGATAAAAATTTGCTTGTAACATCCTGGGTTTATAACCCGTTTGCGTATGTAAACAAAATAAGTTTCAATTGTGCGCATGCGCAACTATTGAGGCCCTGAAAGGGGTACATTAAACACGGTCTTTTTCACGTTGACAGTAGTATTTTCCGGACGTTTTTTTTTAACAGTGAAATATACGGAGAAATGCTTTATAATTTTATTTAATCTATATAAGACAACAAATAAATAATCAACTGCATAATTTATATCAAAATAAAACCAATTTATCATAAGATTTCGTAATTACTAGAGAATATATGTAAGGGGTTGAAAAAAATATGGAAACATGACGTTTTAAAGAGTTTACTAGACGTTACTTATCTATGTAGCTACTATGCACGTCCTTAACGTCGTAGCAGGTTAAATAATGTTCTGCCAGAGTCCGTCTGCTATGATTAGCAGACAGCCAAAACTATCACGAACCCTGTCTGGGCCCCAAATTGGGATTGTATCGCGCATGTGCAAGTCATTCTACTTCCCCAGACGACAGTTGCATGTGTTTCAGACTATCAACGTACTTCCCCAGACGACAGTTGCATGTGTTTCAGACTATCAACGTAAACATTTGGGGTTTTACCAAAAAATAAACTTACTATTTTCGAAGAAAACCGAAATGTACTTGAAAAAATAAGCGTTGATTTGTATTATGATGCTAAAATACGAAAAGCGGTTACGAAACGCGAATATTTAAAAACGTCCGGATAATACTACTGTCCGGCAAATACTCGCTCGCCAGTATTATCGTAAATATCATTCACTATTCTACAGTATAAATATAATTTTAGCCATATTTAATCGTGTTTTAAAGCTAAATACACCGTTAGATGGTACACCCAGTATACCCCACCATCTTCGATGGGGGGGGGGGCATAATTAAAATGTGATATAGCTGTGATATTTCCTACATATAATGCTTTGTTTCTTACCATTACCAAACTATAATTGTATTGAATATTCTGTTGCATTTGTTCGTTGTTATCCGAATTGCTTGTATCCGAACTGTATCAAAATTTGGATAATAATGTTTATAAATTGTCTCTGCCAAATGGCATAATATCATTACGGATAAAATAAGTATGTTTAACAACAGATTTAATACATTTATCGAAATCATCTGGTTAGCAAAAGAAAAACATCTTAACCATCTTTGAAAGTGTTTGTTGTTTTCTATCAACTCGACCTTTCTTGTTGTTGTTTCTATCTGAGTTGTCGTTCCTTGCAGGCTTCCGACTATCAATATAAGATCAACGTAGGGTTAGATCTTAGATCAACGCTCTGAACGCACTCAAGATGTTATGAACAGCACAAATTTGCAAGGGCGTTGTAAAGTTTTCAAATTTTGGGGCGGCGGAAACCTTAAATTAGACAACCTCACAACAGTATACTAGTCGATAGTTTCTTGGATACTTGGATACAGTACTGTACATTGTAAACAAATGTGTCAACCGTATATATTAAGAACCAACTGTGACGAGTTTATATTCAGTTTTTATTTTTACCGGTAGTCCAATATAAATCGTGTATGATATTTCAGACACACACACACAAAATTTCAATAAAATGTAAATGAAACATATCAGGCATAGAAAAAGTTCGAGTGTTAAGTATTGTGAAATATAAGCTTGTCTGATCTAATCCTATACGAATGTGCCTCTTATAATGAAGTTGCCAAATCTACCAACTGAGCCAGCTGTGCCTGGTTTTATAAATCAGGCTGCAATTTGCCAAAAGAACAAAATTATATAAAAATTATATATACATTAAATTAATATAATATGTGAGAAACCCCACTCACGAAATCAAATAAAACTAATTTTGGGGGTCTATGAAAATGTACTCAATGTTGTAGGCTATTTTTTTTTTACACATTTAGTACCAAGTAAATCAGTTAATGTGTAAAAAAAATAGACCAATTAAATGTTTTACAAATAGGTGGGTGGGGTTTTTCAAAGTGGCATGTCAAAAGAGTTTGTATGGTTTACTTCTAACCGTAGGTCTGGTGTGGTGTTTCTTTTTCAGTTTGCCAATTTTGACACACTACTAGTATGATCATTAATACTGTTATCCAGCCAGGTCTAAATTCTGTATGTGAACGTTAACATTGTTAATTACCATATACAGTAAAGCAATACGTCTTCATATAACGCTAAATGACGCGATTTGAAAATGTCGAAATCATGAAAGTGGCAGAATTGAGCGTTCGGTTGATTTTCTGTAAACAGTTTTAAAATGCCCCTAAATAGCCTTTCTCGGCGCATTTGCTGAAGCGAATACGTTGGCAATGTCAAGCATGTTCATCGCATTTACGGCGGCCGAATGTACGTACAGTCATCGAATGGGAGCGTCGCGCATGTTACATGGTCGACTGGGCGTCGCAAGACATGTCTGCAGACGCCCCGAGATGGTTAATCCCATTTACTGTCAGACTAGTAAGTTGATTATTATAGTGACATGTGTACAAGTAACGAAATATAAACATCAAAACATTATACATGAATACACCCGGCCCACCGGGCCTATAAGTCACCTCACAAAATTCATACAATAATATTAAAAATTATAAAATGAGTATGTTACAGTGCATTCAATTTATATACATCAATCGTAAGAGTTAACAATCACGATGGATGTGTTTGCAATTATGATACCGTGAATATAAATATATATATTTAAATGTTACATCGATTCTTTATGAAAACAAAATGTGTCGTCTTTTGGTGAAGGCTTTTATAATGTATTTTGCTAATTGCCTTGTGTTATTGCTCACAATAAATGCTATGTTTTCATTGTCAGATAGATTCACACAAAAACATTATTTGTTAGCAAATCTTCAAAACAGGTGCTTCTTATTTCATTGTATAAAGTACAGTTCAGTTCAAAGTGGTACTCGTTCTAGAGTATTTCAGCTCAAAGTGGTAATCGTTCTAGGCTATTTCAAGTATTTGTGTCATAAAAAACAATAACCATTAAGTGCAGATAACACCCCGCGGCTATCCGCAATCGTTAATCCGACTGCCAGATTGTATGGCGCGCATTACGGAGACCAATAAGCTGAGTAGTAAAATGTTCAAGCAGACGGTAGATTTCTAGAGGTGACGTTGACATATTGGGGTAGCAGTTATAGAATATGTAAGTGATACGCCTAAATATTGGGGTGGCCCCTGCTTCCTCATTCACTACGCCTATGATTTGTATTGAACGAAGTAGTTTCGGAGTACAGGTAGTTTCAGACTTTGTCTAAGCGATAACATGGCCTGTTATCTCTGGTGCCACCTTTTGGGGGGAAATGCATTGACAAAAGAGCCAATTATACTTCTAGTGTGGCGCTAATTACAGGAAGGAAGGGAAAAAATAAATACTGATAGAAGGTGAGTTTGTTGTATATGTTTTGTGCCAATATTAGACCTTTTTTTTTAATCGGACAAAGTAATGCAAATCAGAAACGATTATTTCTTACATTAATGTCGAGAAATATGAAGTCACAAGGCATTTAGAAACGTGAGGACTTTTATAAGTTGTGACATGGTGGAAATTGAACCAGGTAATTAATATGTTTGCTTATGTTATGACCTAGTGTACACACAATAACAGCAGTACTGGCATAAAATAATGGCTTTCGAAATGTATCAATTGCTGCATTATCAGTAACATTGGTTTGTGGTCGATATTGTTTTGAGTGTTTTGTATTTTAACGAGAGGCGGAGCCAAGGCCATGAAGGTGGCGCTCAGAACAGGAATTGCTGCCAATGCAAATTATTAAGTTTGAAGAATTGAAAGATTTTACATAACTTCATAATACGTTTTGTGCCTACTGCATTCGCATGATATCAGGGGCTTGCCCAGAAATATGAAAGTACAAAAAATATTTCCATCAGCATTAGAGAAACTAAATTAAGTACCGGTAATTACCACTAACCTTAAATTACTGGTACTGATTAATTGCCTGTTAATGCTAAGAGAATGATGGTACCAGTTGTTTAAGTGTAGATCTCTATTCTTTTAAATAATGTTATATAAATAATACATCAATTTATAGAAATTTAATTGAGCGGTAACAAATCACTTAATTCATGTTCAGTGTACTTCAGTGGATTCACTAGTTGAAAGACAAAAAAAATCTAGTGATACAATTTTATTTAATGGTCATTGCTATAACCTTTTGTCCGATACATGTGAATGTAAATTACTCAAAAGAACTACAAAAGCAAGACAGTACTGTCACACAAAATGATCTACGGTATGCACTTAACACTTGTGGTTTATCTTAATGATAAGATTACAACCTTTTGATACAACATGTATATCATTGTTATATTATTGCCAAATCATATCATTGTTCGGTTTTGTGTGAGTTTACTTTTATAAAACAATTATTTTACATTCTCCATATATAAATTTAGTAAATAACTTTATTGCTTCTTCATTATGTATCACCTATATTTACTGCAAATGATATTCACACATTTCGTTAGGAATAGTTTTTAGTATAACTTAGAACATATCTGCATCTATATCCCTTTGCACCATCGTCGGATACCCACGACTAATTCATTCCGTTACTCTCCAGCATTATGGACAGTAGCGGAATGGGTCGAACGTGGGTATCCGACAATGCCTTTGCACATGAATTGGTGACCTAGACCTGGCACAAGTTATCAAACTTCCAAGTAACAACCTGTGCAGCTTCTTGACTGTCCAGTTTATTTCATATGTGACAAACATTATGTACAAACACAAACAATATTACACAGTTACCGTCTGTTGTATTTCAATTAGTTTCAACCTATTTGTCGAAAGCCATAGGCTTATTGAGACATTTTCCAGTCTGTTTCCTGGGAAGAACCAGTACTTGGTGTCTTATGAGAAAGATCCCTCGAACACTCCCTGAGTATCGATCGAATTCACAACCTCCCAATCACATGGTGGACACCATATCCATTACACCACTGCAACCTTGTATTTAAATTACACTCTCAAAAAGTCCAAGAACGAATGACAGCTGTCTCATACGCCATTCTAGCCGAGACATTTTGCCTGAATATCTAACAAAAACCATGTGTTTCAAGAAAAATAAAACGTAAAAATGAACAAGTTACAGGCAGGATTTACCTAACAACCAGAAATGACTGGACCAATTAATCATCAAGCTATCAGATTCAACCTAGCTTTTAACTAAAATTGATTAAATTGTGATAAACCAACACCGACACTCAGTGTCTAAAAGAAAAAAACACAAAATAAATGCATTGTATAATGTATGCGTTTAATAAAACAATTTACTAAAAGGAATCATAGCACTTTAACAATAGTAGCACTTAGTCATCAGCACAATATCTTATAAATTTAATTGGGTTTTTTAAAATTACATTTGGATTTTAAATATAAGCACATTGTTTTGTAAATAAGTATCACATAGCCTTATAAGAAATAAATAGATAAAACAGCTTTTTAAATTATAATGTCTAGGCCCATATAATAGTCTAGCAGCAGATTTTTTCCTAACAAAAGTGAACTAAAAACCTATTTTTATTTAAAATTGTTAAAACAACATGTCTGAAAATTCTGTGAGCCAAACATAACATATTGAATAGCACTTTTAACAACACAAATAGTGTTCAGTGTCGTTTTTTAAATCCCAAGCATAGAATACTATTAATACAAATGCTGTATATGGTAAGCATTTGCAGCACCTGGACCGTCACCATGATTTTGTACATCCCCCAGCAAGCTAGCCTGTCCCTGGGAGCGAGAGGTCATTACCATAGCAACTGACATTGGAGGATCACTCGTCTCCTGGAGACGTCGTAAGCTTTCCATCGTTCCTTCTTCAACAGACGGGCTGGCAATGTGTGGCATCTGTAGCAAATTTGCTGTGGAGCGTCCAACAAAAGGACTGATATTGATTAAGGAACTGTTATTACCATACACCTGTTGGTCAACAAAAGGAAGGGCATGGAATTGATTTGTGATTACGTTGTTGTTTTGTACAATGTTCGACCTTGCAGAAGCAACGGTAGATAGATGCTGGCTGTACAAGTTTCCAGACATATGGGAGTTTGTGGCACCATGAGCGCTGAAACTGATGCCACTCCCTGTGGAATCCAGAGGCGAGAGGTGAGAATTCTTCTCAAACAATGTCAGTGGGTTTACAGGAGGATGAATCATTGCTTTCTCATCGTCTCTGATATCCTGTGAATGAAGGCGAAGGTTTTCGGTGGCCACCCGAGTCATTGCATGTATAGAAATGTTGTTTTCTTCTAAAATACTGGACACTACTGTGTTTACATTGAAACTGGGCTTTACTGGCTGGGATTTTGATGAAGATTGTTTATCTTCCGATTGCAATGGCAAATTTGGATCAATCTTTTCCGAATGCTTCAACAACAAATCCTCTATTTTCTTAGACGTTTTTCCAGTTTTCCATTCAGAATTCATTTTCTTGGCCAATTCATTGTTCAGATTATGTATGGCGAGCATATGTGTTAGATATTTATTTTCAGTTTTAAAAGCTAGATCACAAATTAAGCACTTTATTTCATCTTTCTTCTTCTCAATACACCTATGAGTCTCAAAAGCTTCTTGATCTGGGAAGGTGGTCTTACACGTTGGACAGCGGACACTCGATTTGTCGTGAATAAGTTTGTGTCTATCAAGGGTGTCCTTACGTACAAATTTTGCGTCACATATATCACATTTCAGACAGTTCTTTTCCTCCAAGTGATTCTTCTCATGGCGCTTCATTCCTTTCAGATGCTTGAATGACTTTCCACAGAACCTGCAAATAAAACCAACAATTTAAACATCATGCACATTAGAAAAAAAATTCACATTTTTTTTTCTTGTTTGTTTTTTATTCAACTGCAATGGATTACAAACTGAACACAATTTTATCACCCACCCTTGAATGCCTCTTACATCAATATTTGTAAAGACTAATACTGAAATGGCTAACCTTCATGTGTTGTAATTGTTACTACTCTGTTGTAAGTAAAATTTCTAATCTAATGTCATTTATACCCCAATGACCCCCTATATTTTCAGGAAAAATCAAGTTGCCATTCACACAAAAAATCTAACCTGCCTTTGCCTAAAACTGTGTTATTTCTGGATGGATTTTCAAAATAAAAGTATCATTTTGAAGGCAATTTAAAACTGTACACAATTTTATCTCTGATAGTTATGGAGATACAGATAAATGAGTGAGACTTTGTGAGTTTTCAAGCTGAGGCCACTAGATACTGCGCGATTGTGTATTGATTCCAGTCTTTGAAGTAATGTCGACCATTTTTGCAGAAAACATAACATTTTTGCAGAAAACATAATATAAAGAAATAATATGTTTGACTGAAAAGTATACAATCACATCAATTAGAAAGTCTATATGTAATTTTGTAATTTCAGTGAGTAATGGAAAAATATATGAACATAATTATTTAATCAACCCAGACAAGGCTTTCATTAAACAACAAGTATGCAAGGTTCACAAAACTATAACCCAAGACCATCAGAAACTACGAATGTTATGTATTAAAACATCTTTATTTTCCATTAACCTACTTAAATGAATTTAGTTGACATTAATACTAGCAGATATATTAGCATGATGAACATTTATAAAACAAAATAATATTTTGAAAAGAATTTAAGCCAATAATGAGCAGGTAATATGCAACTGTTGCAGGTACCTGCATGTATGGAGTTTCTCAGAGGAATGTCGGAGCAGGTGTTCTTCCAGTTGTGATCGCTTGGCATACTCACCACCACACATCTTGCACTTGAACGGTTTCACCTGAAAGTTTCAGAACATTTACAGAACATAGTACTAAAGGAGAGCTATGGCTTGCACGCAAGACTGTGTTAAATTGACAGTGCATTCATACAGCAATATTGTCAAGAAGAATTGTTTTAGCTGAACAAACATTGTTTTCATGCTGTTATAACGTTTTTCTACATTAACTTTTAGGTACGTATGTACATATGGTGCAAACATTTTCTTCCCCGAATGAAAAGCTAATGTACTACTAGAACTGAATATTGTCTGACAGTGAAAATAAAATTTAATTCAGAGCTGAATTTTGTAAAATTCAATTGTTCATTGGTCGCTGAAAGCAATCCTTTTATGGCTTTTAAATTAATTATTTTATGTAAGTTGTAAAAAAGACATTTATATTAATATGTTACATACCTGTAAGTGAACGCAGCGTGTATGTGTTGCCAAATTAGAACTGTGATTGAACTCCGCACCACATATTGAACAAAGATAGGGCTTCTTTCCTACAAAATACCACAAGTCATCATCATTCATTGAATAATACAGTGTAACCCTAAAAATCTTAAATCAGTAGGCAATTCTAATTGAGTTCTTTAAGATTGTTCCCATTCACATTTAGGACATCAATGACTATATTCCCAATGCATTGAGAATAAAATAAAATAAATTTAAGAATCCATGGTAAATCAGTGTAAAAATTCTAAAGAAACACGCTTATAAACCTGTGTGGATATGCATGTGCATGGCCAGCTTGTACTTCATGTTAAATCCGGCTCCACACAGTTCACAGGTGTGCTTCTTCACTACCTCATGGACCAGCATGTGTCTCTTCAGCTTTGCTGCGCTGATCAGACCCTTACCGCACACACTGCATGTGAATGGCCGTTCTCCTGAAAATTGGAGCACAAACAATAATAAATAAATGCATGATTATTGCTGACAGAACACTGTAGGAACATGCTTATTCGATAATCAATTTCATTAAAATCATTTCCAGTTTGATGTTATTTTACTATCCGCTGAATGTGACAACTAATGGAGTGAACATTACAATTTTATTTTAATTATATTCAATATATCATCATACTGGTTAGTGATACTCCATGATGCAAATGTATCTTTTTATTTATTGAAGATGTGTATACATGTATCTTACCAAACTGAAGAAACAATAGCTAACATACAATGTCAAATTAAATAATGATGTCACGAAATATAACAAAAGCATACATATCAAGTCCAACTTACCTGTATGAAGTCTTTGATGTACATCAATTTTGGACCGAGGCATAACATGACCACAAAGCTCGCAAGTGTATGGAGTCTTGAGCGATGGGCTGGTGTTTACCCCAGAGTCTGAATTCTTACTCTTGGTAACTTTTGCCTCTGGACTGGTTGCACTATCTGATTTTAGTTGGCATTTGGTTTGTCCAGATGTTTTAATTGCATTTGAATCCTTTTTTAATTTCACAAGTGGTGAATGGCCATATATTTTATGCTTGTCAAAATCAACCTGTCTAATAAAGCGCTTATTACAAAGATCACAACTTAATGTGTGCTGGTCACTATGCTTCTTACTTTCATGCTTTAATAATGCATACTTGGTTGTAAACTTTGCTTTGCAAATAAAGCAGCTGCTTTTTTTCACCACTGTGGCTTTAACTGAATTCAATTTATCTTGGTACACTGTTTCATTTTTAGCCTTGCTTGTATCTTGTTTCTTAAGATTTTCATTAATAAATGTTGTAGCTTTAGTCTTTTTACGTTTTCTTAACCTCTGGTTTGATTCTGCACCTTCTTTCACATAATGTCTTTCTTCATGTTTAAGTTTTGCAGCATTAGGATCTTCATTTTGTGTTTTGTCATCATAATAGTCATCTGTTATATCAGAGAGGTTTGTTAACTCATTTCCGTAGTTTTCTGTGTTATTTTTGTCTTCTAATGAACTCTCTTTATCATTATTGCCTTTTAAATTATCTTGTTCACATTCCACAACTGCATCACGCTCACAAAATGTGGAAGAGTCATAATATGGTGCAGTTTGTGTAGATATGCATTTAGTCTCTAGTTTAGGAAAAGCGGTGTGTAGCGAAAACTCATAAATATAGGATCCAACTGTTTTGTGTTGTAACAGTAAATGATTATGCAATGTACATATTGTTCTGAACTTGTCACAACAGAGACCACACTTCAACTCATATGTATTCATGTATTTACTGCTATTAGAAATTTCACAATCCAGACATGAAATGGAATTTATAGTATTTTCAATACCATTTTCTTTCATAATGTTTACAAATCCACTTTTAGTGCACATATTGTTAAATTCCAAATTGATATTTACAATATTTGGTTTCTATCTTATTTACAATCCTCATACAACTTATTATGGCTGTAATAACACACGATTTGTTGATATCATAAGCACTGTATCATGTTCAACAAATTATGTTATTTCTTCTTCCAGTAATGTACTGCTTCCCACTCTGAGCATCGTCGTAGAATGGAATTTCAATTGAATCAATTCAATAGTCAATACGACAATATAATTATCATATTATCATTATCTTAAAATGTAACAACGTACGGTATTTCTGTGACAGAAATTGTTTTACTGCTTAAAATATAAGCATTTTTTAACACCATCAGCATTTTAATTAGCTTCATGTTCACATTTCACTTGCCTAAAACTAATTAAGAGCTGTAAAAACAGACCATGGCAAAAGTACATAAAAGGGAGGCAACTGATCTGAAAGCATGATTAGTTGTTTCTACATTATCGAAATATTTTGTCGTTGTCGTCAGTTCGCTTATAATTGGGTAATTCGACAAAAAATGGCCAAAAGGCGTGTCACTTATGTTAAAATGATATTTTAAAGACTTTCTTGCTCACAAACTTACCACAATCTGTGTTGTATTTATTCTATATGATGAAAGAAATAAAACAAAATGAGTTGTGATATAAAACTTTTATCAATGAAATAAAACGCGGATCTTTAAATTGCACACATGCCTAATAATGCATTGTCACTCATGTGTCCAAATGTTAACCAACTTATATAAGAAAATAACAAATAAAAACATAAATGGTGCTTCATTTTTTATCCTATTTTTGACAAGTTAAACTTTGCATGGTGACATTTTTTGGTTCGTCACCAGTTATTTTGTCATTGCCGCAACAACCCATAATAACATTGTAAATTCTAGAAATGATGCCGTTAACACACACAAACATTCTTCGAATATTTTAAACTGGATAATAGCAGAGCAGATACTTACTAATACTCCCAAGTCGATGGAAATTTGTCATTTGTACTGCGTATACTTTCTAATTGTCATTACCGTATGTGCTGAGAAATAAAACTGTGGCTACATAGTTATTGCTTATTGAAGCCATTCACCTTCGTTCATGGTTCTATCTCATGTGAGAGGTTTTTAATGCACGTAAAACAATATTTCTTGCATTTTCAAGTGGATTTTTTTATAAAGTGTCATTGCCGAAACGGTCATCTCCGCAATGCTGATAAAATTGGATAAATAAAATATGCTTGCTGTAAGGCTCAATTCATTAAATGAATGTTTCCTTTCAACAAAATGAGTTAAACATTAATTGAAAGTAAATATATCCATTATATTTGACTGTATTTCATAGCCGCAATATTTGTAAGATATATAGAGTAAACACAATACATTCTTGAAATTATGATAATCGAAATCAACAAATTTAGAAATGCAAAAGTTTTAAAAAGAAGTTAGAGATTGTAATAGCTCTTTTTAGCATTTATTCATAAAATATGTCAAATATTTTTTAACAAAATAAAAAAAAAAACACGAACTAACAAATTATTTTTGTTTTAATATTGCATAGTTTCATATGCAATAAAACATTACTATGTGTTAACGTGATGCACAATTAAAAATGACACTTTCGTGCAAATATAGCTAATATCTGTAAGGTTTCCACAGTTGCGGTAATGACAATTTGGGCAAATATAGGTGTCAAGGTCACATCATGTTGGTCACATTGATTGCCTGTTGAGTAGTAGTAGTAGTAGTAGTAGTAGTAGTAGTAGTAGTAGTAGTAGTAGTAGTAGTAGTAGTAGGTAGTAGTAGTAGTAGTAGCACTTGGTAGTAGTGGTGGTGGTGGTAATGGTGGTAGTGACAGGGGTATTCGTAGTGGCAGTGGTGGTAATGTGGCTGTTTACCACAACAGCAGCAAATAACACAACAGAAACCGTCCTTCTTACAGAATTACTAGTTGTACATATAGTGCACCAAGCATTTAACATTTTAGAAACAAATGTAATAACAAAACACCGACAACAACAGAAGTTAAGTGCATGCTCATTATGGGCATTTATTCACCACACGTACAGATCTTATATCACGGTAACGAACGCCGTTCCGTGTGTCGTGGACTCGAGATTGATATCACGTGTGAGAAAGTAGATGTCGTGGTTCTTATACCAGGTCCTCACGTGCGCCGGGAGGTTGGGGTCGTCATGTAAAACGCTTGTCTCCGGCAGATGACCTACCCACTCATGCATCATTTTTAGCTGAAATTCATACATATTACGGTTTGCATTTGTATATTTAGTTTGGGTTAACGTTCAATCTTCAAAGTACCACAATGAAACCATCGACCAGGAAAGAGCGTATATGGGTCTGCTATTCCCGAAACAATGTTTAGAAATATAGTATATACTACTGTAAGCAATTGGGAACGGTGTGTACAAATAAGGACATCGCTTTTAAAAATATAAAGAGAATTATATATACACATTTATTATGTGTTATTTTATGTTTATCAAACACATTATGGGGCGTGTTGCTGTGGAGAATGGCAGACAAATCTCATCAAAACCTCGAGATCTTCCATTCCACCGTTCGTGTGCACGTGGTACACCTCGTCACGTGTCAGCGTCACCACCAGACAGGTGGACCTCGTCACGGCCACCAGGTGGTGCTACAGAAGAATTACCATCTTTCCATGAAAACGAAATGCAAAATGAAAAATGAACTAAAGCGGACGTAGAGCTGCTTGACACCCGGCATACCGAATAAAAATTTGTGAATCACGTCAGTGAATCATATCATATTTATTAGCTCGATAGTTAATGTATTCTGTATGTTTAAATGTTGTCTTCCATTAGCTTTGTTTATATTATGTTGATTCTAAATAGTTATTCAACATCTGCTTTCGCAGTTTCTGTGTTGAACCAGTAAATCATGGCTTGTTTGAATTAAGCAATAACGATAATCGGTGTAGTGTTTTTGAAAATGTTCATACAAATTAGCAACGGTTAATATGACAACGATTGCAAATGCAGTGAGTAACACAGAAAGGCAATAATTATATACCATCGCAGGATCCTAGTAAGTGGACAGCACTGGACTCGGTGGGCTCAGTATGAGGGTGAACCTCATCCCCTGTCCCAAAACTAACCACGCCCAATGTGAAGGCCAAGAAATCTGAAACAGGACGGTAGTGAATGTGTCTAGTGTCCACGGTTGTGTACTAACATAATTCTTAAAATAAGCATTTTCTTTAATCAGTTTTTTTTAATATATAAAATTTGAATAACATCGTGCTGTTATTTCTTCTGTGAAGACATAAATGAACAACTTAATTTGTAGTACGTAGTCATGTAAAATATAGAAATATCATTCTTACGGTATATCCCTTGACCGCCATTCTAATCAGTGAAGATATGACACTATTTAGAGCGTAAATACCAAGATAAGAAATCAAATAATAGTGCGTCAATTTCAAGTACAATATGTTCAAAATGTTCTAAAATAAGAGGCTCATATAGATGCGTGTATGGAAGACGATATTGAAGCATTGACTAACGTATTTTTATTTTGATAATTGAAGATCCAACCAAATTATAATAGATTTTGTTTCCATTATTTTACTTAGGGTCCAATAATGTTGAGTGTATTGGATATTGTATACAATACAGAACGATATTGTTTTAACAATCATAGTGCACGCTCAATATAAAACAAAATAAATGTTAATTTTCTAATTATTAGTAGTGTTTAAACGTCGTATTGAAACTGCGTTGCATACATTATTTACTTATAAATAATACAATAATACTTCTATTCTAATTTGTTTGAAATATGTTTGAAATCAAAGATAGTCAACAGACAGGAATGTTAGGACCATTTTAAAATCAATATTAGGAATATACATGTATTGAAACGAGACATGCTTTAATCAGGCATATCAAAAACGTGCACAGTATGCCTACATTATTGATATAGTTATATAACAAAATCACGACCGTTTCTATATTTATTTCCTTTATGATACAAGTATAATAGGATATGTCCATTATGAATTGTATGTATAACTTCATCAATTATAGTTATAGGTGCATAACAAACTCACGACAATTTCAATACTAGCACATGCATTTATTTCCTTGCAAAGTATTGCATCACCGTCATTTTAGAGAAGCAACAGGAGATCTATCCACTGATAGGGGACACCGGGGTGGTGGAGCTGATGGTGACGTTCCGGTCCAGCAGGAAGATGTCACGGTGCGCGCACCAGTGCTTCACGTTCGCCGGCAGGCTGGCGTCGTCATGGTACACCTTGATCTCCGCCAGGATGCCCATCCACTCCCGCATCATTCTCAACTGCAAGCATATCAATAGCATTTATGTGTTGGTGTTATTAGTTGCTGATGTCATATTACAAGTTAAGACAGTGTGCCTTTGCTTAAAGAGGTCAATTTGTATGAACATATGTACCGGTACTTCAGTGATGTCCAGCGAGCCGTATATTTTATTTAATACTTTATAGTAATGGTGTTAGTGGGTGTGAGTGTTTGTTTGTTGTTGTTGTTGTTTTGCAGTTATGAAAGCATTTAGATGCTAAGAAGTTAGACATAAATACACAAAATCAAATGGTAATCAACAAGAACAAGGCAGATAAATGGACTGTGAGCTATGATAATGTTAACAAAACACCCACCGGAATCTGTACGTACACGTGCCAAATACCGAAGATACATAAACTATAAAACTACACGTGTTACCTCTAGGTCCTCTATCCCCGCCGTTGTGTGCACGTGATCAGATTCTTCGCGCGTGAGACGCACCATAAAACACGTGGACCTCGTGGTAGCAACTAACAGGTGCTGTAAAGACAAACATTTAAATCACCATGCACATGTGTACGCCGGGGTTCAAGCGAGAGTATAGTGCCCTTTTTCGGGAAAATACTTGGAAGGAAAGCAGCAAACAAACTAATGTCAATATCATATCACTGTTCCATAAATCCAAAACAGTCGTATATTAATACACACTTCTGAAATAAAAAGAACTAGTGAATTTACGAAAGGAAATTGAAATCAATAACGATTCATCCATTTTTAAACCCGTGGGCATTTCCATGATTTCTATAAGACAAAAGCAAACTGCGTACCCTTTGTGGTTCGTAGAAAAAGTGTATGGAATCATTTTCTGTCTGCTCGACGGCGAACACCACGGCGGACAATATCGCGCACGAGACCTGCAGACAGTGCTTGATATGAACTGGCCGTGGATTGCTTTGTCTCGAATTTTTTTAAAGTGTGTATTACGATCTTTCATTTCAATTATTTTAAAATAAGCAGATGAATGTGACAATAAAACTTAAAAGCAAACAGAACAACATAAAAATGACGCAGTCCAGTATGAATAAATCAATAAGTACTAGTGTCGACTTTCCATCGTTTAATGTACAGGCGACAACTATTAAGTGATTACAAACTGGCTTATTGTGTGTTTCAAAGCAATGGTTATTCTAAACGTTTATTCCATTTTAGAAAGAAATGTATGTTAATTATTATATTTTTTAACATAATACGTATATATCAGTGTTGTATCATGTAAATATATTACGAGTAATTGGAAGTATGGTGTGAAAACCTGGAAATCCGCAGTGTGGTTTCAACAGAAAGTAGACAAATATTTGGACTCATTGTACTATAATTAAAAGATGCCTTTGCGACATGATTCAATGTTCTGTGTCGTAGTTTAATAATAAATAAATTATGAATTTCACAAAACGTGACATCACAAGGCCAGGTTTTATCTAAGAATATTGTCCACCAGAGCAAGGTTAACGTGTGAACAAATAACTAAAACGTTTGCTTACCCAAACGAAAGTAGTCATCCTATCTCGACGAATAGTGGAATCTCAAATGAATGGGATGATTCTTTATATATCTAATAGAACGTGATGGACCAGGTGAGATAACGGTTTCAACAAGACTGTTTGGCCTATATTCAATATCTAACTTTGACTCGCGAGCGTCTTATCAAAACCATCATCACTATCATCACCACACAACCACCACCATCATCATCATCACCCTTATCATCATTATTGACCTCGTCGTTGTCGTCGTTATTATTATTAACATTATTACTTGTTAGATGATATAATTATCATAATTATGTTGTTGTTGTTGTTATTGTTATTATTATTATCATCGTCTTCGACATCATCATCCTCATTATTATTATTATTTATTATGATTATTATTATTGGCATTGTTATTATCGGTTTAGTATATCAGACTTTGCTTTGTTTACTAGCAATCGCTTGCGGCACTTTAGCTGATGACGATGCATTCACTTGGCATATATTGTACTGTTTCCATTAAAGAGCACTTCCTTGGAGATGACATTATTTATGACAACGTTGGCTTAAGAAAAATCTTTTTTATTGCAGGATTAAACATTGCACAGTAAATAAAAACAGTTGGTAACAAAGAAAAAATACCATGGCTCTTCACTTTAGTGCAAACCAGGTTTGTTTTGACTACGAAATTTCAGCTAAAATTGTAAACACAATGGTCAGCATTCAAATTCAATATTTTTTGCAAATAGATATATATTCGGCATCTGTATTCTCGCGGTATCTCTATTTCCGCGGTAATTGTTTATCTTTTGATTCTCATGCTAAATTTTCAAAATCTTTTTTTGGTTTTCTTAAAGAAAAGAATAAGTTACAAATGATTTTATTTGGAAACAATCAAGTTGTATGACTTGAAATCATAAAACTTAATAACTTTCGTATCATCTTGCAGCCATCAGTGGACATTAGACGGTTAATGTATAAACTTTCGTCTGCTTAGGTTAATATGTAGGAAAACTCAAAATTTTGTTTCTTAATATTTATAAAAGGTTACAATCCAACAATTTTTAGTTAATTTGTGTTTGTTTAAAAACTAACAGCAAACTTATTTCAAAACAAAAGTTTTACCGCGAGATTACGATGACGTAATTTTTCAAGATGGCCGCATGGTGCATTGAAAAAGACAATAATTTACGAATAAATAATGTTTAGTTGTAAATTTTGTGAAAAAGTTCAATTAATTGGATAATATTGAAAGAAAATGTTTGGTTGGTTGCTTTTGCTCAAATTATTTGTTTAAATGTTAACTACCGCGAGAATACAGATGAACACGGTACTACCAGTGGTTGCATTCTACAAAGATGACATGTTGACAGTGACAACATCCTACTTTTTATGTAATTTAACTAAATTCCATGCTAGTTAAAGCCAAATTAAATTTGTAGTATTATATTTCTATTTGCTTTCAAAATGATACACAATGCACTCAGACTCAGAATTACTCCATTACCCGTCAAACAACTACTGGTTGCAATTGATAGATTTCATGTTGTTGTTGATGTAATTTATTTTTATTCAAAATTGCTGCCACATTTCCCAAATAGTTAGACATGGAAAATGTGAACTACAGGTTGCAATTGGTAGATTAACGACACTATTATAAATTTAAATGTTTAGGGCTTACTCTTATTTTTCAAGGTCCACTAAATGTTCATGTAAGCGACAAGTTTCTTAGGAAGTTTCTAAATGTGAACACTCCAGGATACTAGTTTATTCTAGACCGTAAATTAGTTAAGGTTGAAAACAAAATCTCGTTATAAATTTGCCTGTAACAGTCTCTAGGAAAGTCACAGATCCATTACTCGCCGCTGCGTATATACCGAAAGGTACTGCATTGTATACATACAGATCCATAGGTCGTGCAATAACTTAATTATTACTGGCCTGAATTCCATATTATCGGCCATTCTAAAATATTTAGCTTGCAACAAGATACCTGACCAGACCTTTCCACCAGCCAGGGGGGCAGTGTTCTGATAATTGTTTCTAGACCTTGTACAGTTTTACTGGCTTTGTCCGAGGTCTGACAGACTTTCGTGGGGACTGCAGTTAGCAGTAAGTCGAAACCTAGGTTTGCATCATTTTGTCCTAAATTAAAGCATTTAAAACCATAGGCTGTTGTGTGACAGTATTTGACAGGTTTACCATAAATATTTCAGTATGAACGAAACTTCAAGCCTACACTTTTACAGAACTGGGAAGTTCCAAGAAGATACAGAGAGGTGTGTACATTCAGAACACATTTATGTGTGTAGAAAAAATCATTGTACATAATACACTATAACTGATAAGATTTGACAGAAATCATGTACATGAATGTCAGAGTACAAGTCATGCTCACTTTCTGATGTTCTTTAATTTTTTATTTAGAATTATTCCTATTCTAAACAACCAGGATAATCTATAACCTGTTGAACCAGTTAAAATATTATATCATTGTTTTGAGTTGTGCATTATTGTTGAAGATTGAAGTGGGGCTGTCCATACTCTAACGTAGATCTCTAAGTGTCGGAAATTCTGAACAGTGATGTTAGAGCACACCTGCCTGCTACATTAATTAATCCAGTGATTGTAAGGTTGATATAATAAAAACGTTAAATTACTCCTTGTTTAGTCCTTTTTATGTCTGGTAAATTGTAATAAACATCTAAAAACAAAAAACATGCTGCAAACTGTTTAATTACTTCATGTATGCATGTTATTTTTTGCCATAATTGTCTAAGATACAATTAATAAAATGTGTCACGAGCAGAAGTAAATCAGTCATGTATCCAGCATTTCAATGTTGTTAATGATGTTTGTGTATTATTTTGTTTATATTCATAATTGTGTCATTTGCTTAGGCAATGAGGTTTTGTGGATTGTCTATGGAAAAATGCATGTACGTTCTACACATAGCACATAAAAATCTGCCACAGTTTCTGACCTAGTGGTGTCTGAAATAAGAACATTATGTACATGTATTTTAAATCCATAGAAAATGATTGAAAGAGGGATGCGTGACACAGTAAGTTTTACTTTTGTATGTTCTGACTTATTGCCACCATGTTTAAAATATATGAAGAAGATGTAATTTTCTATAATATTGAAACAATAAATTTGCCAATTTAAATTAATTCTCATGATAGGGTTATTAAAGGTGGCATTAGGTTCTAAACATTTTGGTGCATATTCAGCATCAGTTATAGTGCTGAATATGTGCAGGTTGGCCTTTTGCTATTAATGATGATGATATGTTCTTGATACCTAATCTAAAATAAAAGTATAAATTATTCTTGTTTTAAACAAGGAAGAGTAAAACTAATTTGTATCTTAACTTAATGCTATAGTGCCTTTTTATTTTGTCAATACTTTAACAGTTAAACTTACAACACATATGAAAAAAAAGTTACGATGTTATGACATTCCGGTATCGAGTCTATATTATATCATTGCTTGTTATGATTAACCCTTCTATTAACTAGCTTGCACATTGCAGTCCTGATACACACACATCTTGCATGTGTCCATCTTTCGAAATTTCCCCTAATATTACCAGTGGTTGGCTGTAGACACCTTCAAATCAGAATATTATTTTACTTAAATTCAGAATATTGTTTTACTTAATAGATAAATCCAGAACAAACACTACATTGGTAAATGAGTGTCATCATAATTAATAATGCAATACATATTTAATTATGTTTATCATGCGCAAGCTAATTGAAGATATTATGTTAACAATAGCTGCGCAATATATTCACTGAATTGTTGTACTGATTTGTCTGCAACTGCAACACATATAGTTGGTATTGTTGTTTTTTATATCCGTTTAATTTCATTGTCAGGTTAGTGCAATTTAATAACCATGTCCGAGCTTATCAGGTAGTGATGTTTCATTCATTTATGTACTTACATCTTAATTTTATTTGAAATTCTGTGCAAATTTTTAATAATAAATAAATACTGATAACATTTTTAAGAGATGCATAAAATTGATTGAAATGTTTCCTTATTGTATTCATGTAACTGTTATATGCTGCTTGGTGTACAGCTTACTATAATTGTGGCGCGTCGTGAGAAACCGGTCTTAATGCACGTGCGTAAGTGTCGTCCCAGATTACTCTACGCACTCCGCACAGGCTAATTCAGGACGGCACTTTCCGTGTTTATGGTATTTTCTGTTTCAAAGAAGTCTCTTCTAAACATAAATCCACTGTAGGCGGAAAGTGCCGTCCTGGATTAGCCTGTGCGTACTTTACGCATATGCATTAAGACCGGTTTTCCCACAACACTTCTCAATTGTATTGTTTTGGCTTTTTGTGGTGACATTATCATAATATTTTGGCTCACTATAGAGTATGCGTTGTTACTGTATATTTAAAACGTGAATATACTATATAAAAAAGCCTTATAATTACACATTATAATATAATAAACATGTTAAGACAGTTTTCTATACATGTATAACAGGTAACATTATTTTGAAGTACCGGTAATGTGTGTATTGTTATTATGTTTAGTATTTCATGAATATAGGGTGTTACATGGGTAGGTTTACTGCATGCAGGACTTAAGGTCAAAACTCAGCAAAGTCTCGTTTAATTATGATCTAAATATCCTTTGATGAAAATAATTTAAATAAAGTTATAATTGATCAGATTCATAAACTTTTATAATTTCTTGTATAAATTGAAATGAAGATTACTTAATCATTTTCAGAGACCAAGAGCCTTTGTTGGGTTCACACAGATAATTGCCAATGACAAAGGGCACATGTTGCAAGGTGTTAAGAGGTCCCGTGAGTCACCCTGGGGAACGTTTGTGGGAACTTGGGACCTGCCCCTCAAAGTACCAGGTAAATTCTGTCTAGTGCAGGAGAGCTTGCTACCGGTAATTGTATTTACTTTAAATGTTTGTCCCAAATAAAATCTGAACCTCCTATATCACAGTAATAATAATAAAACCCAATGTACACCTATTCCAACAGTATTAATCAGTTTCAGTTATTATTTTATTGAAAAATACACAATTTTAGAAACCGATTGTCTAACCCAAACAAGTATTAGCAACAGAACTAGATATTTGAAGAACAAACATATCTGTGAGTTTTAAACACATACAAAAGTGACTATAATACGATGTTGAATGTTTCAGGTAATAGCATGACCAACAGCACAGCCCGCACAGAGAATGCCGTCGTTCGCTTGGATCGTATCAAGACAGATGGAGACATTGTCATGGGTGGGAAACTCAAACAGTGCAAGGTTTGAAAATGCCATTTGTAGTTGCTAATGTTAAACTTTAAACAGTTTAAATATTTAGGTTTTTCAATATATTTATCTGAGAAATTTTACAGAAGGGTTACTAAACATTTTAAAATTCCATTTCTTGACTATGTTACGTAGTTCTTCAACTACTGACATGCACAAAGCCATATGTAGTCAAACAAAATTTGCCATTTTGAATGAGACATGTACATGTGTTTCAGTCAAGGATTTTTTTCTAATATTTGGACTTTATTACCAAATATGGTATTGATAATATGACTCGCATTAAAATTGGTAGGATGTTAAAATCAACTGTCTTATTTCAGGTTCCCTCACCACTCCCAGTGAAAGCTGACAAAGATGCAGACAAGACCCTCTCCCCGAAAGCTGTGGGAGCTAACACAGAGTTGAGAGCGTCGGGCACCGGGATGCGCTCAGGGGCCCAGGCCCCGTTGCCCAAGTCCACTTTGGAAGTCCCTGCCTCCCCCGGTATACATGCAAAACCAGTTACTCCAAACATTGACTGGCCCAGGCCTGCCTCTCAGGGCAGCCGTACAAAGTCTGCCTGCCCAAAGATGGCCGCCAAGTCTCCCCTTCCTGCAATTCCGTCTCCCAAGCCCGCTTCCGCTGCCAGAGCAGGCACCACTGCCAAGGGCCTTGATTGGCCCTCGCCAAAGGCAGAGGAACCTGCAGCAGTATAAGAGTTCTGTTCTTTGTTGGTGTTATGTTGTTCACTGGATTCCAAGAGCAGGACAACTTTTTTAATTTTTTTTTTTTTTTTTTTTTGTTAAAGTGTTGTTTTTATTAATGGAAATTGACTATCCAGAATTATAATTTTAATATTTTAATGAAGGTTTTGGTATTGTGAAGAAAATAATCTAATAAATTGGAAAAGGGATTTATGTTAAATGTTGACTAATTTTTAAATGTTTAGTAAACTAACAAACATCAGATGAAAGATTTTTTCCAAAATTGTTGGTGCATAATGAAAAAAGCAATGTGATGCAGTTTTGCATTTATATTGAATGACCTCTGTGTAACTAGACTAGCGGATCTTGGTGATTGTTCTAGATTATGATCTGTGGAATATGTGCAAGTGATTTTTATGAAAATGAACTTCAAATGCGTTTGAAAATGCTACTTTGGTAATGTTTCGTTATTGATATGTAACAGACACAGCACATGCCATGGATGGTGTGTTAGAGCATGGTGGTGTTTTTTTCCAAAAATGTGTGCCTTTATGAAAGGTATTAAAATCAAAACTGTTTGGCAACGTTGAATGTTATTGGTTGTAGGGGCCTGTAAATTGTGATATCTTGTTATTTTGTTGGTTCTTTGTCCTTGACGCTGTGCTGTTTTCATACCATACAAAGGCAATTCTGACCAAGCTTTTTTTGTCTTCTTATCTCCAGGTTTCTTAAAGTCGGTGGGGCAGGGTAAATATCATAGAGTGGTATGCAAGGGGATATAAGCTGTCTTTGATCTCCATCTTTCAAGTCTTTTGTGCAGAGAAACACGTGCATTAGTCAAAGTTGATTGACAATGAGTTTCAGCATTATTATACCATAATGTATTTATTGGTTAATTTGAGTATTTTTAGTAGCTATTCAACAATGATATGGGTTGTACTTTCAAAAACTTGCTTTCATTTATGTTTGATGTTTAGGTTCTCAGTGGTTTAATGAAGTAATCATTTTATTTGAGTTAAGTTCAAATATCATTATTTGTTTGACAAGTACAATTTGCTTTGTTACAAACACTTTAAAAGAATCACTTATTTGTTAAGTGTGGAGCATGTTGTATGAATCGCAAATGCAGAGTTGGGCACTGGTATTTACCTCTGAGGTACCAGGATTGAAATGCAAGGCACTACCTGTGTGGTCTATACCACTGAACGGAGCCTTCGGTTGTGACGATGCACAGTGTGTTTGGTTTGTAAGCAATTTTGTTAAGTCTATTGAGAATGAAGACAATCTGCACTCAGAATAAGCATATGTAATGTTAGTTAGCCTGTCCCCATTTGGCAAGTTTGATATCAGATTAAGATCATAGTTTGTGTTACTTTGTTGTTTTTCGTTGGCAGCTGAGTTATTAAACAGAGGATTGAAATGTTGAAATTACAGATTGCAGGATACAGCTAACAAAAGATTGATCAAACATTCAGTTAAAATATGACATTTTACTTGCAATCTATAGCAAAGCTTTAGAATGTTCAATGTTTTTCTTTTGCTTCGATTAAAGCAATGTATCATAAAACCTGTTATCTCTCCCAAAAAAGATCTTGACTCTAACAGGTATTATACAGAGGACTAAAATGTGTCTAAATACTTGATCACTTATATTTATTTTATTATATCTGAACTAGCCATGTTATGGTCAGAGATAGCTCTTATTGTATAGTGCAAGTAGTTATTTATTTTGCACATGATCATTTACATGCACATTATTATTTTTTGATTCAGCACCTAAGTACACGGTTTTAGTGGTGAATTGCTTGCATGTTAGTTGTTGTGGCATAGGATGGGGGCATAATCTTTGTTTATTGTTGTTTGTTCAAATAATTTTATTGACAGTTATACATTTGTATGTGGGTTTTTCTGTGATGCTGTTCGGTTGAAACATTTACATACATTTCATTCTGGTTAAATAGGTTTGAATTTCAAACAACAGAACTAGTAACTGACAATCCAATGTTGTGTTACAAATGTAGAAAGCAATGGACCAAAACATGTGAGTGAAAAGCTTAGCTGTGATAAATATTTATGTTAAGAGCAAATGACTTACCATATAACAACTTTTTACAGAATTCAATTTACAGAATTGCAATTAAATTGCAAAACAATGCATTTGCCCTTTTGTACTCTCGTTTAACATGTGTTTTTATAGTACCTTAATATCTCTAGTTAAGTAACTAAAATATTTGTTACAAAAGCCACGGGCAGCCATAAATTGTATTTAAGGTTTTGATAGTTATGTACAAATATACTGCAATTTAATACTTTTGTTATGTATTCTTTTTGATAGATTCTTACAGAAAATGGGATCCTTTTCTATACAAACTATGTAACTTTTATTACTTCTCTTTGATTCTGTCTCTGACACCATTATTGCTTGCAGTTAAGTCAGTGGATAATCATATACCGGTAGCTTGGAAACATTAATCTGACAATAGCCTTTAATGCATGAATATATTACAAACTGACGCTTATTAATGAACATGTGAAATTTGGTACAACGTGGACAGGATAAACCAATGCTAAATCAATGGTAAGTACGGGAAACAATTTGTTAAATTATGCTATAAGAGGTCAAGAGGGTCAGATGAATTTGTTCACACTATACCTTATCTTTAACTGATAAAAACTGATGATGATTTAACATATATTGTTCAACGTTTTAATTCAGATTTTATAGCCTATATTTTATAAACTATTTATATTTCACCCTCTGTGCTAGTCACACGATAGTTCACAATTACATGTTATTTGTTTTCACTTGATAATTGTTTTCATATATATGAGATTTGTTTGTCTGTAATCAGATTTAGCTGAAATATCTTCTGGCAATCATGAACCAATTAAAAATGAAGTAAATATTCAACTGTTAACTACTAACTCTTTAATATGTGTTCTTATTATTTATGATTTCTTTCAAAATTATCTTTCAAGATAATCAGAGTATACAAGTAATTTTATATTTGAGGCATGTCGTGTGAAACCGGGCTTAAAGCATGTCCGCACAGGCTAATCCAGCATGGCTCTTTTCGCTTTTATGGTATTTGTTTGTTTCATGGAAGTCTCTCCTAAACATAAATCCAATGTAGGCGGAAAGTGTTGTCCCAGATTAGCCTAATCTGGGACGACACTTTACCCACTTGCATTAAGCACGATTTTCCCACGACACCTCATTTTCATTATTGTATGTGCTTGTACATGTATACAATATCTTTTATGTGAATGGATATTTACTGTTAACCATATGTGATTAAAAATTATAAACTTTTCTGCTGTGTTTTTGTTATTCTTCATTATTTGTAGGAAAGTTACAATTGCTATGTAGTAGCTACTAGTAGTTTTGGGTGGATTCCAAATCTTATTTCAGAAAGTCCTGAATGAATTTCGACGAAACTCAAAATATCATTATGTATGAACTGGCAGAATCATAACCACAGAAAATATGCCATTGAAAAGGATTATAATCAGGTTATATGTGCATTTGTGTGTATTTTGATAGTATGAATAAGCACGAGTTTCTTCATGATTGACCCAATTATGGTAGAGTTATGGCCCTTATTATTTAAAATCAGTATGTACATAGTCTCATTACTTAATACAAATATTTTTTCACCGCAATGAATTATTATTATATTGTTCTATTCTATTTGTATCTTCATTATATATAAAGATATTGAACATGTAAACAACTGTAAACATTCCCTAAAGGGGTGGATTAAACTTCCTAAGTTACCTAAAACTTTTTTGTTAACATTATAATATTGTATTTGTTGATGAATTGAAAGTGAATAGTAACATATGCCAGTATAGGGTGGTTGGAAAAACATCTGACAAACCTACAACCGTATGTTTTATAATGTTTCAAACTCATTCAGTCGATTCAGTTGTGTCTTTTCTATTACCTATTATTTTACTGACATAAGTATGTGCACTTAGTACTGGTAAACCCCTTAGATCGGCTAAAGCTTGCCCAGGAAAAGCGTGAGTAGGTTAACTGGCCGCCGATACATGACTGAAATACATGTACTGTTAAAAATGGCGAAAAATCCAAACAAACAAATATTACCTATTATTAACACAGTATGGCCACTTGTCTTAATTGAAATACTGGTATTTATTTATTTTTTTATTCTCCAAACTGATATACCAGGACCCCATTGGAAGTAAGACTTCAGGTTTTCATGCGCTTGTTACACAATTACAGAAGCACAGTATTCAAGGGTGTTAATCGAGCTAGCACATTCCAAAGTTGTCATTGAGATTCCTAAGTTGCCTCGCCGAGTTGTATCAATTAGTTGTGTTTTCATGGAATATATGAAAAATGAGACGGGTACCTACCAGATAGTGGTTTTATAGTGCGAAGTAAACAACAAATAACCCCTCTGCTCTATGACTGAAATAAGTACCGGTGTAATGTTACCGCTGTTTTTACATGAAAACGTGACATATTGATCTTAAGCTGAATGTTTCGCAGTATGACAAGTTGTCACATTTTCAAGCAATTGAAGTGGGTGCAATGATCAAAGGCCTTCGAACTTTCCCCCGTTTAAACTATCACATACCTGCCCTCTA
Source organism: Congeria kusceri (assembly GCA_027627225.1). Lineage (NCBI taxonomy): Eukaryota > Metazoa > Mollusca > Bivalvia > Myida > Dreissenidae > Congeria > Congeria kusceri. Next base: position 48,237,955 of record CM051030.1, read on the forward strand.
CATCCAGATAATCTCTGAAAGCTTTAATTAATACATATATTACAGTATGCCAACCTTGGAATACACACGCATCGATTACCACCCTTAGTATTACACAAAATGATCTCATATCATAAATAACTTAGTTTGTTCTCTTACTGATATTATCAAACATTATAAATGGTATGTTAATTTTGGCATACATTTCAGTGCAATGGAGTATTACTGCCAGTGTGTTTTAACCCGAATAAATCGTCCTATATTATACAGGCACTGGTTTTTTTTGGGGTTTTTTTATTCATTCTGATTCTACAATACAATTTAACAAGAGCTGTCAGAGGACAGCGCGCCCAACTATTCAAAGTATTTCAGTTGGTACATATTTTGTCTAGTGGAAGGGGCATGAATTTGTTAAAATACAAAACTTTTAAGTGAAGCCTTGTATAGTTTATACATTTTTGGAACAAAAACTTTAACCACAAAATCTATGTAAAAAGTGTGCATAAATCTGCAAAAATACAAAACAGAGTTATGGGTAATTTTGCCCCTGATAACAGAGTTAATGACAAAGGTTAGTTCCAAGTGAATAACTTATGTAGTTTTGAAGTTACAAGACTTTTGAATATAAACTAACCAATTCAAACGCCGACAGCCAGGCCGGGGGTAGTAGGATAGCTCACCTATTCTTCGAATAGTCGAGCTAAAAATTGACTTACACAAATTCATCTCATAGACCGTTTGTACAAGCACAGAATACAAATAACAACAGCTCCCAATCTGCGATAATTTTATTTTTGTTCTTCAAAATCAAACCTTTAAACATCAAAATATAATATGACTCTAATGCTACTTTGCATGATTTACTTCGCATAGATGAACAAATGATGACCATGACATAATTATATTAGAACAAGTGAAAATGAAAACTGCTGTACAATGCCAATGACTTCATAATTACACTGTAATGAGCAACACAAACTCTGGTTAATAGGTTAACGACTGTACAATTCCAATGCATACGAATTCCTGTTTGTTTTATCATCATACAGTTCATGTCTGCAGTTAACCTCATTTGTACCTTAAGAAACATACTCTGAGCCTTTAGTCAAGTTAGTGACATACAAAATTGACCGATATTTTAAATATATTAAAATTCTATTTACCAGAACACGTTAATGAATTTATTCTGTCCTTTATTTTGATAAGGGAAACTTCATTGATAGTGGTTGTGATGTTTGCATGAAGTGTATGTGAAGGTCACAGGTATACAAAGAAGGTTTTACCAAGAAAAAAGCAGTTGCCTGTACATCATAGCAGAAAAATATCAAAAACATCAATAAAATATAATACACTACATATTTGCTTCCACTCAAACAAGACATCAACTATAAGCAAGACTTCAAGAATAAGCTCTTGCATATGTTACATGCATCAAATGCGTCAATAACAAACTAAAACATACCTTAAACTTAAGTCACAAAATGAAATGAGATCTGCTGGAATATGGTTTAAACTATACTTAAATATAAAGACTCGTTTACAAAATGTATTGCTAGTTCTTGGTGGAAATATGTTAAAATATATAACAAAACTAATTGGTTTACTTTATACAAATACTATAAAATGTTCTTAAAGATTTTGAACATATTCATTTTCATACTAAGTATGTTGACAGCTTAAACACACAGAAAAAGAATTATCAAATTGATTTATGTACTTTTTGTTGATTGATTCTATTTGTTTTTTCTTTTTTAATTTTCAATTTTTCAAAAATTACAAGACTTTCTTGTTGGTTTCAACTAGAATTGACACACGAGTGACGAATATACCCCCACAATATGGCCTTGTAACACAACTATGGCAGAAACAAATGGACCCAAAAGAGAATGCTTTAATTTGTGACGGTTTAACAGTGTATTTGGAAACATTTAGGTTCAATAGGGGCCATAACTCTGTCAATATTTAGTGGTTTATAACCAAAGTCAAACTTGTGTGGAAACCATGAAAACAAACGGACTGAGCAAAGCACAGACCAACAAACTCACTCCTATTATTTACCTCCCCCACCCTAAACTTCATATGTGGTGGGTATATTTGTCATTATTAACCATCTTTATTTATTATTTCAAATGATAAAAGCGACGACCAGAAAAACACATGTGAAAAAGACAATTGCAACAAAAGTAAAAAAGCAGCACAAATACATTTTTACAGGAACATTTACGACACAAAAGTTAAGCTCTTATGTACAGCAACATCAACAAAGGAAACATTGTATTTACAAGTTAATAACAACATTAAATTAGTATCACAAATCAATGGAACATCTCCATTTGTCATAACATAATATGCATTTAATACAATCATTCACTCCCCAAAGCTCATGACGATGTCTGTAAACATTATAAATATTTAAGATTATTTTTATTTAATAAAATTGTCTGAATATTACAATTTATATACACATCAAATCTTGTCTTGAACTACAATACTGCCAAGCATGTATATTACTAATGATGCCAAATTATATTCTAAAATCTTGTGCCTTTAATATTCATTTACTGGAAAATTGTATGACACCTCCGTGTCTAAATTGTATTACATAGCTCTGACACATTAACTCAACACTCTGACTAATTAACTCTAATTAGCATAATTACGCGCTTGAATTATTTCCTATATTTACACTCGTTTTTTTTCATGCCCGTGTTTAGGGTGTTTATTGATAATTGTATTTTCAGTGGAATCCTCTTACCTTTATTTAACTGGATACCATTACGGAACTAATATAATTATCTATCCTAACGGATTTGTAATATAGTCATGCATTAAGGTCAGTGTCAGGTTAATGTGCCCGACCTATAATTATAGATAACTATGGTAACAATTGCGCTTAAATTACGCTTCAGTTATAAACCAAACTGTACACGTCTGTTAAGGTTGCATCTATGATGGGCTACATGTCATCGGATTTCGCGGATCCTCCTCGTCACTGTCTGAATCTTCCTCCATGGAGAGTTCCTCCTCATCCTCAGAATCATTGTCGGAGGAGTCTGTGTCGGCATCAGGATTGTCCTGTGCTCTCAGAGCAGCGCGGGCACGGCGCTGGCGACCCCTGCGCAGGTGGCGCATGATAAACCACAGCATGGAGCTGTCAATCATTGTGCCTTCACCGCTGTGCTCTTCTTCACGCTCCCTTTGGTTACGTTTTATGGCCTGTGGTTGAAATAAATGTAATGTTAACATTTACAGCCTGTGGTTGAAATAAATGTAATGTTAACATTTACAGCCTGTGGTTGAAATAAATGTAATGTTAACATTTACAGCCTGTGGTTGAAATAAATGTAATGTTAACATTTACAGCCTATAGTAAAAATAAATGTAATGTTAACATTTACAGCCTGTGGTTGAAATAAATGTAATGTTAACATTTACAGCCTGTGATTGAAATAAATGTAATGTTAACATTTACAGCCTGTGGTTGAAATAAATGTAATGTTAACATTTACAGCCTATAGTAAAAATAAATGAACTTACTACACTTTACAACCTGTGGTTAACATAAAGATACTGATGATGTTTTACAGCCTATGGTTTACATGAATGTACAATGCACTGGTTACATTCACCACCTTTGTTACTTGTTATAAACAGGCAACATTTTGTTGTTGTTTTCTTCTAAACTTGATGGTAATTACTTAATTATACATAATGAATAGCTTGCTTTTTTAAATACCAAATTAAAAGATTTAAAACATGAAATAACCGTTCCAATCCAGCTACTGAAGACTGTCACACTTTTAAATGATCAATACAGACCTTCTTAATTCCTTTCAACTTTGTTGGCTCTTTGCTCGTTGGGGCCCAGATTTTCACATCATGATCGAGTCCACTGGTGGCCAACACGGGGAAATGAGGGTGGGGCTCCAGCACATTGATCTGTCAATCCAGAATGTTGGATTAAGAATGATCGGTAGCCCAGTATATTAAAATTGATAAATTCAACTTTGCATATGGTTACAGGTATTACACTTTAAGTACAACTTAGATTGTTTCACACATTATAGATTATAAAACTGGCCAGTCTCTACGACGTGACTGTTAATCCAATATCACGTGCATATTACGTTTGCCTCAAAATGACCAAGTTTAATTTTGCTACATGTTCTAATTTCGGTTTTTAAATAAGACATAGTATTTTGGCTAAACAGAATATCAACTGTCAACAGATTAATATTAAATTTGACTAAAATTAATATGGAATATTACATACATGTATATCTGCTTTCCTGAAACATGGATGTCATACAACTACAGAACATAAATGAAAAAATACAAAGCAAAATAAACCCCTACCACGCCACCATCATCCCCCTCCATATGCTGCACAATATTCTCTGTATCCTTGTCCCATAGGAAGATGTGTCCACAGTCACTCCCACTCACAATAAACTCGCTCTTGGGGCCGTAGAAGTTGACCCCTTTTACGGTCTGATTGTTACGGTGACCACGGTAACGGTGAACGAAGTCCGCATTGTCCGAGTGCTCGTTGCTGAACAGGTAGATGTCTTCATCGTTGTAAGTGCCAATTAGTTCTAAAAGACAATATTTAACATAAACATCATTATATACTGAAAATGCAATGGTGACAACCTATCGAAATAAGTCATGCCTCATCTCTGCAAGTTTTGTTTGCAAAAGACAATTAATACAGGCATATTTGGCAAATATTGAAGACAATGATTATCAAGATCTCTATAAGAATATGATGGTCTTTACATGTTCAAGTTAAACATACTTGATATATTATAAGTACAGCACATGAAACACTGTTGCTGCCTACAATAATGTTTAGTTTGTTTGTTTGGATTTTTCGCCGTATTCAACAGTATTTCAGTCATATAACGGCAGTCAGTTAGCCTACTCACACTTTTCGTGGGTAAGCTGGTTTACCAGTACTAAGTGCACATACTTATGCCAGTAACTGACAACTGCCCTACTTGAATCAGAGGTAGGGGGAGAATGGCCGTAGAAATAATTTCATGACCAATCCCCACACAAGTTATGTGGCCGGGCTGAGAATCAAACCCGCGATCCTCGGATTTGTAGTCCAGCGCTCTACCAACTGAGCTAGCTGGCCCAGCAAAAAATATTTAAGGGTTACATTTCCAAGTAAGGCTACGTTTCCACGAGTTTGTATCCCTATCCGGGTCTGTATCCGCATGCACAAAATTTCAATATGGAAGCATGTTTACATGCATCAGTACCCGTGTATTTATTATTGTCTTTCTTTTTGATTCTGGCTTTCAAAAAGTCAGGATTAAACCAGCATACTCATTTTTAATATTAGTTTCTGCCGCAAAATCCAACAATTTCTCAACCATTTATGTGCATTTAAACCCATTCCAACAAATTCCCTACATTTGACAGCATTTATTCAAATTTAACAAATTCCCTACTATTTAGAATATATAAATAAATATCTATATATTTTAATGTAGTTAATACAGCATACAAATTGCTCTTCATCTTGCTGAATGGCATCCGTATCTTGCCCGCATCCGCATAAAACCGCATTGCCAGAAACTCTATATGGACATGGACATGGGGATATGGATACCGAAATATGGAACCGGCCAAACGATTTTCAATGATTTGATTTTTATACGGATACGGATATACCGATACGAACTCGTGGAAACGTAGCCTTAAGCTACCTGTTCCATTGTAGTTGTAGCAGGCACAAGTCACATTGGCTTTCATATGACTGTTCTCAATGGATGCCTGTAAACAAACAAGCTCCACATAAGCATTATAACAATCATCAACTCCTCCCAATTTCTGATGATTTAAAAAAAAAAAAAACTTATAAACCCCAAAAGCTATGTTTAATTGGTTATATATATGTTGTTATCAGATTGTATGCATGGTATCATAATATATATGGCATTTTGTAACCTGTCGTGGGACAATCGGGCTTAATGCACGTGCGTGAAGTGTCGTCCCCGATCAGAGTCTGCACAGGCTGATCCAGGACGACACTTTCCGCTTTTATGGCATTTTCTATTTCAAGGAAGTCTCATCTAAACATAAATCCAATGTAGGCAGAAACTACCGTCCTGGATTAGCCTGTGCGGACTGCACAGGCTGATACAGGACGACACCTTACGCACACGCACTACGCTCGGTTTTCCCACAACACACCTCAATCTTATGTACACGGTCCTTCTAATCCATTACCAGAATAACGAGTTTTATACGGAACTGAGACCTATTAGATATGAGAAATAACAGTATACACATGTACCAGTAATTATTAAATACCCATAATGAACACATAAAATACCTTTGCTTGTATTGTACTACATGTATGTAAGTACATATTTTACCTATTCATTAGCATTGCAGTTAAGTGCAATAAAAACAAACTCACAATATGATGAGGGCAAAACTTTTTCAATAGACCGTCATTGGCTGCCTGGAAGAAAAAACAAAACATGCAAAACTCTCTGCAATACCCTTGTATAAGAAATCCATTGAAATTAAAAACAAATATTCCCTATTTTTTTTGTATTTTAAGTTATAATATAAACCCAACTCACATTATTGATGCATTATAACACTAAGGCCAAAAAAAAAAATTCTTTGTTTCAGGCAACGGTCTTAAAAAAGTTTAGGGTCGGGATTGAGTTTTTTAAAACTTTTTTTTTAAAGACTTATTTTGATAAAAAAAACAACAGAAAATTATCTAAAATCTGACGAATACGGATTTCGAGGCAAACAATCGTCGCTAAAAACTTTAGGGTTGGGGGCTTTTCGCTAGGTAACGTCAGGTTGCCCGAAACACAAAAATGATTGTTTTTGGCCTAATATACAAGGTATAACATCAGACCATGACCAAATTGTTCAATAAAAGCATTACAAATGAAGTAAATTAGGCACACTAGACATGATATGTAGACCTCATCAATACATACTAAGGAGTTTTATTCATTACACAACAATTTTAATAATTTAGTAACTTATTCAGTAAAGCCCACCTCGTTTATCTTCCTCTTGTCATACACTCTGATGAAGTTGTCTCGTCCACCCACACAAAACTCATTGGAATTGACAGGGTTGGAATGGATGGAGTAGATGGAAACTTTCTTGTCATTCTCCTTGGTTGTTACGAGCCTACAGAAGAAACGATCAAGTACCAGACTCGTTGTTGTAATGCAGTTGCATTGATGAACATGCTCGTGGGCAAAGTTTAACACTACTAGTATTAAAAAATTCTTGCATTTTGGCAAATTTCTATTTGGTAATTTTAAAATCCTATAATAATAAATTGGAGTTGTCCATTCAAATAAATTTATACAAGTAATTTTAACATGAGAATAAAACAACATTTTTAATCATTCCTAATGTCAATCAAATACGAAAAGTCCACTGTTCATTTTATTCAACCACATTGTATTATTTAAATAAGGTACAAGTATTCACAATGAAGACCAGAAAAATTCACATGATGTATAAGAACATTTTTTACATAATTCAAATTTAGCAACAACGAAGTAATTTGGGAGAAACTACAAACTACCCATAAAGTAGTATTCTAAATACCAGACAATGTCAACCCTAAAGCAGTATTAACTACCAACTACATGTAATGTTACGACTAACATACTTGTTAGGCTTCTCCTGTCTCAGATCTATCTCAAAGGTCACCGCATCCTCACCAGCACTCAGGACGATGTGGGCGGAGTCATGCTCCAGAGACAGCTGGGGTGGAGAGACTTACATATTACCGTATCTACTGGTATGTGAATTCCAAGTTTCTTTTCACAATTTTATGACAAAATATGTGCTTCAAATAAAGTAGACTGGCAAAGGTGCAGACTTACAACTTTATCTTAACAACAAGACTTCCCATGTGTAACAGTATTCCATTATTTATATGGTATAAATAATTTTCATCATGCATATCATTCAAATTGGCATATACACACTCTACTTTAAAACAAAATTTAATAATAAAGGTACTGGTAAAATAATTATTATGCTGTCTTGGATAGGGGATACATCGAGGGCTGAACGGAAACTGTTGTAACTCACTTTTTTAAAATTTTACAGTAGAGTGTAAAAACTGTTTTTTTACTTTATTTATTCTATTTTTAATAAAGTGTTTACCCAGTAAGTGGTAACATTGTATTGTTTTACTATTAAAACTATTTCAAATGATTAAAATATAATATTAGATATTATATTTGATGGATTTTAACTTACAACAGTTTTCCACTGAAATCTGTTCAAACTCCAGTAACAAAATTAATGGAAAACTGTTGTAAGTCAACTTACAACAGTTTTCCGCTGTAATCTGTTCAAACTACAGTATGAAAATTAATGGAAAACTTGTATGTGAAAGACTTGCAGCTTTACATTTAAATTTGTTTCACTAAAACTAAATAATGGGACATTGTTTATAGAAAAGTTGTCAACACTTTATAGAAAACATGTTGTATGTTTATTAACTTCAACAATTACAACATATAAAATACAGAAAAAAAAAAAAAACTGCAGAAAACTCCAGTTATTGATTAATAGTTAATTGATTTCTTATTTATGTCTTTAAACACAAGACATACCTTATAACAAGTAAGTAATGCTTAAAATAATTACACTATTTATGATAATTATACAACTTACATGGTATTTTGTAGCCAATATGTTTTATTGTTTTTATACTTCAAAGTATCTTGTCAAATGTTTACAAAACTAGATCAGTCTAAATTGTTAAAAACATGACACTCAATAACAAAACAAAATTAAACATGGTATAAATGGACAAAACTATTGTTATATACATTTTTATTTTAATAATATTAGATTATACATGGTACATTGTACAACATATAATATTATATGGTACATTGTACAACATTAAAATGTAACTATTTTGTACAAAATGTTGTTTGCACAATCATTTCCGCTTTTGATGTAAATACCAGTATTAGTATTTATCTTCATGCACCTTACAACAAGCAAATACCAATTCTGAACATCTTGAATTCAAAATAAAACTTTCAATAAAACTTAATAAACATAATTTTTAAAAATTATGTTCCATTAAAATTCTACAATCATTTGCATAAAATTTATTCATATTCATGTGGTAGCAAAATGTAAAATGGGTGGTGAATGAATGGAATGATTTGTTTTTTGCACAGACTTATTAAGTCCATATATTTATCTTTAGAAATAGGATTTTCATCTTGCTGGAGTTGTGGAAGTTTTATTGAAGAGGGATCAGGGCTGCTTGTCCTTAGTTTTTTTAGCAAGTCAATCTGAAACATTTGACCCGCATAATGGGTCTTATATATGAGAGAGTTCGGGTGGACCAAATTAAGTTGAAGTATCTTAATTTGGTTCCAGTACACTTTGTCACCTTCTGTGTTTTGCTCAAAATTTTTAAGATTTTGGCAAACCAACTTGAAATCATAAAAATCTTTTAAGCACATTTCCTTGACCTTGAAGGGATGGTCACGCCTTGCAGATCTTATAATTGCTGCCCATTGAGAGGTTGTGAATATGGGAACCTTTTTGGAAACTGATTCTATAGTGGCATGAATAGCATCATTCTCATTCTGGGTGTGTCCCTTCTCTAAGTATTTGTGAGTAATGGAATTTATTTGAAACTTTTGAAGGCAAAACCAAAGCATTGAGGCATAAAACTTATTTTTATTTTGGCCACAGCAATTATCACTGTAAAATATAAAATCTTTCTTCCCTTCAGCCACTTTGCTTTTAATGTAATTATACACACACGAGCTTACCTCACATGCCCCCCTTTTTGAAACAGTCTCATTCCAGACATAACAAAAACCATCTCTGGTGCCCAAATCATACATTGAAAAGTTAAATGTATTTAGTCTGCGCTTGTAGTATATGCAACTTTCAAAACTTTTGGGAGTTAAAAGTATTTGCTGTAGGTCAAAACATGCAAAAGCAAGTGATTGGTTGGATTGTGCATCATTTTTATCTTTTTGCTTATTATCACGTGATAGATTTTTGTTTTCTACATGATTTTTGTAATTTAACTCCATGCTTTCCCTTTGTTCTAGAGGACAATTTTTGTACGCCACGCATATGTCACATTGGTCTTTAATTGGGCTATGGAACGCAATGTTATATTCAGTGTTAAAAACTTTCCGATAAACTGGTAAAGTTACAGAAGTCACATTGTTTTCAATGCAAAATTCTTTGTACAAGGAATACATTTTTGTAACATTAAGTTCAGGACTGAGATATTCTTTTTAAGAGTCTTTACGACAATAATGACTTTCTACTTTGGGGAAAGATTCAATATGTTTTCTTATTAATAGAAGTTGTGATTGACTTGTTTTGTGTGGTCTGTTGTGATGTTTTGCCCTGCTGTCTTCAGCAACAAGACCCATGTTCATTTTTTTGTGAGTTGTTAATATGTACCGGTTTGAAATTGAAAAGGTGGCAAGAAAAAATGTTTTGCACACTTTCTTTTCCACAGACACATCATGGACATCATTTTTGTGTGGGAGAGTGTATGACACAGATTTCTTTTGGGTTTTTGAAGCCCTTTTTTTGTTTACCTTTGGGGTTGCAAATTTGGAAATAAAATTTCTCTGCTTATTGATATCTGAAAGTTGCCAGAATCCATGAAATATTTTGTGTCTATCTGCCTCTGAAAAGTTTTGATGACATTTATACCGACATCTTGCACCACAGCCTGGCTTTATTTCCCTAGCCTTTATGTGTTTACCCTTCTCAGTAGTGTATTCAAGCCCCTGATTTCGTCTCCTTTTCAGAACATTTCTCTTCCATTTGTTAGTATTTTTTGTTCTTTTACGTGCATTTCTTTTACCCTCAAATGAATTATCCATTATATTTGTGGCCGATAGTACAGGTGTACTTATGTTTGGTGCTACATTGTTAGACAATGCTTTGTTATGGTTTATGAATTAAATGACTTAAAGGAAGATCATCCTCATCAACATCCTTCAAGGGACTATTATCAAAATTAGTGTTTACACTATTGATTCCATTCACATTAGTGTCAATAATGGTACTGTTACTACTTTGCTCATCATCTGTAACAGTAAATTCATTGAATGCACTTGCATCGATTAATTCTAATAACTCTTCACTTTCATTTATATTTTTTAAAACATCTGTCATAAGGTCATCCTCATGCATACACTCATCATCATATTGGACACTACCCCGATTGTGCTGATGACCATCTTGATCTGAGTATTCATCATCATGGTCATGATCATCAGTGTTGTGTTTATCAAAACCATGATCATCATTGCAATGATCAACAGTGTCACAAGCAGTATGGTCATGCTCATCAGTGTCACGAGCAGTATGGTCATGATCATCTGTGTCACAAGCAGTATGGTCATGATCATCTGTGTCACTAGCAGGATGGTCATGATCATCTGTGTCACAAGCAGTATGGTCATGATCATCTGTGTCACTAGCAGGATGGTCATGATCATCTGTGTCACTAGCAGTATGGTCATGATCATCAGTGTCACAAGCAGTATGGTCATGATCATCAGTAGTGTCTTGTGCAATGCCATTATTGTCATGGGCAGCTTGATCACAGTCTTCATGTTCATGGTAAACACTTTCACAGTCATGGAGGTCAAGATCAGCAGCATCACCATCATCACCATCAGATAAGTCAGAGCAATCATCATTCTTAGCCCTTTCAATATTTTCTTCAGCTAGAAATAATCGACAAGATATGCTGCCCTCACTTTGTGCACTGAAGCCAGAAAAATCTGAACTTGTTTCACTTGAAGACTCTGGTTCTTTTATGAGAGATAATGTCAGTGTCTCAAAATATATGTCTCCTCTATTGGAATATAGACAGTCTGCCAATTGTTTAATAAATTTCTTTAAATCTTCAACAGTCTGATGAGATGACAATACAGCTGCCCCATTTGATGTTGGCATGCCATTAATGGAACGGCTGTGGGGGACAAAGAAAAATAGACCACTGCTGTCTTTAATTGCAGCGCAAGTGTAAAATGGTTCGCTGTTTCCCATAGTAAAGATAACATGCGATTGATCCCCTTCAAATGAAATTGTCAATGCCTCTTGGAGAGTATAAAATGGATGTTCCAAGCTGATAGAGTTCAGGTTACCATGAAATGACTGACATTTCTTTACACCAATAGATTCAATGAATTCAGGTATATCGTCATAACACCAATATTTGTTGCTGCAATAAGTATTGGTATAGAGTTTATCTCCAGCTTCTAATATTTGGTTCATTGTTTGAGTAGTCCACTTCAAAGGTGGAAGACTGAGGCTTTGAACTATGGCAGCCACAGAGTTTGCCATACATTGTTTACCATGGCCTTTGAAAGTTGGGTCGCCTTGATGACAAGATGCTTGTATCGCCAAATATCCCTCAGTCTAAGTACATGTAAATAAGAAAACAAGTGTTAATTGATACTTTCATGGAGATTTTTGTGATATAAAAGTACCTCACTATTACATGTACTGTATTCATTTTTAAAACAAAAAATATTTATTTTTGAATTTGCATAATTTTAATGTTAGTTTATTTGATATAATAAAATAATACATATATACACAATATATATTAATAAATATTTATTAATGAATATAATATTTATAAACAATGTTATGAATATTTAATATAAATATGTAATGCGATAATCGTTTATATATGTTAATACTTCTTTAAGTACTTATTTTTACATTATACTGGCATAAACAAATGAAAAAAAAAAATTGTTCTGTCTGTAACAAACTGAATGTTTATTTTAATTCCTTTAAATATTATTTGTATGCACTGATATAAATTTAAGAAGCTTAAAAGATAAATGCATAAACAATTTTTATTTCAATATTCTTTTGTAATAATAAATAAATAAATACATTACTCACCTGCATCTCAGCTGTTTGGTAATTTTAAGGAGCTATGCACAACAGATTCTGATTTATTTGGTTGGAAAATTCTTTACTGCCTTTCAAGGTTAAACAATGTTAAGTTGAATGACATCATCATAATGCTATGACATCATTAAATTCATAAACAAAGTGCATGTAGTGCTAAAGTAAGTACAGTTTTCCATTAAGAATTATCTACCTTGTAGGAAAAAAGATAATGGAAAACTGCATGTAACTCATGTTACAACAGTTTTCCATTCACTGAAATGGGCCATCTAAGTTACAACACTTTTGCACAAACCATGTTTAAGGTATTTAATCAAAGAATATGGTTATAATAATTTTTGATCATATGTATTAGTAGAAGATATAGTAAAAAATGCAAAAAAAAGATTTTCGGAAAAAAAGTGAGTTACAACAGTTTTCCGTTCAGCCCTCGACATGTAGACCACTTACACATTTTATACAGCACCCATATGCTGGGCAAGTTAAACTCACCTTAAAAGCGGCACCCTTGTGCTGGGCCAGTTTAACTAACTTAAAAGCAGCACCATTGTCCTGGGTTAGTTTAACTCGCCTTAAAAGCGGCACCCTTGTGCTGGGCCAGTTTTACTCACCATATGTGCAGCACCTAGTGCTGGGCAAGTTTTACTCACCTTGTGTGCAGCACCCTTGTGCTGGGCCAGTTTCTTTGTGCCCTTACAGACTCCTGTGGCAGAGAGGTCAGCAAGTCGGACCTGGCCGTCTCGTGCACAGCTCACCACATGGCAGTCACCGCTGAATGGCATGAACTTTGTCTGAAATAATGTAGCATAACTTGTTAGGCACTGTTCAGTATGAATCCACTTGTATTTGATATTGGCAATATTGGCCCAACTGCAAATTTATAATATATACTGAACCAAAAAAGAAACTTTCATAAAGTACATGCCAAATTGTCATGGTTATTGGAAAATTGTTATACTTGGCTAAATCGACCAGTTAATCCCTAGATAAACCATCTGGTCAGCTAATTTAACGCAAACCTCAACTTTCACATGCACATGCACATGAGGGACGGAGACATACGGTGCACACGATGAACATTTATCAACTCCAAAATATTGCATTGAAGGTATACATACAAAAAAATCAAAAATGTTTTAAATTAAAGTTTTTGAGTCTGAATTTTAATGCCAAGAATCTTGGAAAATTTACGAAACTGAACCGCAGAAATTCTGGAGGCTGTGATTCCTACTGCAAAGGTTTGTCTCACGAGTTGGGACATCCGTGCAGGCAGTTAGGAGCCTTCGATGGCGACTGCGGAGACTTGAAGTACTAGGGCCTTACCAAGGAGCGGCAGAAAGCGTGTCATGACTCAAGACCAAGACCGCTTTATCATTAACCAGCACCTATGAAACCGCTTTCTTGCCGCAACATCTACAGCTGCCATTACCCGCTGTACCACGACCAGATTTCCACCCAGACTGTGCGGAATCGTGTAGCCGGTAACTGTTTGCACGGACAACGTCCGTACATCGGATCGTTTTTTTTTAATGATTTTTTTCGACGTCTTCAACAGTATTTCAGTCATACAACGGCGGTCAGTTAACCTACTCACACTTTTCCTGGGTATGCTGGTTTACCAGTACTAAGTGCACATACTTGTGCCAGTAACTGACAACTTCCCTACTTGAATCAGAGGTAGGGGAGAATGGCAGTGGAAATAATTTCATGACCAATCCCCACCCAAGTTATGTGGTCGGGCCGGGAATCGAACCCACGATCCGCGGATTTGTAGTCCAGCGCTCTACTGACTGAGCTAGCCGGCCCGGCTGGATCGGTTTTGATGCGCTGTCACGCACTGTCATCGCAAAAGCAGAGAGCAATAAGCCTTGGGACACATCAATTGGACAAGACAACGTTGGTCGTTGGCGGACCATAACAACGTCCACAGGCAGCTCTGCTTGAAGAGTGGAATAACATCCCACGCTCTGACATCAACAAACTTGTGCTCTCAATGCGACACGCTGTCAAACAGTGAGCATTGCTCACGGTGGTCACACACGCTATTGATAATGGACATTTGAAATCAATCCCTTCCGGTTTTAAATTCCAGTTAAACAACCAAAATGATATTTTCGGTCCAAAATATTGATTTTAGTAGATTCATAAACAAAATTGTAAAGAAAACAGAAAATTTCAGTCTAATCTAGTCAAACGATAAAAAATTATCTACATTCAAACTTATCGAGTTTCTTTTTTGGTTCAGTATATAAAAAACAGTAAACTTAATTTGAACAGATTAGTAGCAAGACTAGAAATCCAAAGATTGGAAATCTTCACACACACACACAATAACATGCATGGGTATGCAGAAATAAAATTGAAAAAAAACTTATGCAATAATTGAGCTGCTGACATTATACTAAAATATGTGTACAATTAAAATTTACAAAATTAATGGAATTTATGCAATAAAATAAGCTTCACATAACGCTAGACCAGAAAAGCAGCACAAACAACTAAATACTTTGATTTCTTCTACGGTCATGTATTTTAGTATACCAGAAATAATAAACTAAGAATAACATAATGTATATTATTAAATATCCAGCAAGGGTTTCCTACCTGGAACACATTGCTGCGGTGGCCGCTGTCGTAGACGAGGGCTGGACGGTTCTGGATCCAGTTCCAGACGACCACATTCAGGTCATCAGAGCCACTGGCAAGTAGAGTGCCTGGCAAAACATTGCTGTGTTACAAGTAGCATTCCCAATAATCAAAGTAACCAATGTCTACAATTTTTTTAATGAGGCATATTTTCACATATTCTCGCAAAAATATTTTTTAACGACCAAGTAATTTTACAAAATTGAACAAGAGTGCCATTGTCAAAAGATACGCCCGTCAAAGAAGTTTTTTGGGGTAAAGATTCACCGACTTAAAGAGAAACAATTTAAAAACTCATCAGGAAGAGTTATGATATTTTTGCATCTTAGTCATCTACAAAGCCTTTCCCTGTGTGGTCAGTTGAGGAATCAAAACTTTTCCATATATATTCTTGAATCTTTAATGAAGAAGATAAAATAAACAAGTGGGCCATGATGGACCAAAGCGCTCACCTGAGAACTGGTACAGATGAAGACCATACTGTTGTGACGGGTTTGAAAATTAAGGTATCTGAACAATACGCAAAGGGGGATAGGATCAATTTCATTTAAAACATCGGTTAGTGCAATGGGCTAACTGAAGTACTAGTTGGGTAGTGGATGTGCGGTGTTTTTGCTAAGGGTTCTCAAATCATTTTTCTGGATTTTCGTACCTGACCCTTTTTGATTAAGTCAGTGACAAGTATGGAAAATGCAGAAACAGTACATTTTGATGTCTTTTTCATGGACAGTTTTGGAGAACTAGTTGCAATGCGATAATAGCGATGGCTGTGCTATAAGGTCGAGTTTTGCTTTTTCTTTGATATTTTCTGTCCAATGATGATAAATGATATTAATGCAGACTCAGAAGCCATCAATGTTGTACAAATAACTGCATGCAAGGTTTGCAACTGCTGGAAATCAAATTTTATCAATAAATATTTATAGTCATACGCAAACTGTGTAAGTTTGGTCAATATTGAATACAAGAGGGCCACAATGGCCCTAGGTCACTCACCTGATATCTATGTGTGAATTTTCATTAAAATATCTCAATACGTTCTCAAGTTATTGTGCGAAAACTGTTTTTCTTTTTTTAATATCAGTGACCTTCACCCCACCCACAAGATACGTAAAGCAAGGTCTTGATATAAGGTATCTACGTATGAAGTTTCATTAAAATATCTCAATGCTTTCTTAATTTATTGAGTGTAAAGCGTTTTTCTACTTTTAATAACAGTGACCTTGACCCCACCCACCCCATAAGCAATCCCAAGTGAGGTCTCGATATAAGATATGTGTATTAAGTTTCAACAAAATATCGCAATGCGTTCTTAAGTTATTGAGCGGAAACCGTTTTTCATATTCAGTAACGGTGACCTTGACCCCACCCACCTCATATGCAATCCCAAGCAATGTCTCGGTATAAGGTACTTATGTATTAAGTTTCATTAAAATAGCTCAATGCGTTCTCAAGATATTTAGCGGAAACCATTGTTCTATTTTTAATAACGGTGACCTTGACCCCACCCACCCAATATGCAAACCCAATCGAGGTCTCAATAGAATGTATTTATGTATTCAGTTTCATTAAAATATCTAGATACGTTCTAAAGATATTGAGCGGAAACCATTTTTCTATTTTTTGTAACAGTGACCTAGGCCTGGACGCCTCCCACCCCATATGCAATCCCATGCGAGGTGTCGATATAAGGTATCTATGTATAAAGTTTTATTAAAATATCTCAATGCGTTCTTAAGTTATAGAGCGGAAACTTTCTATTTTTAGTAACAGTGACCTTGACCCCACACATCCCATATGCAATCCCAATCGAGGTCTCGATATAATGTTTTAACCAAATATGAAACCTCTGGGCCTTGTGGTTTCAGAGAATTTTTTAATAATTTTGCCATTTACGTCTATATAAACCATGTGAGCCCCTGGAGTGTGGCCAGTTTTGACCCTAGGGGCTTCATTTGAACAATCTTTGTAGAGGACCACTATACAATGTCACATACCAAATATGAAACCTCTGGGCCCTGCGGTTTCAAAGGAGATTTTTAAAGTCATTTTGCTATTCAAGTCTTTATAAACCATGTGGCCACCGGGGTGTGCCCAGTTTTGACCCCAAGGGCATCATTGGAACAATCTTTGTAGAGGACCACTATACAATGTTACATACCAAATATGAAACCTCTAGGCCTTGCGGTCTCATAGAAGAAGATTTTTAAAGTCATTTTGCTATACAAGTCTATATAAACCATGTGACCCCCGGGGCGGGGCCAGTTTTGACCCCAGGGGCATCATTTGAACAATCTTCGTAGAGGACCACTAGAGGATGTCACATATAAAATATGAAAGCTCCAAGCCTTGTGTTACAGAGAATATTTTTAAAGTTTTCAGTTTTGAAATCTATTTTAAGCTCTGGTGACCTACATATGCAGCGGACCGGACAGATTTGAACAATTTTGAAAGAGGTACACCCAAGGATCATTCCCACCCCCTGTACATCGGTAAACCAATTTGCAGATGATAAATCAAATTTCAGAGAAAACATGTCGGACAAATTACTTATTACCATAATTTATTTACAAAAACTCATAACTTTAAGGTACGTTTCAACATTTAAAATATCCCACAAGATACAATGATATTTTGTACATATAATGCGCTTTTACAAACAATTCCTCATGGCAATTATTTGGCCAAATTAGTATGAATTTGGGTAAGAATGTAGAAAAAATCAGTAAAGTTGGCAATATTTTATGTAAAACAGTACTGATCAATTAATGTGTTTGCAATTATTAATGTACGACCTTACGTATCAGCCATTCTTCTTTGTATATCTGCTTCATGCATTGTTTAAATGCACCAAACACGCGTTATATTGTTATTTTCGTGGGACAATATAATGTAAAATTGATAAAGCCCTTATTTTTAGGTGATAAAGTCCAAACTATTTTTTTAAAACTGAATGGATAATAACCAAACTTGTACAAGAGTGCTTTATGTAAATGCAATAACTGTATGCATTTAAACCATTTTGAGCGAGATTTTAACGTTGTTGACCACAAAAGTTCACTAAAGCATTGTGCAACAATTTTATGAAAGTAAACATTGTTAAGGTTCTTACCACAGTAATACTTTACTGCTGAAGAAATTTTCAAAGGGATTGCCAAATATAAAAACTGGAAAAAGTGGGGGACCAGAACTGATCTTAAAAATTAATTTATAATAAATGGCAGAGATGAACTTCCTCTGTATTTGCTTAAATTGTTTAACAAATATTATGTCTTGGATATTTTCCAGATAAATGGACCGAACGTCTTATTGTACCTATACATATGATGTATTTGCCCTTCACCGTCCGCATACATGAGTAGAAAGCATTTTAACATGCCTATATCAATACCACTTGCACCTTTGGAGTACAATATATCCTCCATGTCATTGATATACAAAGAAAAAAGAATCAGGAACAAAACACTCGCCTTGTCTTAGACCTAAATGATGCTCAAATGCAGTTCCGATATCATTATGATGTCTTACTTTTGTGTACACATGAGTATACATTGCTTTTATAACTGTAAACCGTCGTCCTCGAATACCGAGTCTGTATATTCTGTACCAAAGATATCCTTACAATGTAATCAAATGCCTTTGTAATGTCAATAAACCAACAATAAAATTGCCTATTTTAATTTAAAATATGTTATTAAATGGTGAAGGACAAATAGGTGTCAAAATCAGCACACATAATGACTTTATATTATCGTAGACAGGGATACTTGACTTTTTAACTATGAGTAAAATGAATATGATAAAGTACTGGTTTAAGGTGATCTGTGATCCAAAACATAAATTCATTAAAATGATATAGAACAAAATTATGCTAGATGATATTTAAAGTAATCCCCTAAAACCAACTGGGCAAGTCAAGTGAAATGTATTCTAAGTTCATTGGGATTCTATCATGTCTGCTTGGCACAAGTTGTTGGTAATCTCAATGGTTTCTTTTCTGTGTTTAAGCAAAAAATTACTGACACTTTTGTCGAAGGTGTAAAAGGATGCATAAATGGCTATTCAAGGGCATTATTTTATAGAAATATCTTCTGTTTTGAACTTCAATTTTACCTTACATGGGTTAACATCAAGAAGGGAAGGTGGAATAATACCGATATTAGTAATATAGTGTTTGCCCAGTTTGCCCTGTTCTCGAAGATGAATATCATTTTATTTTTGAATGTAACATCTACTCACAAACAAGACAAAAATACAATACATATATCAGCGTATTATAGACGTCACCCTAGCATGTCAAAAGACACAGAGTTATTTTCCTCATAGAATCCAAATACTAGCTGTTGATGCATGTAGAGCTTTTGAAATGACAAATACTGTCAGTAAATGGTGATTAATGCTATTTTATTAAGTTACATGCAGTACAAATCACTTTTATGAATACTGTGCATATTACTTTAATGTTTAACTTAGATATAATTTTTGCAAAGCATGAGAATACAGTACCGATAACTTTCACGTATTGCTTAAATATAAATTATTTTTGTAAAACATGAGAATACAGTACAGATCACTGTTATGTATAACTACAATAAAAATTATTTGTGTAAAGCATGAGAATACATTACAGATCACTTTTATGTATTACTAAGATATTATTAACACAAATGTTCATGAAGATTTCTAGAGTGTTAACAAGCTTTTTCTTCAATTTGACCTAGTGATCTAGTTTATGACCCCAAATGACCCAGATCATGTTTGTAAAGCATGATAATACAGTACTTATTACTTTTGTGTATTACTTAGATACAAATAGTTTTTGTAAAGCACGAGTATACAGTACAGAATACTTTTATATAGTACGAGCAGATATACTGTATTTCTCTTTCTTTAAGCATGACAATATTATTTGTTCCTATCTGTATAATTGTTATTCATGACGATCATGGGTCATGTTGGCCTTATTTGTTTTTTATATGCTACATTGTACAATTTTTGAAAAAACTATATTTGTCTTTGATTACATATAATAAAACTATGTATATGTTATGAAAATATGTAATGAAAAATATCACAAAACAAACCTTCCTTTGCAAAAAATAATCATTTTATCGCGCAGTTTGAGCTTGATCCAGTTCAAGTTTGCACTTTATTTACACATTTTCTTCTAACAGTTCGGCTTTAACCATAAATGAGCATACCATTCCAAGATATAATTGATTTTAACCCAGTAACCACTACGGTATCAACTAATAAACATTTGAATGCCCTTCTAGACAGATTATATCATTACTCTGTAACGGTTTAGTTCACCAATTAGTCGATTTAGATGCCAAAAAATAAATAAATACGTACATTTTTTGATTATTTTGTATTTCCCCCAGAAAATTTATACATTTTTTCTTAGAAAAACGTAGATTTCTGGCAATACACTTAATACATAATGGCGTTGGACATTACTTAATACATGTGTACATTAATTTTGTATATATACTGACTAAAACCGCCGAAAAATTCAAAATATGTACCAACCTATCTATTGCGGACGATATATTTTCTCTGAAATTTCATTTATCATCTGCAAATTGGTTTACTGACATACAGGGGGTGATTCCTGTGAAGTTTGGTGAAAATCTGCCCAATGGTGTAGGAGGAGATGTTCTTTGAATGAAAATGTTGACACACGACGCATGACGCACGACGGACAAAAGGCAATCCTAAAAGCTCACCATGCGCACGTTGTGCTCAGGTGAGCTAAAAAAGTCGTGTGCAAGCCAATCATTGATAACTTGTTGATGCTTTTTTCCAAACACAAGGCGCAATAACTCCGGTGTTTCTGGCCCGATATTTAACTTCACCGGTAGTCTTACTTTCACAGACTAACTGTGCACGATTGGTGAAGATTGGATGAAAAATGAAGTCTCTATCCTGAACTAGAATTGTCACACGAGTGAAGGATATACCCCCACAATATGGCCTTGTCACAAAACTAGGACATCCATTCGAAAGAAATGGACAGAGAGAGAATACCTTAATTTGTTAATGGTCAACAGTGTATTTGGAAAAATTTAATTTTAATAGGAGTCATAATTTAGTGGTTTGTAAGCAAAGTTGAACTTGATCTGTATATTATTATGTTACACCTATGTACCAAAAATAATTTAAATATGCGAAGTTATTGTCCATGTTTTTTCGGGAATTTAAGTCAAAAAGGGGGGCAATAACTGTGTCAAAATTTAGTGGTTTGTAACCAAAGTCGAATTGACCTGTATTTTATGATGCTACACATTTGTACCAATAATTATTTAAATATGTCAAGCCATTGTTGAGTTATCGTCAGGAAACGATGTTTTTAAGGAATTTAAGTCAAATAAAGGGCCACAACTCTGTCAAAATTTAGTGGTCTGTAACCAAAGTCGACTTTGACCCATATTTTATGACGCTACACATGTATACCAAGAATTATTTGAATACGTCAAGCCATTCACGAGTTATTGTCCGGAAATCATGTTTTTGGGGAATTATAGTCATAACTCTGTCAAAATTCTATGATGTTACACATGTGCACCAAATATTATTTGAATATGTCAAGCCTATCTTGAGTTATCATCCAGAAACCATGTTTTTAGGATATTTTAAGTCGAAAAGGGGCCATAACTCTGTCAAAATTTAGTAGTTTGTAACCAACATCGAACTTGACCTGTATTCCATGATGTTACACATGTGTACCAAAAATTATTTGAATAAGTCAAGTTATCATCCAGAAACCAACAAGAGCTGTCAGAAGACAGCGCGCTCGACTATTCAAAGTATTTCAGTTGGTACATATTTAGGGTAGTGAAAGGGGAATAAATTTGTTAAAATACATGTTTTTAAGTGAAGCCTTGTATAGTTTATAAATTTTTGGAACAAAAACTTTAACCACAAAGTCTATGTAAAAAGTGGGCTAACTCTGTCAAAATACAAAACAGAGTTATGGGTAATGTTGCCCCTAATACTAGAGTTGATGACAAAGGTTAGTTCCAAGTTTCAAGTGAATAACTTATGTAGTTTTGAAGTTACCAAACTTTTGAACATAAAAAAGGGGGCATAACTCTGTCAAACTACTAAAATAGATTTATGGGTAATGTTGCCCCAGGTTGATGATAAAGGTTAGTTCCAAATTTCAATTGAATAACTTATGTAGTTTTGAAGTTACAAAACTTTTGAATATAAACTTTAACAAGAAAATCTATGTGATAAAGGGACACAACTCTATCAAAATACAAAATGGAGTTATGGGGAATGTTCACCCTGATACTGGAGTTGATGACAAAGGTATATTCAAAGTTTCAAGTGAATAGCTTTTGTAGTATTGAAGTTGCAAAACTTTTGAATATTAACTTTAACCAGAAAATCTATGTGAAAAAGGGGCATAACTCTGTCAAATACAAAACAGAGTTATGGGGAATGTTGCCCCTGACACTGGAGTTGATGACAAAGGTATATTCCAAGTTTCAAGTGAATAACTTATGTAGTTTTAAAGTTACAAGACTTTTGAATAAAAACTTTAAATCATTAAATAATATAGCAGCAAATAAACTGTAAACTATTTGCTTTGTGAAAACATTAAATGCAAACACTTAAGATAGTCCCGAGAACTCTGGTAACTCATCAACTCCAGTATCAGGGTGAACATTCCCCATAACTCCATTTTGTATTTTGATAGAGTTGTGTCCCTTTTTCACATAGATTTTCTTGTTAAGATAGTCCCTAGAACTCTGTTCACTTGAAACTTGGAATATACCTTTGTCATCAACTCCAGTGTCAGGGGCAACATTCCCCATAACTCTGTTTTGATACCTGATCTGTTGAAGCTGAGAGCATTTACACATCCTTCGTGGTGTTCCATTTTGTACTGAAGTTCAAATCTTTGCACCATCTGCAGGCTTCCTTGCACCTTCTGAGCAAAACTGTCCGAGTCTGTCGCAGGTGAGTACCCCAACTCCCTCTGTCTTATGTCAAATAACGCTTTCCACTTATGTGTTGGTGGCCCAAACTGACTCACTTCCAACTGTGAATCTTCTGGTTCCGACCCTGAGGACTCTGACTTAGATTTGAGCCTATCCTCATCTTCGTCTGTGCTGGTATCACTTCCTAAATCTGAAAGTGTTACAACTTGATTTCCTGCAGTTTCATTCAGAAGGGAATGTCTTAATAACACCGGTTCTCCATCATTTGTTTCTTCATTTGCATCTTCAGAATCTGATGCTTGTTTTCTTTTTCTGTAGTTTCTTGAACGTTTGCCATCTTGTTTTCCATCAATTGTTTCATTCTCGAAATCATCACCATTTGTATCCTGTTCTTCATCTATATCTGATTTTTTATTATTTGACTGTTTCTTGACTCTCTTCACAAATTCTGCAAAGTCACTATCACTATCCAGATCAATGTTTGACTGGACAGGCCCAATTTTTGATGAATCACACTCACTTATCACAACTGATTTGCCTTCAAGACAGGCAACAGTATCTGTTTCACCATGATTTTCAGGAACATCTGTAGTCTGTCCATGTGTTTTATGTCTTGATGCTTCAGCTGACACTGAATTTGAAACAATGCCTGATTCAAATGGACCTGTCTCTTTGAATGACTCTGAGCCATGATCATCACCAACTTCACTCATGTTTTCACTAATGTCACAATCACTATTGTTAACGTTTGGAGACTTGTCTGAGAAGATTCCACTGTCATCTTTCTTAAGGCCTGATTCAGTAACCTGAGACTTGTCAGAAACTGCTATCATACTTGTTGAAAGATCTCCACTTTCACTGAAGCAAGAACAATGGTTTGCATTCAATGAATTGAATGTTTTATTCCCAGGACTAGTTGCTCCGAGCTCATTACCAAATCCCGATTCCTCTCCAATACTGACATCATTTGTTTGGTCAATTTCCTTCTTGCTTCCATCAATACTTCTTATGACACCGTTTTCGTTTTCAACTGTGGTTGCCATTCTTTTGACTCTGAAAAAACAAATGACAAAATATAACTTTTAAATTTTACACAAATTACTTGAAATATATGATGTTCAACGAAAATTTGTAGAAGAATAAATTCAGCTCAATTTATCTTCTAGCTAACTCATGTGGATTACAGTGATAGTTTCAAGTCTTCTACGATAATAAAATTAAATAACTAAATCATGGCTCCATGGTTAACAAGTTGCTTGAAGACATTATCAATAGGTAGATGCCGTGATAGAATGAAATGCCTGTCAGCACAACACTTTGTAACATAGAAGTAACGTACAAAGTGTTGAGTTGAAACATGTTGCCCAGCAGTGGCCCCGTCTAATTCAAATTACTTGACTAGGTAGATGCCGTGATAGAATGAAATGCCTGTCAGCACAACACTTTGTAACATTGGAAGTAACGTACAAAGTGTTGAGTTTAAACATGTTGTCCAGCAGTGGCCCTGTCTAATTCACATTACTTCAATGTGGGTACGACATCAAAATCTGGGTTGGACATCTTGATGAAGGGTGCTGGGGTTAAAAGTATGAACAGTTTATAACAAACTTAATGGTTGTTATAACAGAAGAAATTATGAACTATTACATTTACAGAATAAATTAATGCACATACTTAAATGTCAATACATGTTGTTAGTAAATAATCTTGATAATCTTGGAATTTATTAGTACTTGAGGAGACGCTTTATTGTTTAAGCTAGGCATTGTGTTCATCACTTCAACTGATACATGCAATTTGGTATATGGTTTTAAATGCAAGATTGGCATGTCCCTAACCCCCCCCCCCCCCCACCTGATTTTAATTTTTCCTTCATTTCAGAGCACGGTGGAATCAACATAGTTAACACTTGGTGAGATGTTGCAATGGTGAAACTGGTAATGGAGCACGGTGGAACCAAAAATAGCATATCCATCAAAATCTCTATACCACGTGCATTCTGTGCACAAATACCAAAAGTAAAATATTAGTCAACATTGGCCAGGCTATTTATTCTAGTCCACAAAACAATAACAACATAATTTACGTAGCAATATTGCAGTTGACAGTCCAATTATTTGAAGGAAAACAAAATAAAAACACAGAGAAAGTTAAGATGAACTATTTGACTGCAATTTTATACTTTTCTATCAAGTAATTATGAATGCTAAACCACTTTTGCGTTTATTTTCTACAGCATTTTTCTCTCAGATATTTTGACATTTGCATCCGTGTCGGTATTGCCAGCAGTTGATTGGTCAAAAATAAATTAATACTTAAATAAATATTTGCCAATGTAAGAGTTGAAATAACGAATGTTCTTTTGATTTCTCACTGTGCATGCTTGCAAAATATGGAAACGGATGAATATTGTTTCATATTTATTTTTTTATAAACTATTTACATAACACTTCAATCGTGATACATCGACTATCTCCGGAATGCTCCGTAAGATAGATCTCGTGTCTATCATGGAGCCATCTTGGCTTGATACACCCAGCGGTGATCCGCCTGTGTTATAGGGCTATACACGACGCGCGTTGAAATAGCACCACATTTTATGTCGAAACGATGATAAACGAGGAAAGGTAGATGTATATTTTACAGGCGTGTTGACCTATTATCCAAAAGGCTTACTATGCAAATATAAGTTCAAGAAATTATGATCCGGTATCGAAACTGATTCTAGTGTTGACAAACTATCCGAACTGAAAGCGAAGCTAGACTTAATAGTGAAACAGATGTTAAGTTAAATTACACAGATAAAAACAAGGTTTTAAGGAAGAATCAAATAAAGATAATGAAAATGTCTACACAATACGGGCTGCCATTGCGTTTTACTACTGGCTTTGGAAAAGGCCTTATTTGTCAGGTAAAATTACATGTTTTAATAATAGATTAATGTTTTTTTTTTGTAATTTAATTTATTAATTTTATGTTGTTAATGTTATTATCATAATGTATTATTCTTCAGTATATCCAGTTCTTTCATTTAAATGCAATTCAATAGTATTTCTGTTATCTTCTTCATTTCTTCTTATTATTATCAATATATCATTTGTTTCATTTTATTCATTAACTTTTATCTAATGTCCGTGGTTTCTTCTTAGTAATTAACCATAAGTTATTCTAGTGTTTTTGCAGCATTAATATGATTACTTAAGCTATTAATAGTTGGCTGAATTCTTGTTAACTAGTACAACTAATTTAAGTCTAAATAGCATTTTACTTTTTGTTTATGTTTACCTTTACATCGCATGCTTAATTACAAAATGTTCTTTAAAATTTAGTCACGTGTCTCTTTTTTACAGGTGGGCTGAATTTTGCAAGTCTGTGGTTTATATGGTCATCTCCAGAAGAATACCAAACCTGGCTGTGACTGGTATCCCTACAAGAGCTCAATGAGAACTTTCAGTTTAGAAACTCGACTAGAGTGTAAATAATCTGGCAGTCCAACCAAATATTATCCAAGGATATAATGAAAGACTGCCAGTTTTATGTAAATATGACTATGATACTATGACAATGTGTTAATTGAAATGAAAGGAACACAGGTTGAATTTACCATCATGTACTGTGACAATTTTAAGCTGTTTTCAGCTTCTGTGTCGTGAACTTGCAATACCTGAAAGCCCCATTAAAGGTGGAAATGGTCAAATTTAGAATTTAGTCATTTAAATGTCTGGTAAAATTATATTATTGTATGTTTAAGCTTCAGTTATATCCTGGGTCCGGAAACTATTTGGTGTTTGGATACTGTTTAAAATAAAAACACTGATCCTCCAAGTAAATTGTTTATAGACACTCTAAGCTTTGTTTATGTGCTAATGATCGTGCGACGCGGATGTCAGTCTATTCATAAAAACAAAGTGGTAATATGCATAAGTTCCATGCTTTTCATGAATAACTGTACTTCTAACAGTAATATAAATTGCCATAAACTGGACAGGTCATTTTGAGGGCCGTCTATGAAGCATATTATGCAGTAATTGAAATTTTAAATACATAATACGTTCTACAATCTAAAAACTTAAAATCACGGGTCAGTTTCTGACCACTAACAAGTAAATTTCCATACTAAAACATGTTACTTTGTTTTATAATATCCAATGTTTTCTGAATTTGTTGTACCAGTTTATGTCTTTATAAAATTCACACTTATAGGTTTATTAACCGACCCTCTAAATTGAAATACTTCACTGACCACAATAACGGGATTTTTCCATGCAAATATCGTGCATGTGAACTACATTACTTTTACAGGAAACTAGGGCACCAGATGTTTCTAAAATGTAAACAATACAGTGCAATAAAAATGTGTCAAATACCATTTATTTTATGAAAATGTATAATGGTTTTTTTTTGTCATAATGATTTATTTTACGTGTTTGTAAAATCTATGTTAAACTCTGAATGGTTGTTTTAACTTGCAGCACCTTGTGTGTATCTTTAATGATGTATTTGAAGCACATATATTTTATAACTGGTTATACATGTATATAGCTTGGAATAATGCTTTGATATATTTCCCATATAAAATGTATATAATAATATTTTAAAAATATTTATTGTTATATATTAATATAATTATAATGTTAATGTAACCGTCATTATAACAAATGCGATAGAGGGAAATAAGAATATTTTCAAAACACATAATCACTTACAAACTTGAGAAGTTATGTGAAAGAAATACATATATTTTTATGTGCCTGAATTGTCACAATATGACAATTTTGAAATGTATGGACACATCCCCAGCAGCTACATTTTGGAATAAATGAAATCAGTAACATAGCGTTATTTCTACAAGCAAGTAAACAACCCAGACAGGACATTTTCTATGATAGTACTCAGTTATATCTAGCCAGTAGAAACACATGAAATATGCTTTTATTAACAAGATTACCAATTATACTGTATTTAGTGATGTATCTGCAATGATGAACTTTGAAGGAAACAGTATGCATGCATCTATATAGTGTAATGAATTTAATGGTGATAAAGTAAATCACCTTATTTGATGTAAAGTTCTGTTTTTAACAAATTATAACCATTTAATATCAATTTCTCCTGAAATCAAACGTGAAAGTGACATTTACACAAAATATGAAATATAACAATCTGTACTCATCTGGTATATTGAACTATATTTTTGTATGCATTTATATGTGCAATGCTTATAAACAAATTGAAGTACTGTGATTTTTTTGTTTTGTGGTACGCTGTTTAAATAAATTCCCAAACTGGATTGACATAATTACTGTCAGTATACATGGTCAGTGGGGATAAATGATTTTATTGATCTTATGGTAGATATTTTTCAGTATTTTCTTGTGTTCCAAAGTTTTTTTGTCATTATTTTTTTCAATTAAAACAAAATATGAGTGTTATAAAAATATGATTTTTTAGTGCTTTTGAAGTTGGCTTATTGAAAACAAGTGGATCGAAATGATGCCAGGCACATTATTGCTTGAGTCAGAAATGAGAAAATTGCAATTTGCTTGCATCAAAAAGCAGGATTTCGCATCAATTGAAATTCCTATCCAAGACTGTGTGTCCATATTAGTATCAAAGTGAGTGGCTTTCTTATAATACATTTGATTAATATTATCAGGAGCATGTTGTTAATTTCATTAAGCAAATTCAAAAATTTAAGTCATATTATACCGGTATATGAGCTAATTTTCAACACACAATTTCATGCTGAAATGGCATGTTTATTTTACATTTCAAATGTGCAGGACAGTTGATAAATAAGTATGGATACAACTTTAAACATACAGATTCATCAATCAGTATATTTGACAAAAGCAAACTTTGGTAGTGTATACTACATTTATTAAGAAAAAGAAAGCAAACAACAGTTACACATTCCGCATAAACTTAAGTTAAAACATCTTTACCTGTGGACAAGTTACATAACGATCAAGGTGTTGAGTGAATTTTGTCAAAAGCACCATACATATGAAACACTAGTACGTATGTTTCAGTGTTCCACAAAAATGATGCTGAAGATAACTCAGCATATTTCCAAACTCCAGTTAGTTTCAAATTGAGCTGAATATATCATTATTCCACAGCTGAATGGCATCTCATATTATTTACCGTACTGTTATTTGGGTAATTATTAACTCCGACCACTTGATTTATAATAATTCCCATTAATTTTCAACATTTTCGTGTGCATTTTTTGACCGAAAATTCAATACTGTAGCTTATGGGCGCAGCCATTTTTGATGATCATGTGATTGAAAGTAGTCCAAAATGTCGCATGATTTACCCGAGGCGATTTATTTTTAGAATCGCCTGTGTACCCAGAGTGATAACGCTTTCATTACAGTTAAAACTGCCTTAAGTCAAACTGGTCACCACAGTCAAGTAGGTCACACAATCGTCGTGCATTATTCGAATTACGAGCGGGATTAACCCATCTGTATTATGTATTCGTTGAAATTCCTCCGCTTACTTTTCAGGGAAACCAAAACGTGTCTTGGTAATTGGATACTTCGTGGGATAATACGTCATCTCACTGAGGTTTGTGACCATTAGCTTCGGCTCTCACGTTTCTCGTGGGTTCCATGAAAGACTCTCCTTTTAAATCAACTTGAGTACATTCAACTCTAGTAAATAATGATCTTTGAACTTTATTGATAAGTCGTGGCCCATATGGGCATGTTACAACAAAACAAAATTTAAAATAACAGCAATGGCATGTAAATGGCACAATTATTACAACAAACATATATATTAACAAAGAATGGAGAATGAGAAAAAAAAATTAAGCATGACTCAAATGGACATCTTAATTTTTGCATGAAAGCATAAACAATAACACGTACTTGAAATAGTTATCTGGAAATATTTATTTTCGTACATTTCAAACGGACAACATTTTTTTTTACAGAAGATTGATAATTTAAGCAAAGTTGTCCTGTCTGTAGAATTCATAAGTTGAGAATATTTTATAACATTAGGATATTGATAAAGGCATTTCGAAATATTTTTTTTTTTGCTTTGTTCTTTGAAATAAGAACATACAAATATATAATGAAATTCATCCCCTGACAAGTTATTTTTGCACAAGGTACAAAAACGGAAATTTCTATCAATATTATAAAATTGGTAGATCTAAATTTACACAATGTTAAAGAAAGTTCAAAAGGTAACATATTAAAATAATCTTCATAATCCTACTTCTGTTTATAAATTATATAATTCAGATATTTACTGGAATTTTTAATAACATCCTGCCAATTTTGCGTCTATTGATCTTTAATTATTGTACTCACACTGCTTTTAAAATGATATAAAGGTGGGACTTTTTTATCAATCCAATAATTTGACAAACCAAGTATGTTTAATGACTTCTGTACAAATGCATGCCAAGAAAAACAGTTACCAGTAGTGTGAACAGCATGCAATTTATTACACAATCTATACCAAATAGAACATATTTTTTCGTGTATGCCATATAAAAGTGTACACTAATATTTACCGTAAGTACCTGTTTTCAATCTGTTATGACATAAGCAAAATTCCTAATTCACCGTATAACATGCCATGAGGAGTGCTTGGTTTTAGTTTTAACATTAACTTACAATACTTCAATTGGAATTGATAAATTATTTTAACATTTCCTATACCCCACACCTCAGAACCATATACAATTATTGGAGCAACCATAGTGTTAAACAATTGGAGTTGTATGTCAGTAGGCAAATATAATTTACGTGCTTTTTAAATTATAGAAAAGACAGCCCTTCTGGCCTTATCAATCAGATGTTTTTTGGACCCGAAGAAGTTTCCATTGTACGAGAATTTAACTCCTAGATAAGAAAAAAAGTCAACAATTTCCAAGTTACTGTTTTCAAAACGAAAGGTTGGAGTATTTTTTAACCCCCCCCCCCCCCTTACTTTTGCAGAAAACTATTTTGTTTTAGCAACTTGAAGACCCCATAAATTACAGTATTCAGACTTGGTGTTCAATGACAGTTGCAGCTGTTGAGCAGTTTCAGCTAATATAACAGTATCGTCAGCATACAAGAGCATAAACAGTTCCAAAAAGTGTGATGAATCTTCATATTCTAACATATTTTTATGTTATGAGACAAAAATGTTAAACCTTCATATTTGTTTGATAAAAAGGCAGTTACGGTAAGTCATTCAAAAATAGGCAACAGAAAATAGAAGACAGGTTTTCGCCTTGCCGGACACCTGAGTAACTTACAAAGAATTCAGAAAGAGTATAATTTACTTTAACACAAGATCTGGCTTTATCATACATATTGTATATAATCTTAAAACATTTTCCATCGATACCAAAGTTCAGTAGTTTTTACCAGAATCGAATGCCTTTTTGTAATCATAATTTTTCTGTTATATTGACCTGTACATCTGGCGTGTTGTAAGGTATGTGGTTGGTAACCTATTTGACTGTAAACAAGTTGTTTTTAATTTTAAGTTTAACATTGTAGATACTCCGGATCTGTGTTTTTTTTATTTTACTATTGTAGATCCCCAGCGTTACTGTATGCTCTGGATATGCTGCTATTATTTGGCAAGATTACTAGAGACTGATAAGTTTAAGTCTGTGATAGAAATAGATAGGATTTGTGAATTGATTACATGAGATATTGTAATATTTTCATATTTACCGGTATATACTTTTGTCTGTTTGTGTATCTGATTTGGATATAGATATATATTTTTATATATATCATCCCGATTATACCTTGAAAAACAACAACAGAGAAGCAAAGTCAAATATATTTAAAAAAACAAACAATGTTTTTGTTTGTCAATAATTACTTTCAGGCAAGTCATATAAATGAGAGGTTTAGTACAGCAGTTGACCATGAAACAATGAAGATGATTATAGTTGCACCGGTAATCGGTACATAAGTCATAAAATAAAATGGCGGACCCTAGGTTCAACAAAGAGGTCACAGTCGCACATATGAACATATAAAATCGTCCGAAAGTGGCACATTATGAATGTTATCATTATTATTCTTAATATAATTAACTATTTTACAATATAAATATAATTTTAGTCATATTTAATCGTGTTTTAAAGCTTAATACACCCGTAGACGGTACACCAATTATAAAGTTAAGCCTTTTAAACACTCGATAATTTTTTGTTATAAGGTATGTGGTTGGTAACCTATTTGACTGTAAACAAGTTGTTTTTAAGTTTAACATTGTAGATACTCCGGATCTGTGTTTTTTTTATTTTACCATTGTAGATCCCCAGCGTTACTGTATGCTCTGGATATGCTGCTACTATTTGGCAAGATTACTAGAGACTGATAAGTTTAAGTCTGTGATAGAAATAGATAGGATTTGTGAATTGATTACATGAGATATTGTAATATTTTCACATTTACCGGTATATACTTTTGTCTGTTTGTGTATCTGATTTGGATATAGATATATATTTTATATATATCATCCCGATTATACCTTGAAAAACAACAACAGAGAAGCAAAGTCAAATATATTTAAAAAAACAACAATGTTTTTGTTTGTCAATAATTACTTTCAGGCAAGTCATATAAACGAGAGGTTTAGTACAGCAGTTGACCATGAAACAATGAAGATGATTATAGTTGCACCGGTAATCGGTACATAAGTCATAAAATAAAATGGCGGACCCTAGGTTCAACAAAGAGGTCACTGTCGCACATATGAACATATAAAATCGTCCGAAAGTGGCACATTTTGAATGTTATCATTATTATTCTTAATATAATTCACTATTTTACAATATAAATATAATTTTAGTCATATTTAATCGTGTTTTAAAGCTTAATACACCCGTAGACGGTACACCAATTATAAAGTTAAGCCTTTTAAACACTCGATAATTTTTTGTTATAACTTCCTGTTGATGACTGCACAGAGTCTAAGTCCTATAGTTTAAGACACATATAGTGATATAATTGTACAAATATATACAATGCAACATATCTAAGTGATATAAAAAAAGATGATATGCACATTAACAAAACGTTAACGGTTGGTGTAAAAGCAATCCTTAAAGATACCTTAAAATATATGGTTTTAATTGCAGGAAGGGGGTTTGTTATGAGATTTTGCTAGCGCGTGTTTGAGCAAGTGCAATTTACTATATTGCAATGTACTATATAAAGTATTTATACTTTAAATTTATAAGAACTTATTGGATTATAAATGTGAGTTACAGAGGCACATGTTATGCACCTATTTAGACAAAATGCTTGGCCCTAGGGTGAGGAATTAGATCCCCAAAATACAATTAGTCGAATTTCCCTGGGTTTGCCCGCCGCTCCCCCCCTCCCCCCCCCCCCGTAGGGGAAGATATGGATAGCTATTTGGTAAACACTGGTTATCAATGCAACTTTTTCAATAATACAAACTATTATAAATTTATAAATTAACTACATAACAGTTACAATTTAACTCTAAAACATAAAATTATGCAATGGTTTAAACAAAAACACCATATTTGTATCCGATACCCAAGACTGTAATTTAAATAAATGTCACGATGTTTGCGTGTTGCTGGGAAGATTGTCCAAACCGTGTTGTGGTCGGTACCGTTATGCTGATGCCGTTTCGGCCTTGAAGTGTATTTCAGTTTTCAATATGGCGTCCTTGGGATATTTGTTACGAAAGATTTCTATCTCAGGCGCCAGCACGATTTGTAGACCAAGATGGACATCCGTTGTGTTGGCGCCCGTTGGAAGGTTTGTTTAATGAAGACTTTTTATAGCAACTTCATTGCCGGTATATAATTCTGTTTTATTATTGCTTTGTTGTCACTTGTCAGATATTCGTGGTGAATCAGTTTTGTACCAATATAGATATATATATATATATATCCTCGATTACCGTAAATTCGCGACCCTAACATTTAATGTCAATAATCAAATTATTTCAACAATTTGAACATAATATTTAGAACAAATATTTGAAAATAAATATATATATCCTCGATTACCGTAAATTCGCGACCCTAACATTAAATGTCAATAATCAAATTATTTCAACAATTTGAACATAATATTTAGAACAAATATTTGAAAATAAATATATATACCGCTGTTTTTTTAACTTATTTATCCAAAACAACGTTTAAAACTTCTAGCAGGTCAACATTGTTTACGTAAGTGTCAAGCAGTCGCCATCTTAATTAACTATCATTGATTCGCGGATATGACGTCATCCCATCATTCCTAGAAAATAATCTTCAATTAGGCCGCATGTACAACAAGTTTTGGATTATCGTATTAACAGTGAATTTTATTTTTTAAAAAGAAATCTGAAATGTAATTCTTCCTTATCACAAAAGCACATTTAAGTAATACTATACCAGTGGGGAAAAACGTTTTTAGGTAAATTGATTATTTCATTTAAGGTGGCTTATAGATTCTAAAATCCAGGATGATTAAGTTTAAGCAAGAAAAACATAATCAATTACTGTTTTCATTTTGTTTGCAGTATATTATTGTAGGGTGTGTTTTTAATTTGTAGGTGAATAGAGCTTGTACAATTTCCTAAATGCCTCTTGAGTAACCATAATTCTATGAAACAGGCTAAAATTCACTTAAAATTAAGGTACTGAAAAACACACAATAAACTTTGCTCGGCCTTAGTTACGACACACTGCCGAATCATGTCCCATATATTGAAGTTCTACTACAACATCGGACGAAAACAAAAAATTTCCGGTTTGTATTTGTATTGAAAACACAAAATGTAACTTCCTTGTGTTTTGGGAATAAGAAAACATGGTGTTTTTATATCAGGTATCATGTCCAATGCCTTTGTCTGTTTAAAATGCAGTTTCTTCTCACAATATTCGGTCACATGGTCCATTGGACATGTATAAAGAAATTCCCGCGGCCACGTATGCGCATGCGCAAATGCTGTAGACGATCACGTGATAATAACAACATCCGCGAATCAATGGTAGTCGCGAATTTAGGGGAGTTGACGATACTGCTGTTTTTTTAATTTATTTATCCAAAAAAACGTTTAAAACTTCTAGCAGGTCAACATTGTTTACGTAAGTGTCAAGCAGTCGCCATCTTATCTAACTATCATTGATTCGCGGATATGACGTCATCCCATCATTCCTAGAAAATAATAATCAATTAGGCCGCATGTACAACGAGTTTTGGATTATCGTATTTAACAGTGATTTTTATTTTAAAAAAGAAATCTGAAATTTATCACAAAAGCACATTTAAGTAATACTATACCAGTGGGGAAAAATGGGTAAATGGATTATTTCTTTTAAGGTGGCTTATAGATTCTAAAATCCAGGATGATTAAGTTTAAGCAAGAAAAACATAATCAATTACTGTTTTCATTTTGTTTGCAGTATATTTATTGTAGGGTGTGTTTTTAATTTGTAGGTGAATAGAGCCTGTACAATTTCCTAAATGCCTCTTGTGTAACCATAATTCTATGAAAAAGGCTAAAATGCACTTAAAATTTAGGTACTGAAAAACACACAAAAAACTTTGCTCGGCCTTAGTTACGACACACTGCCGAATCATGTCCCATATTTGGAAGTTCTACTACAACATCGGACGAAAACAACTATTTCCGGTTTGTATTTGTATTGAAAAACACAAAATGTAACTTACTGGTGTTTTGGGAATAAGAAAACATGGTGTTTTTATATCAGGTATCATGTCCAATGCTTTTGTCTGTTTAAAATGCAGTTTCTTCACACAATATTCGGTCACATGCTCCATTGGACATGTATACAGAAATTCCCGCAGCCACGTATGCGCATGCGCAAATGCTGTAGACGATCACGTGACAATAACAACATCCGCGAATCAATGGTAGTCGAAGTTAGGGGAGTTGACGATATACCTAATTACTATAATTTCGTGGGTTACCATGTGCAAATTTGGCATACTGTGATAAAATAATTGTTGTTTTAAAAATTCTAGCTGCTTTCAGCATGTTTTAGAATAACTACACTTACTTAGTCGCAGACAAATATCAATTTTTGTTTTTTCGCTTCTTTTTAGCCGAACTGCTGCTAATTGGCAGCCTGATGCCAAGTACATAAAAACCCACGAGGGATTATGGACAGATCCTACCGAAGAACAGAAGAAACTCTGGGAGATTCCTCTGGAGCATCGTAAAGCTTTTAAGTTTATGTTTAACGATTTAAATTTTAATTTTACATTTAAGGTTTTATTCAGTTTTTACTTTAATAATGCTTTTGTCCCATTAATTTCAAGAGAGGTGTTTATTGTTTCAAATAATTTGCAATTTGAAATTTAACATTAAATCTGCACTTTAATTTAAAAAAATTTGGTAAAATACATATTGAAAACTGTGATGGTAAACTTTTTCTTTTGCTATCTAACTGTATAAGTATTCAGAATTTTCCTTTTCTACTGCATGTATGTGTAAATGTTGTCATGTAATTATAGATTTGACTTTGTGTTTATTTATTCACAGTGTAAAAATACTAGTTAGAACATTCCTGTATCTTGAAGGAAACAAAATGGACTTTGAGAGGGAAATACAGAATGTGGTCCTCAACTTCGGTCCCCAACATCCAGCTGCTCACGGTGTATTGCGACTTGTTCTTCATCTTATTGGAGAGGTTTGCCAACCTTTTTGCACTTAAAAAGACTTTTGTGTAACTGCTAGTGAAGTACATTTGCTCCATAGTCGTTTTCAGCGAAATTAAGAATTGCTTAGACGTTTTTCTTCCCAAAATTGTGCAGCAAACATACTTTTTCAGTTACTGCAAAACATATATTTGAGAAAACATTATTCATGTCATTTACTTGATAATGAATTTGTTATTTGACATCTAGGACATGCATGTAGCCAAATGTAGAAAGTCCTATAAATTCAGTGATTTCCTACATAGAAGAAGTAATGGTGTGTTCACAATTAGGGGTGGCAAAATAAAACATCAGTATTGCCCAGTTTCTCACAGAGCATTACAGACAGGTGGAATTTTGTACAGTAATGATATATTATGCACAATTATATGTTGTCATTTCAGAGAGTGGTCCGCTGTGATCCCCACATTGGTTTGCTGCACAGAGCCACCGAGAAGCTTATGGAGCATAAAACATACATGCAGGTAACATACTGTTAGACATACATGTAGCCAGTCATTTTTTGAATATTGTTAGCACGAAGTGCTCGGTGAGCTATTGGTATTGGGGACCTCTCCGGCGGCGTCCAAATGCCTTCAACAATTTGGATTGTTATCGCGATAAAGACTACATTTTTTATTCTTGCACAGTTTGTGTATGACCATAAAATCTCGGATGGGATTGTTATTGGGTAAGATTGCACTAGTAACACCAAAGTTATTGCCCCTTTTTCATGCCAAAAAAGTGCAAAAATGCCATTTTCCAACACAGAGACTTTATTTTGTATCCAATCTTAACCAAACTTTCACAGTTTGTGTATGACCATCAGATCTCGGCAGATGCCAAAAAATGGGCCAGGTCGTGTTTCAAGCACCAGAGTTATTGCCCTTTATTTATTAAAAAAATATACAAAAATGGACATTATTCAGGATAGAGACTTCATTTTTCATTCAGGATAGAGACTTCATTTTTCATCCAATCTTCACCAATCTTGCACAGTTTGTCTATTACCATGAGATTACAGTTGAATTCGAATATAAGCAAGATCAGACCTGAAACACCAGAGTTATTGCCCTTTGTTTGTGGAAAAATATGCAAAAATGGACATTATTCATGATAGAGACTTCATTTTTATCCAATCTTCACCAATCGTGTATTGCCCCTTGTGTTTGGCAAAAAACATCAATTTCCAGAAGTGTCAATGACTTAATGTAAAAGGGTCAGGTAAGAATATCGAGAAAAATGATTTGAGAACCATTAGCAAAAAAACGCACATCCTCTACCCAACTGGTACTTCAGTTAGCCCATTGCACTGACCGATGTTTTAAATAAAAATAAAGCCTATCCCCCTCGGCATATTGTTCAGATACCTTAATTTGCAAACCTGTCACAACAGTATGGTCTGTACCAGTTCTCAGGTGAGCGCTTTGGGCCATCATGGCTCTCTTGTTTTACAATTAGCTCAGTTCTGTTCAGAATTATCTTGCAAAATATCATAATTATGACCAGGTTTCTTGCCTGGCAAAACAGTTTTTATTAAGTTTCTTTAATAAATCAACAACACACAGTTACTTTTCCTGTATTTATTTATTGCTAAAGATTTGTTTAATAGTTTTTGATTTCAGTACACAAAGGTTGACAGTAGAAGTGCAGTTGGTTATGTGTTCCAAACTTTAAAACATGCATTATGAATCATACACATTTTGATATTGTTTCAGGGCCTTCCTTATTTTGACCGTCTTGACTATGTGTCCATGATGTGTAACGAGCAAGCTTACAGTCTGGCCATTGAGAAGCTCCTCAACATAGAAGTACCACCCAGAGCAAAGTACATTCGAGGTGTGTACTACTACATTCTCCTACAGGATTTGCTGTCTTGAATCATGTTGTATCAGGCCATCTCAGAATAGTACAGTGTGACGTAATAATAATAATGTTAAGAAATTAGTCTCATTTCAACTGCTGTATAAAAAGTGCTGTCAACAAAAACTGTTATATTTTTTAGAACCTATATTTGTAGAAAATATTATTTATCAAACAAAAAATTGATAATGTATTGGAATTAAAGCAGCAGTCCAGAAATATATTAATAAAATTAAACTTTGCAGAAATCGTTTTTTAATGGACATCTTACCGATCAAAATACAAGAAAACGCATTGAAATCGGTAAAATAATAACGTTTTGGAAATGTTTTATCGTATAGTTATCTGTATGCGATAGCTGGTGATGCCTCTGGAGTAAATTGGCATGTACATTAGTGTATACTCCGTTCGTACCAAAGGTTTCGAACATAAACATTGTAAAATGTCTTTTGCAAATAAGAAACAGTTTTAAGTCGAGTAAACGTCATTAACTTTCTTTAGAACTAATGCTAATTTAAAATGTATTGAATTACATTCAATGGAATGTGGCTTTAAGTGAATAATGGTACAGAAGTCTCGCGTATTGTAGTAAAAATTAATTTGTAGTGAAAATTTAAGGAAGTGGTTTGGGTAATGGTACAGAATTGTATTTCAAAGAGGTCTTTTACTTAACTTATTCTAAATAGTTTTTTCTTCTCAGCTGGAAGCCACAGTGTTTTGCCAACCATGCTTATTTGATTTCAGTGCTGTTTGCTGAAATCACCCGTATTCTCAATCACTGCATGGGTATCGGCACACATGCTCTGGATGTCGGTGCTATGACTCCTTTCTTCTGGCTCTTTGAGGAGAGAGAAAAGGTTTGTATTTGAGCCGTGTCGTGGAAAACCTGGGCTTAATGCATGTGCGTAAAGTAATGGCCAGGATTAGGCCGTGCATTCCGCACAGGCTAATCCAGGATGACACTTTCCACTTTTATGGTATTTTCTGTTTTGAGGTAGTCTCCTCTTAACATAAATCCACCATAGGCGGAAAGTGTTGTCTCGGATAAGCCTGTGCGGACTGTGCAGGCTCATTCAGGACGACACTTTATGCACATGCATTAAGCCGGGGTTTCCCTTGACACGTCTCATTTATAGATTTGCTAAAAATATACTGGTAACAAAAGAAAAACACACACAAAATAGTACAACAAACATGACAGGTTTATCCATATATGGTGGGAACTATTAACAGTTAGTATAGATAATCTTTTGTTGTATAAAGTAACATGTCAGTAATGGACATATGTGTTAAAAAAGATCATGCTTGCAAATTGACTTCAAATAGAAGTGTAGTTACAATGTTATAATAATATAAATAAAAAATGATAGTAATGCTTTAAAATGAAATACATGTATAAACAGTATAAGACAATTTAATCAGATGAATCTGAACTGAATACATTCAAATGAATGCCAACAGATGCTGGAGTTTTATGAGCGTGTGTCAGGAGCAAGAATGCATGCAGCATATGTCAGACCAGGAGGTGTTTCTCAGGTAAACAGATAAAACTTGAAAAGGTTAGCTCATTAATTACCTGATAGGGTCAAGTCTTTCTTACGGAAAATGCAGTTGTGCAGTATGAACATTTGCTTTTCAAATCTCTACAGCTTGACATTGTCATCTGGTTAGCTGTAATCTTTGGCAGATTAATGTCGAGAATGATATCTACATTAAGTCTGATACCCGTAAGTTGACATGCTGACGATTGTGGAGTCAACAGGTGACCAGTTCATATAATATGACATTTTTGTAGTATTAGTAGTACAAAAACTATATATGTACAACGTAATATTCATTTATAGATTAAACGGAGGTATTGCATATAAAATGTTAAATGCATATAATACAAAATAACTTGATTTCAGAAATATGGATTTACAGTTTTCAGTACATAAGATTGAGCATTGCTAATCATAATAAATTTCAACTGCCGATTTGTATATTTATTATTATGTTGTTGGAATCTTCCGGTATCAAAGCTTATATTAGGTGGTTTTGATTGTTCTATTTGCATTGTGAATCTCAATGTATACCTGGCTTATTGAACTCCAATGTCCCCATACCAGGACTTGCCACTAGGACTGATGGACGACATTTACGAGTTCATTTCCAAGTTTGGTCAGCGTATTGATGAGGTCGATGACATGTTGACCCCTAACAGGATCTGGCGTCACCGTCTTGAGAACATTGGTGTCATATCGGCAGAGGATGCACTGCTCTATGGGTTCAGGTATGTCCTTGTAACAAATGTGCCATTTCCATGACTTACGAGAATCATTATGCGGGTGACTGTTATCAATTATAATCTCCTCCATGTTACAGTGTTAGAGGTGTGGTGTTCATAATTATCTGCCTCCTTTCACTCATCTTCCTCCTTCTGAATGCCTAACTTCGTAAACAAATTATAATAGGATATTGTAAATTTTGTTGCATCTATTTTAAAATTAGTTGACCCGAGTTGGTGGATAAACTGAAATGGGTTGGGTATTTTCTTTCCCTGAAATGTTTTGAAATTCACATGGTTAAGGGAATACTTTTGCTTCAATATTAGGTTGGCAATACATGTGTTATGTCCAGTATCTACCCCATCATCTTTTGACTCCCATACATTTTGTTACAGTACAAAATGAAACATTTAACATTTATTTTGTATTTCTTAAAACTGTAAAACTGACCTGGCTAGACCTGTTTTAAATTAAGTTGTGGTTACACACTGAAGTTCATTTGTACAAGTAGAATAGTCACAGATATACACCATAGCCCATGTGCCATGGCTCTTATGGACAGCTGATCCTTAAACAATCAATGTGTGTATGCTTACAGCGGTGTGATGCTGCGCGGCTCGGGTATCAAGTGGGACTTGAGGAAACAGCAGCCATATGATGCCTATGACAAGATCGACTTTGATGTGCCCATTGGAACCAAGGGTGACTGCTACGACAGGTAGGAGGGCTTCACGAGTATGTAACATGGGCACATTGAATGTTATGTATCAGCATAGGTTACCGCTTCTCCAATTCAGAATCTGCTTGTACCTGATAAATGTGTGCACAGGTTGATTTGAACAATAGATTGATCCGCTATTAGTGTACATGTAATGGGTTTCCTGTTAAAGATATGAGGCGTGTCGTGGGAAAACCGGTCTTAATGCATGTGCGTAAAGTGTCGTCCCGGATTAGCCTGTGCAGTCTGCACAGGCTAATCCAGGACGGTACTTTCCGCATTTATGGTATTTTCTGTTTCAAGGAAGTCGCTTCTAAACATAAATCCACTGTAGGCGGAAAGTGCTGTCCTGGACTAGCCTGTGCAGACTGCACAGACTAATCCGGGACGACACTTAACGCACATGCATAAAGTCCGGTTTTCCTACGACGCGCCACATATTATGTCTACAACAAGTGATCTACTTCAGCAGTTGACCAGTAGATACTTGTCAATCAATGATTGAGTTGACCAATTTTGGGTTTATATTTCAGTGGTAAATAATAGCACATGGTTGGATAATCCAATCAATTTACTTCAAATAGTTGAACAAATAACAGAAAGGCTGAGCGATCTATGTTTGCCTACTGGTTAATTTAATTGTTATTATGTTGTAGTAATGAGCAAAGCAATGGTGTATACAATAAAAAAGTATGAATTATTTACTACATTATGAGAAACAAATAAACAGAAAAAATGAAATCCCAGAGCGATCATCCAACTCGCATCGAAGGAGTCATAAAAACGAACGAATGACAATTGACGGTGCTCTAACCAACTGTGCTATCCTGTTTGGTGAAAGTGTAAACAAGAAAAGGGTCAAACAAACAAGAGCTAAATTAAATAGATCTAATGGTTCTTTTTTTATTCCATACTTTACTTAAACCTTTATTATATGCCAATATTAAAATTTCAGAATTAGTACAGTAGTTGCACCCTTTTTGGTAGACACAGTCCCTTTAAAGAAGTATTGTTTATTTTGGTATATATAACTCACATTAGGTAAGAAAAAGGGTGTTGGTGTGTTCATTACTTGGTGTAGTGTTTAACACCAGATAACATGCGTCTGCTTCATTGACAGGTACTTGGTTCGCATGGAAGAGATGAGGCAGAGTCTCCGTATTATACACCAGTGTCTCAACGACATGCCGGCGGGCGAGATTAAAACTGACGACAACAAGGTCTGCCCGCCTAAGAGAGCAGAAATGAAGGTAAGGGATGGACTTAATCATGCCTAGACTCTTATGCTTTCTGGATTATTTAAATCTCTTCAGTGAAGCAATCTATATGTGTTTCCTTTTTGCAGTATGAGTATGTCTTGATTCATATTGCCTCTCATTATAAATGATACATTGACACATTTATGGGATGAGAAGATTTTTTCCCCAAATCTGGTTCAAAATCTCGTTGTGTGAAAAATGTAAGAAGAAATTGTTTATGTTTTTATCACCACTGCATATTTTCAGAACTCAATGGAGGCCCTCATCCACCATTTTAAGCTGTACACAGAGGGTTTCAATGTACCACCTGGCGCTACATACACGGCTGTAGAAGCACCCAAGGTACTGCTGAGAATGGACTTAGTAGCTGTATTATTATGCCCCCCTTCGAAGAAGTGGGGGTATCTTGCTTTGCAACTGTCCGTCAGTCGGTCGGTTGGTCGGTCTG
The DNA here is from genome assembly GCA_027627225.1 of Congeria kusceri. Lineage (NCBI taxonomy): Eukaryota > Metazoa > Mollusca > Bivalvia > Myida > Dreissenidae > Congeria > Congeria kusceri. The sequence continues at coordinate 48,281,711 of CM051030.1, forward strand.
TCCGTAGTCCACTTCGTTTCCGCACGATATCTTGAGAACGCTTTGACCTACGATCATGAAAGTTGGTATGCTGGTTACTTCGGACCCTTTAAATTTTGAGGTCAAAGGTCAAGGTCACCGTTGCTAAAAATAGAAAAACAGTTTCCCCTCAATAACTTGAGAATGCATTGAGATATTTTAATGAAACTTTATACATAGATACCTTACATTGAGACATCGCTTGGGATTGCATATGGGGTGGGTCGGGTCAAGGTCACCGTTACTAAAAATAGAAAAACGATAGACCATTTCGTTTCCGCACGATATCTTTAGAACGCTTTGACCTATGATCATGAAAGTTGGTATGCTGGTTACTTGGGAGGAAAGGAAGAACCCTATAAATTTTGAGGTCAACAGGTGAAAAGTCAAGGTCACCATTGCTAAAAATAGATAAACGGTTTCCCCTCAATAACTTGAGAACGCATTGAGATATTTTAATGAAACTTTATACATAGATACCTTACATCGAGACCTCGCTTGGGATTGCATATGGGGCAGGTGTGGTCAAGGTCACCATTACTAAAAATAGAAAAACGGTTTCCGCTCAATAACTTGAGAACGCATCGAGATATTTTAATGAAACTTCATACATAGATACCTTATATTGAGACCTCGCTTGGGATTGCATATTTTGTGGGTGGGGTCAAGGTCACCATTACTAAAAATAGAAAAACAGTTTCGGCTTAATAACTTGAGAACGCATCAAGATATTTTAATGGAACTACATACATAGATACCTTATATTGAGACCTCGCTTGGGATTGCATATGGGGTTGGTGTGGTCAAGGTCACCATTAGTAGAAATAGAAAAACGGCCTCCGCTCAATAACTTGAGAATGCATCAAGATATTTTAATGAAAGTTCGTACATAGATACCTTATATTCAGACCTCGCTTGGGATTGCATATGGGGTGCGTGGGGTCAAGGTCACCGTTACTAAAAATACAGAAAACGGTTTCAGCATAATAACTTGATAACGCATCGAGATATTTTAATGAAACCTGATACATATATACCTTATATCGAAACATCGCTTGGGATTGCATATGGGGTGGGCTGGGTCAAGGTCACCGTTGCTAAAAATAGAAAAACGGTTTCCGCTCAATAACTTGAGAACGCATCGAGATATTTTAATGAAACTTCATACATAGATACCTTATATTGAGGCCTCTCTTGGGATTTCATATGGGGTGGGTGGGGTCAAGGTCACCACTACTAAAAATAGAAAAACGGTTTCCGCTCAATAACTTGAGAACGCATCGAGATATTTTAATGAAACTTCTTACATAGATACCATATATCGAGACCTCGCTTGGGCTTGCATATTAAAAAAAATTCTTAACAACTGCACATATTCACAACTTGGCTGCAAGTCGGGGGGCATACATGTTTTACAAACATCTCTTGTTGATTATAACCACAGACTTGTGTTGAAATTCTATGGCTGAAAATTTTCAGTATATTGTATTGTGAGATATATTAAGAATTCACAAGTTAAGCTGCAGAGTGTTCTCTGCTAAAAAATGCACTACAACAGAATTGTGTACAGGGAGTCCATACTTCTTGCTAGTATCGAACTAAGAAAGTTGGTTATCTTATGAACATTGATTGAAATCCATAAAATATCATATTAGCTTTGTGAGTTGTGGTCAGTTGGATGTTTTGAAGCCACATGGTGTGTTTATGTAAACTATTGTTTATAACATGTATTTGCTTTAATCACATTCAGCAACACATTCGACAAATGAACGAATAGTTTTTTCATCTTGCAATTGGTGTTAATGAACGAATAGTTTCTTCATCTTGCAATTGGTGTTAGAGTAAATTGTACCCATGTATTTCAGGGAGAGTTTGGCGTCTACCTGGTGTCAGATGGTTCCAGCAGGCCATACAGATGCAAGATCAAGGCTCCAGGATTTGCCCATCTAGTAAGTTGACTCCTCCCCTTTGTCATCTGTACTGTTTTGACTTTTTATACCCCCTCACACAAAGTTTAGGGGGGTATATAGGAGTGAGCTTGTCGGTCTGTTGGTTTTCATGGTTTCCGGATGATAACTGATGAAAGGTTTGAAATATTCAAATAAATTTTGGTGCACACGCGTTACATCATAGAATACAGGTCAAGTCCGCCTTTGGTTACAAACCATCAAATTTTGACTGAGTTATGGCCCGTTTGCGACTTACAAGGTTTCCGGATGATAACTCAAGAAAGGCTTGACATATTCAAATAATTCGTAGCATCATGAAATACAGGTCAAGTTCTACTTTGGATACAAACCACTAAATTTTGACAGAGTTATGGCCCCTTTGCGACTTAAATTCTCTAAAAACATGGTTTCGGGAAGGTAACTCAAGAATCGCTTGACATATTCAAATAATTTTTGGTACAAATGTGTTGCATCATAAAATACAGGTCAAGATCTGCTTTGGTTACAAACCACTAAATTTTGACAGAGTTATGGCTCTTATTTAAATTAAAATATTTTAAATACACCGTTAGACATTCACAAATTAAAGCATTCTCTTTGTGTCCATTTCTTTCGAATGGATGCCATAGTTTTGTGACAAGGCCATATTTTAGGGGTATATCTGTCACTCGTGACAATTCAAGTTAGCATTTATGCTGTCCATATTTGTTAATATAGTTCAAGTTCTAAAAGCAGACGTGTGTATTATCACTGGAAAGGCAATTGGAATTGTGACTTGCATTTGCATAAACATAGTGCAGTAAAAATAAACCTAAGATGTAAATGAATGTAGTATATAGCTGTTGTTGATCGGTGCGATGAAAGCAAAATGTAGGTGGCTAAAAATTGGAACAGGTTAAACTGAAAAGGTACCTTATACTTTTTATGGTGTTAATCAGTCCAAATAAAACACTGCTATAGGAACAGCCGAAAGTTGATACAGATGTGCTTTTATTATGCTCCCCAATTTTTTTTTCCATGAGCATATGTTCGCCGCTTTGTCTGTCCATCCTTCCGTCCCATTTTCTTGTCAGGACTATTTCTCAGCAACTAATGGCCAGATGAACTTTATGGAAAGCTTCATTACCAAGATGAGTTGTGAACTGAACCAGGCCATTACGCTTCAGTTACTTATCTCCGAGTTATTGGACTTTTGAAGATTTCTGAAATTAATGGATAGTGCACAATTCATGTCCAGACTATTTCTCAGCAACTACTAGCCATAATTCAATGAAACTATTGGAACCTTCATTAATAAGTGGAGGTGTGCAGTGTACCAGGATGTTCTGCTTCAATGATTTTTCTTCGAGTTATAGGACTTTGAAGATGGCTGAAATTGTTTGAAATTCAGTGATAATTATTTGTTTTGTGTTTCAATCTCCTAGCAGAGTTGTTGTTCATTGCTCTCACCATACACCTCTGCAACGAGCTCAATGACAAGAATCAAAATGGAAACAAATGTATTTAATGCACATTAAAGTTGATTTTTAGGACTACAAGCACAGAAATAAGGAGTAAATGGTTTTTAAATGAGCATAAATAGGGAAAATTAATAATTTTGATTGCTTTTAATGAAACCATTTTCATGCCCATTTATGCAGATGGAATCAGTTCGCAGATGTAAACAAAATGGACAGAGTGCATGGTGTTGTTCATTGCATCGTGAATGTTATGATTATGTGACCAAAACCACGCGAGTTGGGACTACTTTCCTAGCCAACTACAGAGGTGAATGGAATGTAGCCGGTGTACAACAGTGCGTTTGTGTCATGCTCAAGTACAGTTTTGACAGCATATTTAGTCCTGCAGTTCTGGAGGTTTTTAGTTTATCTCTGCCCTTCTGATAGCATTCCCATTGCTTGGCAAAGCACATTAGGGAGCATCCATCAGTTTTACTGATATCATCGTTATACATGACCCACCATACCAGTGGTAACATAGAGGAATCCTATTTTTCAGGCTGCTCTTGACCACATGGCGAAGGCATCATTCATGGCTGATGTGGTGGCCATCATCGGATCACTGGATGTGGTGTTTGGGGAAGTGGACAGATAAACAAGGGCATTATCTACTAATTATTGAACATGTGATATGAACTATAGTGAAGATGACATGAATGTTTTTTTTCGTTGAAAATGCCCTTAGTTGAATGATTTCTAATTCAGTCAGTAGCATCATATACTTTGAGAGCTACATGTATATTACAAGTGTTGGCTTTTAACAAATGTACTATTTGTAAATATGTGTAGTTTATGCTTTGATCTGCTTAAATACTTGTAGCAGTTTGTAATGAGAAGAGTGAAATAAATTGTTTTGTTACAGAAAGCTCGTCATGTATCATTCTGACAACTACTCTGCAGTTACTGCCTTAAAAGTTACATTTCCGTTCCAAAACTGTCGTAAAATTGCGAAATTAACATACAATAATTAGTAAGTATAGTTACAACTTGATGAGATACTGTGGAAACAAAGTTCAAGCCTGATACGAATACTTGGCGAGACTATAAGAACTGCTTCAGGGACTTTGGTTTCAAAACGGAAAGTGACTTAATGCATTGAAAGCTGAAATTATGTCTAAATGTACCTTTCCAGCCTCTGATTCCATTTAAAACTCCTTCCCAGCTATTGTTAACAGATTATTCTAACATGACAAACAGAGTTTTCTATAGACAAAGAACAAGATTCACCATTGTTAAACTACTAATAAACAACCCAGAAAAATAGTTCCAAAATTGTAAAATATAGTTTGCATTGTAATTGTAGAAAATGTTGTCAGGTCATGTTAGAATCAAAATAATTTTCGCATTATCCTTTAGCAGTTAATAACTATTTGTTGTTCTGATGTGGTATATTAAACAACTCTGGCTAATGCCCTCATGGTTTAATTCATACGCATCGGAACATTATTTATTAACTGACAACTTTAAATCAAGTTTAACAAGCCTCATCATGTGCTCTTGTGTAAACTGTCTTTAGAATTATTTGAAATTGTAGTGAAATGATTGGATAAAACACTGTAATTGACATTGTGGAAATGTCTATTCTCCATGATAGTTGCGTCTCCACCACGCAGTGGGAAGGGAGGCATATCGACTTTGCGCTGGAAAGATGTACTGGACTGGGCAAAAAGTTTGCACTTGTTCTCTGTAACCCCTGGTCAATTGATTAGTACCAAGTCTAGTTGTGCATATCGTCGGCATGTCTTGGTTGGCAGATTCCGGGCGGAGTTAGGTTTGCAGATTCCGGGCGGAGTTATGGCCCTTTACAGATTTTCACATAACCAACTATCAAGTCAAGTTGTGCATATCTTCGGCATGTTTTGGTCAGCGGATTTTAGTAAGAGTTATGGCCCTTATGAGTTTTAACCCAAGAGACCTTTTCTGCGTTTGTTCTACGTAACCCCTGGCTGGATTTGGATGAAACTTCACAGGACTGACCAGTACAAAGTCTTCTGCATATCCTCGGCATGTCATGGTCGATAGAATTTGGGCAGAGTTATGGCCCTTAGAAGTTTTCACATAACAGACCTGGTCTGCGCTCGTTTTCCATAACCACTGGCTGTTCAGTACCAAGTGCAGTTGTGCATATCACTAGCATGTTGTCGGCAGATTGTGGCGGAATTATGGCCTTTTCAAGTTTTCACATAACAGAAATTGTCTGCGCGCTTGTTCTCCATAACCCCAGGCCGTAGTTTGACAAAACTTTACAAGAGGGGGAGGGGGAGACATGTTTTTTTTTTCAAAAACAAGCTCTCGTTTCATATGGTTTTAGTTGTTAGAATTCTGGAGACAATTTTCTGCCCCAATGGACTATGGTAGCAAGGCATATACATCTTGTTTTACCATCAGTTACCGACTTATAGCCACCAGCAGGATTGCTTGTGTATCCAACCGTCATATACACATAGTTGCGGATGTATTTAACTATTTTAATGAACATGGAAAATCTTATCAAAGTGCATGAATTCATACCTACATGTATCAAAGCAACAGATACTTGGATTTTGCCCGATTAATAAGTATTACCCCATTATTTTTCAAATAATGGAGTACCAAGTAATTTAATGGAGTACTTAAAATTATGTTACTCGGAAAGATTATCATGGAGTGTTGGAAATACTAAAATGGAGTAAAACCACGTTAAAACACAGTGTGAAACGTTTACTTCATTATGTTTCTTTAATATAACAAACCAATTACCACAATTTATACACATTTCTGAAAGATGTGATCAAAATACAAATCTCATAACATATTAAGCTTGCAATCGACCAAAGTATTTTTCATTATACATGTATTACTATCTGTCATCTATTGACAAATCTTATGAATTGAGTTTTGTGATCAAATTTTTGAGTAAATGATGTTTCAGAATGGAATATCTACACAAATAATTATGCGCCGTATCTGTTACTCTGTGCATGTGGTTTACCATGTACATACATGAAATTATGCGAAAGAATTAACACAAACTATGCAAATACAAAGTACAACTTTAATTCCAAGATGACCAAACAAATCTATGCAATATCAAATGTCTGTGCTACAAAGTGTCCTGAACTCTGTGCAAACGTCAATTGCTTAAAATCTGTATGTACACTTCATTTATTAGAAAAAAACACACATTTTAACCACAATGTCAAATCTGAATGGGATGATAAAAATGTTGATCAGTCACAAAACTTCACTACCATATGTTTTTATTAACAGGAAATCACAACTAAATATGAGGCATGTCGTGTAAAAACCGGGCATAATGCAAGTGCGTAACTGCACAGGCTGATCCAGGACGGCACTTTCCCCATTTTGAGGTATTTTCTGTTTCAAAGAAGTCTCTTTTAAACATAAATCCACTGTAGGCGGAGAGTGCATAGGCTGATCCCGGACGACACTACACACTTGCATTAAGCCAGGTTTTCCCACAACACGCCTCATTTGTATATTATGCCTTAAAACAGATTTTCTGTTGTTCTAAATTTTGCATTTTTACATGTATATGTGTGTAATCACTACAGTTTAATAAACTATACCAATTCAATTTATTCTTGAATAAAAACAGTTAATAAATAACAGAGAAAACCAAGGCGATGTCCATTTAATCACACTTTGTATATGTCAAATACAACACTTATAATTCAGTCACAAACTTTGTAAAAGCTGTTTACACTTGCATTTGTGCGTTACTTTCCTCAAAATCTAGGTACATTTAATATATATTTTGGAGTCATTAAGTTCTGCAAGAAACTGGTCCAGAAGGATCAGTAATCCATATGAGAAATAACATTACTACACAGGTCGAAACATCTAATATCTTCTAATAACCTGAAAAATACATACAAATAATGTTGATGCATAAACATGTACTGGTACGCATTTAATAAACAAAATCTTCTAACCCCCTAATGCAAGATATTAGATTTTCATAATATATAGATGTCAAAATATTGAATGGCAAAATATTGAATGGCAAAATTCTACATTTAAAAAAAGAATTAATTTTAATGGATGGGATAATAATGGGATGGTTTCCTAGTTACAGAAAGTCGTCAATAAAATGTATAAATACATATGCTATAAAGACTTACTTAATCTTTTAACTCAGCTTCAAAGCTGAAATAAAAACACAACTGAAATTAGTACTAATGATACGAGCCATAATGAAAATCAAAAGCAAATCGATTTTGTACTGTAAAAAAAAGACATTATCTATTATCATTACAAAATTACACCAAATATTCCATAACTTGGTTTCAAAATACACATTAGTTAACAAATGAAATTAACAAAATTACAAGTAAACATTACCGTCCATTGCTTCATATGCAAAGTGGCAGACATCGATGTCACCATCAGTCTTCAGTTTATCTAGACACGGCTTGACCTGGGTGTTGACAGTGCTAAAAGATGACACAAATATACTTATGACTGCAAATAATAAAAAAAAAAACAGAATTTAACATTTGCTTCACTACATGTGCCAACATTAGTAATGAAATATTTATTCTTACATACTGAGAATATTTTTTCATCTCTCAGTAAACAAAAATGTAAGTTAATACAAGCAAAATAATTGCCTAATAAACAAAATCATCAGCTGTAGCTACACATACACCGAGTCCATGCTCTTGCCGAGTTTCTGTAGAGTCTTGGCCACATTGAACCTGACATTGGCCACATTGTCATTGGCCATGCTGAGGATTGTGGGTAACAGAAGCTTCACTGTCAACTCGGGACCACAGGCTTCAGACAACAGCTGAAAACACGAGTAAAGTTCTCTCATAATTTTAAGCCATTGAAAGATTGTACTGAATGTATCACACAAGCAAGTCTCTACAAATCACTTGTAATTTCATGCAACTTGTTGTCTACTTCCAACTTCCAGATATCATTATTCTGATTTCAGGAGGATGAAGATTATAAATGGGAAAGAAGACACTGTGTTCGATCAACACACATGCCCCATGTTAGAGCTGGACAGCCCATTTGAATTATTAGTTCAAGGTACAAATTAGGTCAAACTATTGTTGGGTGATATGGGTGGGTTGTAATGGTCATAAGAAACAACTGTGTAAGTATCCAAGTGCTGAAGTAAGCGGTGCTGGTGCTAGACCAAACAGTAAAACCGAGTTAACCAAGAAATAGCCCATCTGAATTATTCTAAGTCCAAATTAGGTCAAGGTCAAAGTCAAAGTGAGGTTGGGTGATATGGGTGCATTGGGAATGGTCATAAGTAAGAACTGTGTAAATATCCAAGTGTTGTAGTAAGCGGTGTTAGTGCTAGACGAAATGGTAAAATCTAGTTAACCAAGAAATGGCACTTTTGAATTATTTTGAGTCCAAATTAGGTCAACACCAAAGTGAGGTTGGGTGATATGGGTGGATTGGGGATGGTCATAATCAACAACTGTGTATCCAAGTGTTGTAGCAAGAGGTGTTGGTGCTAGAAGAAACGATAAAATCTAGTTAACCAAGAAACAGCCCATTTGAATTATTCTAAGTGCAAATAAGGTCAAGGTCAAAGTGAGGTTGGGTGATATGGCTGGATAGGGAATGGTCATAAGCAACAACTGTGTAAGTGTCCAGGTGTTGCAGTAAGTGGTGTTGGTGCTAGACGAAACTGTAAAATCCACTTAATCTTGTCACTGACGGACGGAAGGACGGATGGACAGGACAATCACTATATGCCTCCCGCATCAAGATGCCGGGGGCATAAAAGTTTAACACTGTACTGCATCAACGTCACTGAATTGTTCATAGGATTCCTCCTGGATAAAACTTTTCTTTAACCAAATGAACCATACTACATTGAAATACTGAAATCAATTTGTAGAGTTGTATTTTTAAGGTTTTACGAAGAAACAGTTGTAGCTAAAAGTTGCAAATGTATCCATTAGCTTGTATAGGGAATGGCAAAGTGAGTCAAAAGTTCAAAACTGTTCAAAATATTTATTTGAATACATATTTGAAAACATTGGACTGTTATCTACTATTCTATGTTATTGTTACCAGTCAACAAAATAGCAGCCATTGAAAACTAAAGTGTCTCATTTGTTACATATTTCTGAAACCAATATTTGAAAATGAAGCAAATTTTAATAATTTCATTTCTAAGGGAAATATTTCTAAATAACACTGTTTTATTTTTATCGTTTAATCAAATATATTGGGCCTTATTGGCAAACCAATTAACATTTTATAGCACCAACCTAGCTATTTCCGAAACTAGAATGCAAAGGGCAACCTACGTTGATACAGAAGAGGCATGTGAGCCTGTGTAGGTAGTTCTGGTCGCGGGACATCTGCAGGACCTTGGGGATTACGGTCTGCTGGGCCCACTCCAGGCCAAACTTCTCCACCAGCTTCTGCAGGTTCTTGGTGGCCGACTCACGGACAGCAAACACTGGCGTGGACAAAGACGAAACATATAGAACTAGAATTGTCACATGAGTGACGGATATACCCCCACAATAGGGCCTTGTCACAAAACTATGGCATCCATTTGAAAGAAATAGACACAGAGAGAATGCTTTCATTCGTAAATGTTTAACAGTGTATTTGGAAAAATTTAATTTTAAAAAGAGCCATAACTCTGTCAACATTAAGTAGTTTGTAACTGAAGTTGAACTTGATCTGTATTTTATGATGTTACACCTGTGTACCAAACATAATTTAACAAGAAATGTGGAAATTCCATGAAAACCAAATTTTTCTAACCAAATGCATAAGTCAGCACAATAATAAAAGAAAGTTCTGGGTGCAAGGTAAAGGTCCTACACCTATGGCTAGGAAATGGTGACCTTGACCTTGCAATTCAAAGCGAGGTCTCAATAAAAGGTATCTACATAGGAAGTTTCATTAAAATATCGAAATAAGTTTAGTTATTGAGTGCAAACCGCTTTTTTTATTTTTAGTAAAATAGACTTTTACCCCATCCACTCCATATGCAATCCCAAGCAAGGTCTCAATATGAGGTATCTACATACGAAGTTTCATTAAAATATCTCAATGCGTTCTCAATTTATTGAGCGGAACCTGTTTTTTTATTTTTAGTAATGGTGATCTTGACCCCGACACCACCCACCCCATATGCAATCCCAAGCAAGGTCTCAATATAAGGTATCTATATATAAAGTTTCATTAAAATATCTCAATGCGTTCTCAAGTTATTCAGTGGAAACTGTTTTTCTAATTTTAGCAATGGTGACCTTGACCCCACCCACCCCATATGCAATCCCAAGCGAGGTCTGGATATAAGGTATCTATATATAAAGTTTAATTAAAATATCTCAATGCATTCTTAAGTTATTGAGCTAAAACCGTTTTTCTATTTTAAGTAACGGTGACCTTGACCCCATATGCAATCCCAAGCGAGTTCTCGATATAACGTATATACGTATGAAGTTTCATTACAATAGCTCAATTCATTCTCGAGTTAGAGAGCGGAAAAAGTTGACGCCACCACCCCTCTGTCAAAATTTAGTGGTTTGTAACCAAAGTCGAACTTATCCCGTATTTTATGATGCTACACAGGTATACCAAGAATTATTTGAATACATCAAGCCATTCTTGAGTTATCGACCGGAAACCATGTTTTTAGGGAATTTAAGTCGAGAAGGGGCCATAACTCTTTCAAAATTTAGTGGTTTGTAACCAAAGTCGAACTTGACCTGTATTCTATGTTACACATGTGTACCAAAAATTATTTGAATATGTCAAGCCCTTCTTGAGTTATCATCAGGAAACCAAAAAACCAACCGACAGACTGATAAGCTCACTCCAATACACCCCCACCCACCCCCAAAAAAAATTCGCTTGCGGGGGGATAATTAGAATATACCAAACACTTGTAGTACAGAGATCAGAGATACAGGAATAGTACCAGTAATTATACAGCAAACACTGGCATGTACAGTGACAAACATACACAAACAGCAAAAATGTAGCAAAATAGCAAACCTTGGCATGTACAAAGACAAGAAATACTGCAAGTTCGAATTTAAAGGGACAATTTTTTTTCTCAAATAGCAGGAATAATCTCTTTAGATACACCATTGAACTGTTTCTTGGAAATTGGTCATAAAATGTGTGAGCAATCCTAAATGAAGCAGATATGAAGCAGATCTTTCTGATGAATCATAAGATGATAGAGCACTTACCGTGATCTACCAGCCAAGTCATACACAGTGAGTTAAGTTTCTCATCGAAGAACTCCACACCCTGGAAAGCACGAACATGTTCAGTAATAAATGTCTCATTAAAGACTTGCAAATTATAACTACATATACATTAATGTATCAATAATTAACAACATGCAGTTATAACTCTTTCTCAAAACAAACATCATTAACTGACTTACGCCACATTAATTTATTATATATATCATATAGAAAATAAAATATCGAGCAATAATTTTAAGTAATAGTTTGAATAATATACACAATAAAATATTACGTGATAATTTGAGTCCAATCACATGCAAGACTATGAGAACAATTGCAACACCAACTCTACATATCAAGCAGTACGACACACGAAGAGCAATTATGCACATACCACCTGTCCTAACAAAAACTGCAACACAATATCAACATGAAGAGAGCGGAAATGTTGCACGTACCAGCTGTCCTGCCAGAAGAGGCATGTACTCGATGATGGCCAGTCTTACACGCCACTTTGTGTCCTCTGCTAGCTCAACAATGGCTGGCAGGAGGCTCTGGGACAGCTGCTTGATTCCAATTACCTGGGATAACAAGAACTCAAATGAATGTAAGCTTCTTTAATCGTTTATTGTCAAGTTGTTGTTTTTTTGTAATTTTGTGATTGTTTCTTCTGCCACTTTTCAAAGTGACCACTTAAATGATCTAGTGGCCATGTTTACAATCATGTCATGTTCTAATCTATTGCCATACATGTACGTCAAAAATAACAGTAAAGATTAAGTTATTTACTTTCCATTGTTTCCTAGCAGCCAAAAATGTGTTCTATCTTTTCATATTGAGGTACAAAGATGTACCATTCTAAAGGAATACATGAGCATTGCCACACAGTTACCAATCCATTTACCTAGGAATACATGAGCATTGCCACACAGTTACCAATCCATTTACCTAGGAATACATGAGCATTGCCACACAGTTACCAATCCATTTACCTAGGAATACATGAGCATTGCCACACAGTTACCTCATTGACACAGTCCAGGTTTGAGATGATGTTGAGTCGAACCTCTGGGCACTCATCTTTCAACTGGGTCAAAAACAGGGGCAACAGATGCTCAATGGTGCTGCAAGTAAGCATTTTTGGAAAACATAAATCCCAGTATGGCTTTGCTCTAAATGCTTGCCAAAGACAATGGTTAAACAATTTTTTCCATGTACTGATAGTATGGTAAGTATTATAAAACTTGTGAAACTAAATATGCGCACCCAAGATCAATGGTTCCATATTAATTGTTAATGAAGATGAATGTCCTTGCCAAGTATCAGTGCCAAATATAGGCGGCAGTCTCATGATAGTCGTGCTAATAAATATGAGGCTTAATGCATATGCGAAGTGTCGTCCCAGATTAGCCCATGCAGTCCGAACAGGCTAATCCAGGACAACACTTTACGCACATGCATTAAGCCCAGCTTTCCCACGACACGCCTCATATAATGTGTAGAGGCATACATTGTAATTGCAAATGACAAGAAACAGTCCAAATGTGCCAGAATTTAAGATATTTATAGAGGCTTACTTGTCCTTGCCGAGTATAGGTGACAGTCCCATGATAACAGAAGCAAGGGCAGACTTGACATGCTGGTTTGCATCGGACACCAGGTCCTTCACACATGGCAGTATGTTGGTCATGATGACATTCTCGCGACAACCTGCAGGCAGGTTCTGGGCAAACTCTGCAATAATATACATTTTTTATCTCCTATCTTACAGCCTTAACATTTCAGCTTTTATAAGTTTCATGAAACATGAACACGAAACCCATTTGTGCATTTCCTTACTCATAATCATAACATCGTTCTGGATATAGTTGCATTATGTAGGAAAATAACATGATACATATCATCAAATATATATTGCCCATATAATAAGACTGTTTTTCTTTAAAGCACATTGTAATTATATAACTAACACCATTTATTACAGTGATTATATGCACCTTTACAAACCCATTTGAGCATTTCCTTACTAAATAGTAGGGGTTAAACAAAATCATAAGATCATTTCTGCATGTATTGCATTATGTATGAAAATAACATGATATATATATCATCAAATACATATTGCCCACATTTTGACAGTTTTTTTTCTAGTAAATTGTAATTATATAACTAACACCCTTATTCAACAGTAACTGTATGCCCCTTAAATGTTTCTAGTCAATGCTCTCCATTAAGTGTTACATTCTCTAACTTGATTAAAATAACAACCACACAATTAATACTAATTAGAATATTCGATAAAACTGCATATTTATGTATACAACAGCTATGTATTTAACACTGTTTGTTAAAAGTCAGCAGACATTACCTTTGACCTTGTGTGCGGTGGCTGCACGTACTTCTGCCTCACAGTCCTTCAAGAGACTTTGGAAGGCCGGTACCAGGTCTTTTTCTGTGATTTCTGGACCAACAGCCTTTTGTAGCTGGTAACCAGAAACAAAGATTTTATTTTTAATACAAACTGATTTTGATAAATTCAAAACAGTCAAATTGATTTAAGACAATCATACAAATCATCGTAATTTGATAAAGTAATTGGTGGTTGAGAAGAAAGGCCAGAAACAGCTTTGTAACATTGTCTATAATGTTCCATAAAACTGGTCCATATGTCAATCCAGCTGATAAAAGAGCCAGATTTCTAAATCAGGTAAAGAAAAACACTTCATAAAGACACACAGCTTATGACAATACCTCAGTGAATTTATCCGCCACCATGTATCGGACCCTCCAGGACTTGTCCTCTGCGGCCGCCCTCAGAGTGGGCATCACATGCACGTTGATGTCATCGGGCGAGAGGAGCCCGGCAATGCTCACACAGGCCTCCACCGCCAGCAACCGCACTGAGTCCTGCAAGTATAACATGCTCACCCCAATTACAAACTTATCAACATAGGCTATCTACTGGTATTTAACGCAGGAATGATACAAATAATGATTGAAACAACATTCATGTATGGTTTATTGTAATTGTTAATCAACTGCTGATAAACTATCTTCATTTGAAGTTGTATTTTCTTATATTATGCAAATTTATTTCCGTACATTTCTTTTCCATTTAATACAACAAGTCTGAAAAGTTAATGAAGGAGATGTTAGTCTGCTATGATATGACTAAAAGAACTAGCCTATATTGTATCAGTTATAACTTGTTATATATTCAAACTCGACTTGAATGACTGAACAATGGCCCTATTTTTAAATAAACTTTATAAAAACCACCACACAAAGCAGGTGAGGGAGGGAGATCATATTTGTACAATAAATACAAAATATTGTACTCGGCCACTAAAGGGATGGGTAGAAGTGCAAGAAAGAGTGAGGAAATGTAAATGACAAAATGTTCCTACATTTCCTACCTGTTCATCCTGTGCGAGACTAATGAACAGGGGTATAAGTTCTGACTTGAGATAGTCCAGCTCGACTGCCTTAGCGAAGCTTCCCAGCATGCCTGCTGCAGCACGTCGCACCATCGGCGTGTCATCTCCGCACAGGTTTCTGAAGTGCCTGGAAACAAATCAAGCATTCCATTATTATTTTGAACAGAAGTGCTTGAATTATTGCCTGGGTAAAACAGCTTAAATGTGTAAGAATTTACTTTAGGTAAAGGGGTTTCAAAATAAGTTTTATAAACGTGTGTACAACTTTTAAGTGTGAAACTATTGTGAATATAAAATCCAATAACCTCCAAATCGTTAAAATAAAACCAGATTAAAATAATCTAATTTACAAGAACAATCAAAACCCATGACTAAATCACTAACTTCTAACCAATTGTTGGTGTATGGTTAACCTATTATTCAAATTAAACAAAAATGTATTGCAAAGCAAAAGTTGTTGTTGTGTAATAACATGTATGGCAACTGTAAAAACTCACAACTTCAAGACGTTTGCAACAATTTCCTTCAATTTTTTTCCAACGACAGATTTTCTTAAAACTTGGCACAAACATGCATCAATGTATCCTAAAACTAAAACAGCCTTAAAAAACAGGGGTCACTGGCCTTTTTCAGGAAATGTTGAATTTTGAATACGGTACCTGTTGAAGTCTTTTTTCAGTTTGTGTTACTAAGAATGTTGAATAAAATTAAGCGTTTATATTCAAACAAAGATGGAGATTTTTAAATGCATCTTTTTTTAATGTTTCGTTTGGTAATATACAAGTGCAGTTTTATGATAAAACGCGCTTTATCTACAGTTATCATTTAACAAATGACTTGTAATGGACACTTAACGAGGTCAATTATGCATTAAATATGCCTGTGAAAACATCAATAATTTATCAAATATACGAATATCTTTTGTTCCAAACAATAGATTTTGTTAAAAGATCCCACATACACGCGACATTGTATACTAAAACTAAAACAGTCTTAAAAAATAGGGGTCACCGGCCTTGTTCCGGAAATATTGGGTTTTAAATACGGTACCAGTCGAAGCCCCTTTTTTCAGTTTGGATTTTTATCAACGTTTTAAGTACATGTATAATAATAGGATAGATTTTTTTTTCAAACAAGGGTTATGGTTCTTTCAACTGATATGTTTGTACATGCTTTGTTTGGCAATATACATGTGTATGTTGATAAAAACGCTTCACCTACATTTACTGCTTAAATAATGAATTTGACAAGACATTTAAGTGTGCCAAATGGGAACTAATAATGTTTTCTGAAACTTCATTTTATCAAATGCAAATTTTGTTCCAAACGACAGATTTTCTTAAAAGTTCGCACATACATGCATCAATGTATACTTACACCAAAACATTAATAAAAAGAATGGCTCACCAAACTTGTTTGGGAAATATTGGATTTCATAGAGGGTACCTGTTTAGCCTTCCTGTTTCGTTTTAACATTCATAAAAAAACATATTAATAGAATGGAGATATTTAATGGATCATTTCTGACTAAATTTGTTTGGAAATACATTGCGTGTGTTTTTTATTACTATACATGCTTTATGAACTTTTACTATTAAAAATATTTATTTTAAATGGACATTAGAGATTAAATTAGTATAGTGTAACCTATATACAATAAAGAAAAAATGAAGCAAAAGGAGAAATTAACCCAATTATTTTCTTTTGGTTGCGAATGTCTTTAATGCCATCCAGTCCTGGCCCCATGTTCACAAAGGATTAACTCTAGGATCAAGATCAATCTCTGCCAGGGTCTCCTGCAGGCCTCTATCGCTTGTCGGTCCCAACATGCCTTCAAAGCAGTTAGTCATTTGCCGACATGTTTAGATAACGCCGACATGCTTTAATTTTCAAAGCGACAACCCTTATTCCCTTTATCTATTACACGATCTTTAACCACAGGACCATAAACGAACGCCGTATTGATCGATAACGTCTAACTTCCAACAGTGTTATTGACAAGTGACTTAACATTTGTGGAACGCCCACAACGATCTCATTAGCCAATCAAATACGGCGATTTTTAGAGCGGAGTTTATACCTTACTAACAACTTAACAAGTGTTTGACAACAAATACTAGCGTTGGTGGGAAAAGTGAACAGGCACTTTAAAACATTTGATCATTATATTTAACGTTTTATTTTATCTTGGTAATTTTCTTATCCATTTAATAAATTGACAATCAAAAATATGCAAACGCAAAATAATGTAATATGGAGCCTCATTTTAAAACACAATTTAACGTCGTCAAAACTTATTTTTGTTCACATAAACACTATAATTAAGCACGTGAATTTCAAGGAGGAAAAACATATATGCTTTTCAGCGAATCTGAATACCATGTATGATTGAAAATTAATTTCATAAAAAATGCAGCCTAGTATTGTGATGTACACTGCCTCCAAAGGAGTTAGGTCAACACTTTTTTATTCAAATAAGAAAACCGCGGTTATTGCGATTTAGTAGGAGAAATATTTGTAATAGTTTCAGTTGTATAAAAAAAGAATGTCCAAATTAAAGATAATGCAAAGAGAGTTGCTGGTCGAGCAAAACGCAAGGCAGTTTAAGCGATAAAGGGCGGTCGTTAAAGCGATACTGCCGATTTGATCGTCGCCGGGATTTCCAACGTCGCAGCCGATTTTGGAAAGATGGGGTAGCACGATGCCGATTTTGGGGAGGTGGGTTCAAGCGGTGCAGCCAATTTTGGGGAGGTGGGGTCGATCGTTGCAGCTGATTTCAGAGAGCTGGGGTCGGGCGATGTGGCCAATTTGGTGTCAAACTGAGCGGCCAATACCGGGAGGGGGGGCTAAGGTGGTCAGATTAGAACGATCTCGGGGGGTGGAGGGGGTTGGGGGGGGAGATTGAGGAAATTTCGAAATACCCTTTTTTCGAAATAAAACAAAACAAATCATTGTTTTATGACCAAAATTTTCCTCTCACATAGAAAATCGTCGTTGAGACGAGTGCATTATTATGTAAAGTATATAATTGTCCAATTATTAAAATTGATCCATACATTTAGTGAATGCCATTTTTTTAGTCTGATCCTGAAATATCTGGCCCAAGTTAATCTGGAACCTGAAAATCAGACTCAACTTGTTTTGTGAATGCGGGGCCTGTTATGAGGTACTCACTGCCTGAGTTCAGCCTTTACAGAGCTGGAGACTCTGGGATATGCCACAGCAAACAGTCCACATGCTGAAGTCCTTGATGTAAACCAGTCACCTGCAATAGATAAACACACGTCTTACCTTTCGTTTATTGCCTGATAATTCTGATGTGCAGTCAAGTCTCATGTTATTTCATTAACATCTTCCAACCATGAAACCAGCAAAAGAATTGTCTAATTTTTTGTTCCATCTTTTTTAACAATTACAAATTCAAACCATTCACATTATTCCAAGCAAAACAGACAGTTTGCACAACAATGACCAGTTTTCATTCCTCAATTGTGTACTCATGGTGACCTACGAAAAAACTACTTTCATAATATGGTTAGTTCTGATTTAGTTCTCATTTGCAACTCACACTGCAAGAAAGCTCTTGTTGTACAAAAGATAATTGTACAAATATATTAGAATATTCATCTATAATACTCAAACCTAATTTACATAAATATTGTATAGGGTGAAAATAAAAATCTCACACAGATAGGGGCCACATGCACACCAAGAACTGAGTGAGAAATGTTGTATCTGCTTAACACTTCTATATCAGATACAATAGTCTCATACTCAACCCTCGACATATCATTGACTATTTACCTCCTGAGAGACGTTTCACGAGGGGCACAAAATGGTTTTCTAGATCACTAGGTGAGTGCTTCTCAGCTATGATCCTTAGCGAGTCGACTGCCTTGTCTCGAACCACAGTCTCCTCCACTGTTGCCAGACTCTCTAAGGGGGGCTACAAAAAAACAACATTTGAAGCATGTCGTGGGAAAACTGGGCTTAATGCATGTGTGTAAAGTGTCATCCCGAATTTGCCTCTGTTTCAAGGAAGTCTCTTGTAAACATAAATCTACTGTAGGCAGGAAGTGTCGTCCCCGATTAGCCTTTGCTGACTGCACAGGCTAATCCGGAACGACACTACGCACATGCATTAAGCCTGGTTTTCCCATGACATGCCTCATTTATAATTTTATTCAAAAATAGAAAAATAATAGTATTTTCTTCTGAATGCAAGAAAATATTGTGTAAGAAATAATCTGAACATATCATACATACTACTACAAACAGTTATTCAGAGCTCCAGATAATTTTTCAGTCAAGGGGTATTTCCCTCATGAAATTTTGAATAGATGAGTAAAATACAAACACCAAGCTTATTCAGGAGTATTTTATATCACCCTCAAAGCATCATAACAATTAAATGGTTCTATATTGCAGTAAACTAAGCAATTATCAGTTTTTTCTGTTTTTGTTTTTTTGATGCGGGGGTGGGGTAGGGGGGCAAGACTCACATTTTGGCAATGACGCTAAATAGTTGCAATGACTTCTGCACATTAGTACATGTAGTACCTTCAGGCTTCAGTGCTCAGCTTGTTTTGGCTTTTAGGGGAAGGTTGTGGGTCCTTTCATTATTTACAATCATTAGACAAGACAATGTCCCTTGTACTACTTTTGTAGATGTTGATTATACTGTCAATGTCTCTCTGCATAAGCTGTTGTTTTTCAGAGCAGCACATTCCTATGAGTGCCTCTAGTTTGATCTGTTGATGTTATTGTACCATATTTTGTCCGTGTTTTTTGTTGTTGTTGTTTTAGAATTTTGCACTAAATTTACTTTCATAAAAACCGTAATCAATGTAAATTTCAGATGAGCATATAGTCAGTTTTTTCTGAACTGTCAAAGCATGAATAATTTCACGGTGGTTGAATGTGTTAATTTTTAGAATTTGACTTTCATCGCAGTTTTCCGTCATATTTACGGGTATTAATTAGCCTTTTATGATATGCAAAATACAGGATAAATAACATTAGCAATTCTGCACTGACCATCAGTCGGAATGGCCGAGTGGTTTAAAGATGAAGTACAACGGTTTTTAACTGAGCAAACCGGGTTCGAATCCCCGAGAGTTTTACTTTTTATATTATTATTTAACGCAAGAGTTTTATCATTGTACATACGGCAGATGAAGACAAAGAAGCGCTTACCTTGTTTTTGTTTTTAAAATGTTATGTTATCAATTATTTATTTAATAAACATTAAACATTATAAAAAGTAAAGATAGAAAAAAAGACAAAAGAAAAAGACATAATAACAAATATCTGTAAACATAAATCTATTATTTAAAAAAATGCAATTTAACATTTAAAATATTATCTTTTTTGCTCAAAATATTTTTTTAAATGACGTGACTAGAACCAGCAAAAGCTAGGTTGACGTGACAAGCATAATACCACCAAGCTATTTCCTCTCTTATATTTTATAGGTAGAAATTGCTGCTTCATTGAAAACCCTGCTTTAAATATCATACATCACATGTAGCATTGTATACCCGAAACCCGAAGCACGCTATCGGAAAATCACGAATGCTGGCCGAGGATATAAATACCGCATTCAACCACCATGAAATTATTCATGTTTTGACAGTTCAGAAAAAAACGACTACATACATAATTACTGTGTGTGTAAAACACATATTAATCCAAATTAAATGTAAAAATCCTTTTTAATATTCGACAAGTTTTTAATCCGTAACACAATCCCATTTTAATTCCAATACATATATATTTCAGCACTCCCATTTAAATCTCCAATTTATCCAATGCAAAACACAAGAGGGCCATGATGGCCCAAAGCACTCACCTGAGAACTGGTACAGATGAAGACCATACTGTTGTGACAGGTTTGCAAATTAAGGTATCTGAACAATACGCAGAGGAGAATAGGATCAATTTTGATTTAAAACATCGGTTAGTGCAATTGGCTAACTAAAGTATGAGTTGGGTAGTGGATGTGCGTTTTTTTTTTGCTAATGGTTCTCAAATCATTTTTCTCGATATTCTTACCTGACCCTTTTTCATTAAGTCAGTGACAATTCTGGAAAATGTAGAAACAGTAGATTTTGATGACTTTTTCGCAAACAGTTTTGGAGAACTAGTTGCAATGCGATAACTGCGATGGCTGTGCTATAAGTTTTGCTTTTTCTTTGTAAATTTTCTGTCCAATGATGATAAATGACATTAATGCAGGCTCTGAAGACATCAATGTTTCATGTACAAATAACTGCATGCAAGTCTTGCAACTGTTGGACATCAAATTTTATCAATCAATTTTTATGGTCATGCGCAAACTGTGTAAGTTTGGTCAACACTGAATATAAATCGTTTGTGCAAGCCAATCATTGATAACTTGTTGATGTTTTTTTCCAAATACAAAGGGCAATGACTCTGGTGTTTCTGGCCCAATCATGCTTATATTCAACTTCACCTGCAGACTTACGTTCATAGACAAACTGTACACGATTGGTGAAGATTGGATGAAAAATGAAGTCTCTATCATGAATAATTTTTTTCGGCGTCTGCTGAGATCTGATGATCATACACCAACTGTGAAAGTTTGGTTACGATCTGATGGTAAATAAAGTCTATACGTTGGAAAAGGGCATTTTTGCACTTTTTTTGCATGAAAAAGGGGCAATAACTCTGGTGTTTCTGGTTTGATCTGACCCAATAACAATCTCATCCAAGATTTTATGGTCATACACAAACTGTGCAAGTTAGGTCAAGATTGAATAAAAAATGTAGTCTTTATCGCGATAACGGTCCAAATTGTTAACAGTTTACTGACGCCGCCCCTATACCAATAGAGGTCCCCTATACCAATAGCTCAACGTGCACTTGGTGCTCAGGTGAGCTAAACAATTTCTAATTTTTTACACCGTTGACATTTTCCAAAGAACGCTAATTAATTAATGCTCTGTCGACAGCGCTTGCATGCATTGTTCAGGTACAGTAGATTGATGCTTTTTTACCAAGTATGTGCTCATCGTGTTACACACTTATTACTGCAAGCTGTTTGACAATGGCCCCAGCTCTGCATTCACATCAAAGCCCTTTTATGTCAGACTGACAATATTGTTATGGCTGTTGCTAACGGCTTTGAGATTTAGAAGCCAGGTTAAATGATGACATCGCACTTTCACTCTTCTAAGTTGTGACAAGTGTCATTATCAACGACTGTGATTTTAATGGATTTTATTGTTTGTTCAAATTGTAAATATGAATGATATAGGTATGACAATGAAAATAATGAGTAATTTAATACAAAGTAGACATTTGTGGTACGCCTGATAATACCACATGATGCGTAAAGTGGATTTTACCATGATTATTTTTACTTACTGAATTTTACATTCATTCGTATTTAGAAAATTTCCATGCATGTTTTACGCAGATACGCGTCTTATCTGGACCTCTGCAGTTATTCAGTTATAACATGTAATATTGTTGTGTTTTTCGACATTATGCACAGTGCTATGATTCAACATTCTTTGAAGAAACAAAACAATGACCTAAATGAGTATGTAATCCTCGTGAATAATACAATTGAAAATGCCAATTTAATGTCTGTGTCTTGATAGTTAAAATAAAACGATTGGTATGCATGTATTCAATTTTGATCCAAAAGCTAGTTACCAGTAAGCAGTGTACATATTCTGTTCCACCAACCAAAGGTGTGAACTGACCCAGTTGTTCTGCTAAAGCAAGTAACACTTCATCCTCATCATAGATTGTGTCTGAAAACGACGACATTCATTTTATTCGATAATTAACATTAATCTACTTAGTAAAGATCACACTGAAATTAAAAACCAACATATATTCTACAACAACAAGTCAATAATAACAGTATAAATGTGTACAAAATTTGACTATATAAAAATATACTATAATATGAGAATGTACCATTCATTACCTGTGAGGAAAGGAATAAGTTCACTTCTTGTACGCTCAACTCCTAGCGCAAGAGCTATAGTTGATAACTTCTTTATACTATTCAAGCGAAGCTAAAAACGAGAAATACAAATTATATATATAACTGCTTAGTTACTGCTAAAAACGAGAAACACAAATTATATATACAACTCCTTTGTTACTGCTATCGTGTAAAAAAAACAAAAATTAAAGAAGTGCTGGTAATGTTCACTATACTCATTATTTTGATTATTTCAGGTAGCTGATAATAAATCATGCAAATATTATTATTTATCATATAAATAATATCTGAGACAGTGACACATTATTCTAATAAATATTAGTGTTACATAAGAAGCGTGTCTGTCAGGTTTCAGATACACAACCTATCTGCCAAACACAGACATCATTGCAAACAGTAAAATGTGGTCAATGTTTGGGATCTCAAATGAATGTCATTTTGTGCTTGATTTGCATTACAAGTTAAAAACTGAAAACATGGAATTAAATGATAGCGGCACGTTTGAGTGTTAATGAAGCGAGGTGTGGGCAGCTCTTTGCTAATCACATATTCTGCTAATTAATAGATTTAGCTGTCATGTGGCTTAGAGCTATGAATGACCTCAATCTAATACAGACATGATGTTAAAGTAATTCTTTTCATATAACTTCTCAAAATCGCCATGTCAGCCTGAACTCAGTCTTATAATAATGAGGTGCAGGTCTTACGTCAGCGTTTTTCCTCACCACTTTGGGAATGGTACCGGTACCGGTCGAATTGGGAAAATTAGCGTTGTTTTCAGCCAAATTGGGAATTTTATCACTTTCATTAAAAAATGTCATAAAAGATGTAAAAACAATAAGTTACTTCCCCTAGCTGTTAACAGTAACCCAGGATTTTCCTCAGGTGCCCCCGTCCCTAAGGCGAAATTTTTTTTTGCGACATGTCATCTGACGTTATCTGGTGCGTTTTAGCTCTTAAAATAAAGGCTTACACGTTTTCAATTTTTTGTAAACGCTGAAACGAAATGAAATAAACAAAACATCACCGTTTAAACAGTATACATCTACATGTAGCCTTTTAAAAGCAAAAGCGTCATTGTAAGAATCATGATTAAAATACATGCATATTATACATGCTTTGTTTTTGCAAAAACGGCGGGAGAATTTCCCTGTGATCGTTGTGCCTACACACGTCAAATGTTAAAGACCTGTATTAAGAAAGCAGACATTTCGCACTCTTTTGCAGAAAACACGGGTTTTACATGCCATACATGTACATAAACAAGACCGCTTGTGTTTACAAAACTACAACACTGAGCAGTAACACTGGATAGGCTTTTACGATTACGATTTCATATTAGCGTATTTTATACTGATTTTTCGCAGTCAATTTTTTAAATTATGAAATTAATTAAATAAATAAGTGTGCATATTATAAAATACAAAAGCTCATTTACTTTTAGGTCAAAAATGAATGGTTTGTTTATCCCTGAGGCTTCGGTTTAAAACCATTGCCCGGGCACACAGTGTTATTAAAACATTGTTAGTATTCACAGTGCGGGCGTGGCAGCCCCATAAAATACTTCACATCATACTTTAAATTATAAGGCTGTCCGGCTAGCACAGTGGTTGGTACACTCGCTTCTCACCTAGGCGTTCCGGGTTCGCTTCCCACTCGGCGCATGTGAGTTTGGATGGTGGTCACCATACCGGACAGGTGGGTTTCCTCCGAGTACTCCGGTTTCCCCCCACAGCACAAGACCACACCAAAATTTAAATATCTTTCAATCAAAATTATATAGCTGGAAATTGCAGCTATTATTCCAAATTCGTCCCAACTTTTGTGAGTCTCTAGTAATTTAATTAGGTAGGAGTGCAGGGACACACTCCGGGTCCTCACATAATGCAGCCTAAAGCGCGGAACAGGCCTTTTTCTGACCTTTTTGGGAAAAAGTACCATGGTTAAATTGGGAAATTCACGATGTAAAATTTGCAAAATTGGGAAAAATTTGTATCGCTAAATCGTAAGTATAATGAAGAAATCTACAGTTTTAAAACAATAAATAAGAATTTAACAGCATTAATTATTTTAATTTAACTCTAAATTGTGATAAATACCAAAGCAAAATATGCAGCCAAGAGTTTGTAATCATATGCATGTCTTATTTTCTGTAAGTATGTGTATATTTCTAAAAAAGCATCACCAAATCTGACCAACTTCACAAAAATAAAATTGTGGGATCTACATGATTTAGTTTTAATGATGTGTTAATAAACATCACGAAAATATGTGATAGCTTTAACAGAAATCTTTACCTCCTTATATTTAAATCCTTCCTTTAGCTGACACATCCACTTGTGTAAATAACAAAATATTTGCCCATAATTCATGTTAAATTTAATAATGATAGAGGACAAACAAATCATTTTTCTTTGTGTTACTCATTTTATTACACATTTTGTTCTCCCTGGTAAACAATGTCAGTGATAAAATTAGAGGATATCCAAATGTAAAGCCAATGTGAAAAAATCGGCTGTAAAGTATTGAAAAATCGTATTTTCACTTTTATTTTGAAAAAATAATACAGATTTGTTACAATTGGGAATTTTTGGGTCAGAATTGGGAAAAATTATGCATATTTGGCTTTGGGAACGGGTCAGATAGTCGGACCCGTGAGAGCAGTAGAAAAATGCCTGCGGAAGGACCTCATAAAACTTTGAAATACACACCCTTTTAATTATAAAGTTTATATACATTGCGTATTTACTTTTATTGCTTTCATCATGTATATGGATGCGCTAATAATATTGTTGCATACAATAGAACCATTGCACATGGTATTAACAGTATAATATATGTAAAACACTAAATAAAATTTTCTGTATTCCTAGTGGATACTTGGTCCTTCACAGTAACTCATGGGAGAAGACTGGAAGGACCACCGTATCGACCTGGTGAAAGTAGCGGTACTAGGTGACCTAGAACCGCTCCTTTCACCAGGTCGATAATACGCTTGACGCGCGTATAAGGTTACGTGTGTGAAGGATACATGTCAACTGTGCCGATTGGTCAGTCATTAAAGTCATTCCAAAGCGAAGATAAACTGAGCGTTTCTATTGGCTCATAACGATTTTACTGCATGTTGAAACTCCGTCTACAGGGCGGTGCTTCATGGTGATTGATTGCGGCTTAGGAATAACTGTAAATTGTTAAAATGTTCTAAGTGACACCCGCTTTGATCATTCACTGAGTGGGTGTACGTTTCTCGAGTGAAAAAAAGGCCATAGTGACGTAAGAGATTAGCTTTCACAGCAGGATTTGTCGGTCTGCTGCAGTCAACACAGCTATTAATTGATAAAATACAAGTGCCCCGGG